>JBAMDO010000104.1:0-189552 GCA_037074765.1 Mansonella perstans
AGCTTTGAAAGGTAATTCCATACTGAATTTAAATCCATAGTCATAAGAAGTAAAATCAAAATCCAGAGATTTGGATTAGACAGTGAGATTTAAAACAAAATTTCAGTAAATTTATTTTTAATGTTTTTGAACCGATAATAAAGAAACCTACAGTTTAGAATAAGGAACTTACATGTCGATTTAATGAAATGAATATATTGCATTCCTCCATATTTAATATTGATATTGTTTGAGCAAAATGGTGTCTTTCCAGTACTGAACCTTCACTGCTATATAACTGAGCTAGAGGTGTTCGCTATAATGAATTCTTATCAAAAACCAAAAACAAAGATTTTAAAATTTCTCTATTACTGAAACTAGTTGATGTGCCATATCATTACTTTATGTAAATCTAAATTTTTTTTTTTTCTACGAATTTTCTGTCCTTTATTATCTTTGACATACCTTATCTATTCCTCTTCTTTCTTATCTTCTTTATCTTTTGTTTCATAAGCATTAGAAAACAGATTTTTCCAGTACCCATGTGATAGTGACTGCTTACCTTGTGAATACTTTATTCACGTAAACCTTAAGTGAATAAAGTCCATAAGTTTAAAAACAGAAACTGACCGACTGTACTTGGAATGCATTGGTAGTACCACGATGATCGATATCGTGACATAAACTTGCTACAAAGAGAGCAAAACTTTCCAGTTCATTGAGTGCTTTATGTGCTGTTTCCGTTCGAAGTAATAAATAAGTAAAATGTCCGACGGCAAATGCGTGAGACCAATTGTGATAAGGCACATCACGATAACCTTTCTGAACCATCAACAGGAAACATGCTAATTTTTTCCGCTGTAAGCGAAATTGCTGGACAAAACCCAAGGCCTGAAAATAAAGAAAAAAAACTCTTGGTGTGGCACATCTTATATAAACCAGTAAGTTTTTATAAATCCAAATCATAATAGTAATTCATAATCAGATATGTAATCCGATTTAAATCCTAAGATAAGATCGCAAATTCCTGCCAAATATCTAGTTGTAAGATTTGAAATTTCGAACGCAAACCTTAAAAATGGATAAAGCTGCTTCAACATAAGTATCGCCTGATCCTATTGAACGTGGTGGAAAATTAAAATGATCAAATTCTGGAGCGAAGGCAGCTGTTGATGGAATATCGCCTACTGTTAATCGTAACAAATCTTCTGAAGCGATCTGCAAAACAAAATAGTAAAACGATCCTAGATACCAAGAACCAAGTATACTGCCAGTTGCCATATTGTAAAGTATGTTTGGTAAGGAAAAAGAATTACGGCAGTTAAACGGAACAATGTCGAGAAAATTTCCTTTATTGTTTAATCATTTAATAATATATTATGGTATTACAAATCCTAACTACATCAAGTTGCAATGCTACTGCTCAAGTTCACTTTCACTTCTTCTCATTCTTCTGATACATTCATATTTGATTAGAAAAATATTTATGGAAATATTTCAGAAGGATACTTTCACAGGGATATTTTCTACGATATGAATGCACAATAATTAATAAATAATAATAATTTCATGAAACAGTCAATAATGTAAAAGAACAAGAAAGCCAAAGTATGTCAAACTAACGTAAAAAATTAGACGATTTCTATTATAAAGTACAGCACTACGGACTATCAATAATCGTTTTGTGTATCATCTTCATTTGCTATTAAGACAGCGTTCTGAGCCTATCTTGTACCAATTACACTACCAAAATTAGTACTGAACGCTATGATTACTGGAATATGGCGACATACATGTCGAACCGAATGGGAAAAACAGTAGCTAAATGTGGTCTACATCTACCGGAATTAATTTTAATTAAACAAATCACAATTTTTTTGTGATTTGTTTGATTAAATTTTTGTTTGATTTTTTTTTTTGAAAAACAAAACAAATTTTTTCAAACTAAAAGCAAAACCAACGCTATCAATTAATGTAATCAATACAATTCATTCTCAAAAGTATCATTATAACATTTTATTTTCAAGAATGATACTCTTTTGCCTTTTTCTAAAACAAAATATAAACTTTACCGACAACGTAGAATCTTGTACTAGTAGCTCGGCAGCCAAATGTGATCGTCGATGAGCTTCTTGCAGTTTTCGATAAACAAGACACTGCAAAACAACAAATAGAAGGAAAGGTGTGTATCATATTTGATAAAAATCTCAAAGTCACTTCCAACCTCATAAATTCACAAGTGAAAAGTAACAAAACTCAAAGTAAAAATAACGGATTTTATAAATACTAAACAGTTGTTAGGAAAATATTGTTTGTGGAATACTACGCTCGCTACAGTTTATTCGTATTATATATCCAACTTTTTTTGATTTAGGCTCAGCAAAACTGCGCTTACTAAAGATACATTTACTTTAGGAAGTTAAAGTCCAATTCTTTGCGTCGTCATGAAAACAACAAATGATACACATTCTCCTCAGAAGTGTTGCAATTGATTATAAAGTCTTACATGTGAAATGCTGATAGCACAGTACACTGCAAATGTCATCGCAATCTGTTCGTCGTGCTTTGTAAAGGCGGGTTTCCCAATTTTATTGCATAGTTCTGCCACACCAACAAGGTTTCCTGTGATTCTGTGGACGATAGCAACAAATCAGAGATTTTGTTAAAGCCACCATTTATTCAATAGATTTTGTTAAATTTCCAAAAACAAATGTGAAAAAAAACTTAAAATAATTTAAAAGATTGACGAAGAATCTATCAGCAATACCAAATCTATCAGCCGAAAATTAAAAATAATGAAATACTTACATTAATATTATTTCTACCAACTTAAATAATAAAATAATTACATTAATAGAAATAATTTTCGAGTTTCTCAAGGAGTTTAATTAAGTATTTGCTTCGGAAGAATAAATTCACATAAATTTATATATATTCCTACCAGAACTATCCTTGATCGGGAAACACAATATATTTCGTGTAACAAAACCAGTTCGTTCATCTACTTTCGGATAGAAGGCTGGGTGACTGAAATCAGAATCATATCATCAGAGATTTCGGAAATCATAAAAAAAATCATAATAACTCGCGGGAAATTTTTCTATGTAAATGCTTCACTTCTTGCACTAGACATTATCTCAATTTCTGAATTATTCGGAGAAGAAACATAAAATTTACTATGGTCAGAAAACCACACGAAGAATGATGCTATCTGTCTTTCAATACAATCCAGTACATAAATCTTGATTATTAAAAATGTGAATGACAAAGCATTTATCTCCTATTGGCCAAATCTGTCTGAAAGCATAATATCACCTGGACCTTGTTAAATAAAAATTAGTAACCTGTAAGCTTCTTTGACATTCATCATTTGTCCAGTGCTTGCAACTTGTCCAACAATGCCTTGTGACAATGGCATTCTGATTTCTGTCAAATATTCATCACTTGAGCCATTTTTTTCGAATACTTCCGCAACTAATTCAGAGTTTTCACGATCAAGCAAAAACAAAGAACATCTGAAAAAGGAAACCTGACCATAAAGATATGTAAAAAATAGTACCAGCTCTCTTTAATCTTTAAACAAAAATCAAAGTTTGAACTTACATTTCGGCATGCACAAGAGTTTTGGCTTCTTTCGTTATATTTCTCACCAATGAGTTCATATCTTCTGAATAAAAGAAAAAAAAAACTTTATGGAACAAGCAAAAAACAAACAGTTAGGCCAAGCACAAGCAAACTGGCAGGTATGTAATTAAGCCATCAAAATACTCTTATAGTCATCGAAATACTCTTGTATAACGGCAACAGCTTATGACTCCTCAAAACTAAATCTTGATTTAATGAATATTCCGGCTTGAAAGCTGAAAAGTGAAACTTACGTAAGCTGGAGAAAACATTTTGCGTCATAGTGAGAAATATTTCGGACTGTTGGGCTAAACGTTTCTGCTCTTCAATACTGGCAACAATGGATAGTAATGCCGCAATAAGATGTAAATGAGGCAGAACGAAACTGCGTTCCGATTCCATTGTACTAGAATTTTGCTTTTTTTTAATAACAACAAATAATTCCTGCAGTACGAAGAGATGAACCATAAAAAAAATCCTTCCCCACTAAATAATTTTTACTTCTCTTTCTTCTCTAATTATTGAAAATATCTTCAATTCATAGTATAAAGTGAAAATTATAACGAAAAAGCCATATTTCTTTATGTCATGAAATTATGAACGGAAGATACGAAAAACTGTTTCAATAACTAATGATTACCAATATCACCAATACATTCATTTGTTGACTGAATACAAACTATTATCAATTTTGAAATATTAATGGAAACAGAAGAAGGCTGATCAAGCTAATCCAAGAGTGAAATGGATGCATTTGAAACTTTGTAGACAATTAAAAATTAGGGTTGGTGAATAATTAAAATGTAGTTTCGTTATAAGACCGATGAAGGTTGTGCTAATAAAATGCTTCTTTTATAATGAAAACAGGAAAGTAAAGAGATATAAAACAGCCACTTCATATGACTTCCGGAAATATGAAAATTTTGAAAGTACATTGAAAATTTTCTCGATAAAAAAATTACGAGAAGTTAGAAACTCACAGGAATGATCAAACTCATCTTTTCTTTAAAGACCAAATAAGAAGTGGAATTTTTCGTTATATTTCAACAATTAAAACTCTGCAGAGAAAAATTTAAGAAAGTGAAAACATACTTCTCATCCTGATGTATTAACAGTAGACCAGCAACAAAATTACTCCGTGCCTGTAATAAAAAGACGGTGCCATTGAGGGAATCGTTTGATAAATTTTCTCCAATACTACTCTTTTGCAATATAGCATATATCCTTTGTCGAAAATCCTGCAAATCGAAAAAAATTAAGTTCGAGTTGACATTAACTGAGGCAATTATTGTAACAGCAACACAGCGTAGAAGTGTTGAAGAGCAGTTTGCATTAGAACTAAAACAATTTGCCTCAACAGGTATGTAAGACGAATAAAACACACCTACCATGAATGACTGAAGTAAAGATTCTTTGACAAATGAAAAGGTTTGATAGGGAAAAGAAATATCTGCGATGAAAGACATCAATAAAATTTGAGCTCGGATGTTAACTGACTACAATAATTAGAGTGATTTTAAAAAAGTAGGAAATCTCAAAGCTTTTAGTCGGAATGAAAAGGTTTAAATGACAACTCAAAAAAAAAAAAGAAATGAGAGAGGCAACATCATTGTAACATTCTCAAAAATGCGTAATTTGAAATCATAAGAAATCCATAATATGGAAAAATTTTCAGTTATAATGCTATTAAATGAAAGCGAAAAAATTTAAAGCTTCGCATGCCTCATTTGCTCCTGCAGTTCAGCACTGCTGAAAGAAATTACGTAGCATGAAACAATGAAAATCATTCTTTAAGAATAATTTCATTTCTGATAATATTTCCAACGTACAAACCACAAACCAGTTTTTCAACAAGTTTTTGATACGTTTTGACCTTTTCAAAATATTACGGTAGATCGAGTCTAAACTTTAAGGATCGTTTTTGAGATGTTACATAGAAGTAATTAGAAAATATCTGATGTGAATTCACATGTAAAGCGTTCTGGAAAGCTTATGTAACAACATGAGTTGAGTCATCTCAAGTTCCATATAGGTACAGTTACGTATTATAACTTTTCAACTTTATTGTCTGAGAAATGGAGAATGAAATTCGAAAGCTCGCTAGCATCTTAAAATCAATGACTTCCTATCTATATCATTAGTGATTTTGAAAACTTAGATAAACTTTATTTATCGAAGCAATTACTCGATAACCTTCCTTTTCCATTGCCAAATCTCGGAAAAAATTTCGTCTTTTTTTTCTTGTCTTGTCCCGTATAAAGAAAAAGCACATGAAATGGAATACGCAGCTTCACGTTAATTAGACTACATCTTGGCACCTGCAAAAGAGGGATGGTCACTATAGGGAATCGAACCTCTTCCACTCACTCCTCCATAGATGCAAAAGTAAGAAATTCTAGCAAGTAGCAAAAATAGTCTTATTTTTAATTTCGGATGGTTATTAAGTAAGCCGCAGAGTAAACATGATAATTCATCGTATCATTAGAAAGTATAAGTATGCAGAAAGATGAAAGCCAATTAAGTTGAAACTATTATATGAGTATAAAATCTCAATGAAGAGAGATAATGCATATACAGAATAAACGGAACATTAGAAATGTAAGACAGAAATGATTAGAAATGTTGCAGAATCAACCTACCACTTTTCTCCCTTACATTCAATTCCCATATAAAATGCTATTGACCTATTGACCTATGGTAAAATGAAAATGATCGAAGTAAATCCCAAATAGCGTTTTTTAATACTTTCATATTTAGTGAGAGCAAATATTTCAGCTTTAGGTATGTCTAACGTTTTATTTATTATCAAATATCTTGCTGGATTAATGGATCTCTTTTCGACTGCTTCGTCAAAACATCTGAGAGAATTCACAAATAAACAAAGTAAGCAGAAAATGGACTTGCCTTACTCAACATATCGATATCGATATAAATATTACGTGTATGATATGCATACGTTGGAGGTGACAAGTTCTTACTGTTCAACAATAGCGCATCGCCATTAAACATTGACCACAACATATCAGCACTACCCTTTAAACGCAAATTTGACAAATTATAAACTTTGGTTCAACAGAATTATTAATGTTAATGAATAATAGCGAATTATAATTGATAAATTACATAATAACCAGTTACTGCTGTTAATCATTATGACTTCAAATAAATATAACACACAACATCTAGAATTATCATCACTTCTGAATGATTTTGACAAAAAACTATTCCTTGATAAGATATGTTTGTACTGATATTCATTAGACTTTTCCCAACTGATCCTTGCAATCATAATTTATCGTTTTTTTTTTCTAGACAAACACTGCTTCGGTAGCAAAAATAGTTTCAATATTATGATATACCAAATTAACATATAATCTTAGATTTAAAAGAAAAAATACTCAGCATGGATTTCTCCCTCATTATCTTCCCGCATAATTTCTGAGTGAACAAGCATTATCTTTGTAAAAGCAAACATATTAAATTTCAGTTTGTTAGATGTTACATTCCACAATTTCCAAAATCGATCTGCCAATTATTTAGCAAAAGAAAATGGATCTTTTCCTCCCGTCATTCTCATTCTCTTTTCTTTGTTAACATTATCCCATCTTACCTTCCTCATTGTTTAATTTAATTTCCCCATTTAGCAGTATGGATTCAAACTCTATTGCTACATGCTATGCGCAAAAAAAAAAAAAAAAAAAAAAAACTGAGACATTTGTTAGCTAATTATGCTTGTTGTTCAATTATTCTTATTGTATGTATGTTGATTAAATCGTACATAAAGTTTATAACAGTTCTTTAGCGAACCTGGATTTCAGATATTTAATATCTCAAAACTCAGATCCTCTTAAAAAGTTTCACTCAGCTAATTTTATTATGAAGGAAAAACATTCTATAGGATGTCAATCAATTTATTTCGCTTAAATGGCATCACTTTTAAGTAAGAAAATGATACTTCGACTGCCAAAGCTATCACAGACAGTAATCCCAATTCCATGTATCTTTTCAGCTAAATACTGCAAAATCTTAAATGGCATAGATGTTTTATGTTATTTCGACATGAAAAATAGAAGTCATAAAGAACAACAAAAACGCCGTTGGTAGAGCAAGATAAATATCGGGTCTACTAAAAATCTATTAGTCACGCAAGGAAAGCTTGTGTCGCGAAAGTAGCGAAAATTAAAATAAATTTTATACAAATTAAAATGGAATGCTTTTCATGATTCACCAGTTATCTCATTCTTTTATCTGTTTGATTTACATTTTTAGATTTATTTCCATCTTTTTTGTTGTCATGTAAATTCACATCCTTTCTATTCATACAAGGAAAATGCTTTATTAACAGCAACTTAAGATATTTATCTACAATAAAGGATTTGTATTATTGTCAATCCTCTTTTCTATAGTAAGCTAACAAAACAGCAGCTACTGCGCTATACTACCAAATAAAAGCCATTGTTTTAAGCAATTAATTCCCCCTCTTCACCACTATAAACTGTCAATCTTTTCACCAATAACATCTTTGTTTATTTATTCTGACAAATAGCTTGATATCGCTTCGAAGACGCTGCTGTTGTAAATCATCTATTGTCAATCATAATTAATCCCCTCTTTTATCACTTTAACTTTATGACCTTTGTATTAAGCTTTTAATCCCGCCTCTTCTACGACTATATATAAACACTCGATCCTCAAACTGTACCATTCGTTGTTCTAAGTAAAGGTTTAATTACCCAAGTTTGAGGTTTACAAACCGGCTTCTCGTCCTAACGTATCTTAGACCTCACAACATTCGATCCAACCCGGCCTCTCGTCTTCAACTCAACACAGCTTTCACAACAGCTTGGAAAATAAACATTTGAAGAAAATATGAACTTACACAATGGACTGGTTCTTCCAGTAATTGGTCGCCACAAACCTGAAATATACAAGAATTTAATTTTAAACATAAATTCTATTCCCAGAAATTTTTAGATTCATATTTTGATAAAGGTGGCATTTGAAAATTCGTGAAAAAGTGCAAGAATTCTTGAAAAGAAAATAAACTAATATGAGTCGATATTACAATGAGAATGCAAGGATGGTAAATCAAATGCTTTTCAATTATTTTTAAATGCTGAGAAGCAGTCATATCGTGATTAAAGGAACTAACTTCCATTTTATTTAATTTTACTTAGCTGCGATATTGCTGATATGTATCCTATACTATCTATGCGAAATTCACATTTTCTTATATTTATTGGACAAGAATCCCAGGACATGCGACCTATTAATATTTTTCGACATGTCAATACTGTGTTAAAATACTGACCGATTGCAAAAGCAAAAATCATTCATTTTGAATATATTCTCATATGATAGATGCATGCATTTAAAGTATTATTGTGCATAATATATGCTGAAGCTTTAATGTGAATACAACTATCTTGTCCATCAGTGTTGCAAGATCTTTTCCAGTCTATTTTGGAGCATTAAGACGATAAGATAGATCTCCCAAACTATTAGTATTTGAAAAATGGAGATATCTTTCTGCTAGAAATAATATATTAGAAACAGATTTAAGACACTACGCTAACCAGATAAATTATACAGAACCTTTTAGGAAAACTGACTATGAAGACATCCTTATTACAATATATAAATTATTAAGTGTTAATCAATACTTCTTAGCAACAAGAAAACATAACAGTTAATTCTAATCACAATGAACATAGTTTATGCTATTCAAACATTATGCAAACAGGAAAAGTATAAAATATACAGATCAAGGAAGATGTCGATTACATTCCCACATGGCTACACAATAATCAATTCACTTAAATTTTCCCAAAAACTAACTGGAAGAAATCCAGGTTACTGCTTTATTATGAGCAATTTTCTATCGTCAGTAAATTGCTTTTTTAAAGGTCAAGCAAAAAATCGTAATTTCATTGAATCAATATCGGAAGATATATTTGTAATTACAATATGCAAGTGATGGAGAGCAAAAGTAAAGCTTTTCAAAATTGATGTTGAAGTTTAAAGATAAGTGTCATGGGAACAATAAAATGCATGAAGTTTTTTTAAAAAGATAGAAATTGAGATCCTTCAAATTATGCTACACGGTGAAGAAATAGGGGAATCGGGAAAAAATGTGTGAAAAAAGTGAATGGAATTTTTTCATAGAATTATAAAGTAGTAAATTTCAACGTTTTTGAAAGGTTTTGGAAAAGCTACTGAAGATTATGGGCAAAACAAATTTTCCAACTTCTGCTATAATATTATTGTCAGACAAAAAAATTAAGACCAGTAATATTGAAGAATACATACTAGATGAATCCGCTGGTAAAAAAATTTTACTTGGGTGATTATCGAAATGATAGAAATTTGGTTATCGAAATGATAGAAGTGATCTAATCACGCTTAACATAAATAATAACTGGAAAACCAAAAACTGAGATTTTCAAAACTTTTGTGAGAACTGTATAGTAATATGAAAAGACCAATCAATTCAGAAAAACTTAATACTCAGAGAATATTAAGCAGGAAAAACAATTACGATAATTCTCGGTAATTTTGAAAAGACAACATTTACCTGGCAAAAACAGGAATTACATTCTTTTGAAATCAGCAAGAATGCCGCTGTTCGTGCACTCGTGTGGGTACCAATCTGCAATTTCCTTAAATTTCAATTTTAGATCCTTGACCTGAGTGACTTCTGTGCTTTCTGACAGAGCATTAAAGAAAATGTTTCAAAAATAACAAACAGCATTCTATCTCAAAAACTTTCTGAAATTTTGTACACAAAATGGTATGTGGAAATATGATTCAGTGATGCTCTTAAGTGGTACAATTATTAGAAGTAACAGCAAAAGAAATTGCTTTTGCCCAGATCAATTTTTTAATTCACACACAGCTCTTATTGTCGTTATGTACAGAGTAGAATGGATTCTTAAAGTGTTACTAGATGGAATCTTCATTCTGTAGTGACTCCATATGATTGAAATACAACGCTAAACTTTATTAATATTTAAATAATAAGGAGAATAGCATGTTTTGAAAATTGAGAAAGGCTTTACAACATAATTCAATTCCATTTTATTTGATATTCAAAAATCACAGCGGCGAAAAAATTGACTGCCTTTTCTGATATGATTTCGTTGAGTGCAAAATTTTCATTTAAAGGAATACTTTAAGCAATTTTTAGCAGTAATAGATTAACATTAATTATCGAAATGTCAAATCATAACATTTGAGAAATAAGCACCTGCAATAACTGCAAAGTTCTTGGACTACTGTTTAAATTTCGTCTGACTGGAAACTACATTTTCTTATTCTCTTGTAATATTTTTATTTTGATTTATTTAGATTTTAAAACAATTTAACATCCAACCTCGGATGCCAGCTTTTCCGCACTTTCGACCACACTATCAAACGGAAAGTATTCTCAAAAAGCCGTCGATTAATGGTGCAGGTTTCTTGTTTAGCGATTGGCAATAATAAGGTAATTTTCCCTACTTTTTTCGCTGATAAATATTTTAGTCATCAGCCAGAAGATCACAAGGAGACATACAAAATTTCCACTCTAATAGACATAATGCTCAACGCTCACCATATTTAACTTTTGAAAATCAATTTAAAATATCCTTCAGTAATCCATTCCTCAGTCTACACCGTAGCATTTTTCAAATGCATCTTATGTAAATCTCAAATAGAGTCAATACTCGAAGCAAGTATTTCAATTTCCAACCAGTTCGAACAACTTTTAGCTTAATATTCTGTAGTAATTCTATGAGGCATATATTTTAAGATTTTCAGTTTTTAATTTGCTAAAATCAAATTTTTACGAGAAAAAAAACTTACCCATGAATTGAGTACTTGTTGGAAACGGATTATATCCGGATTCTCGGCAGCAATATCTGCAGTTACACGACTTAATTCATCAACACCTTTACAATGTGCATCACATGGCTGTATATCGGCAAATTCAAGTTCTGGATGTGACCCAGTTCCGATGCACAATTTAGAATCACTAACTGAACGTGATAATGTCAGACGTCGAACCCGAACAACGGTAACATCATAAGATGATGCCAGTGTCATTTTCCTACTTGAAATGTTGTTGATAATAGCCGTAAAAGCACTTTCTGAATCATGCTGTTCACTAATAGTATCAGTTGCTCGTACTGCAGTAGCAATAGTTGGTAATGATGTATCAGTGATACCAGAAGTTATGGGATCACGATTACGACAATTTGAATATTCCAGTGTCTTCTGTCTGGTTGATTGCACCGAGAAAGAGAGCGAAGGGTCACGCATAGTACCAGCAAACAACGGTGCATTTTCACTTTCTAAGTCGTTTAACAGTTTCATGCAACTTAACGCTGAATGAAGTGTTACCAGCTCTCTTAAAGTAAAAACATTAAAGATACGAAAAACTGCCATAAATGGATGTATTAAGTGTGAACAACTACCATTACAAACAGGCAGCTGAATAGTTCATGCACAATTTAAATGACAACATTTAAAATCAATTCCTTCGTATAGCTTAAAAAACAAGCTAATGGATTCTACGAGCTTTTCACTCACAAAATGAACATCTACGCGACGGCCTTCCAAACGTGCTTAATGTTCGAGGACTTCTATAGCATTTTCTCGAAATTCTCGATACATCCTACGAACTTCTCAGATTCATTCCAGCATCAATAAAGTAGCCTCTCAACATTTTAACCGCATTCTTTATACAGCAATTTTAGGAATTACGCAAATGTTTTTTTTCCCACATACCTTTTGGGTGAAACGCCGGTTTCAACAGGTAAACATAACGATTGGTTTACTCGAAAAAGACCATCATCTGAGCTATTGATAATACTGCCATTGTTAGCATCGTTATCATTACCATCACACTGACATGCTACATCTTTTACAGTAGTTGCTTGGTGCCAAGGTGCAATAAGAGGTAAAGCATGCAAGGTTGATACGGGATTAGAGTGAGAACTTTCGCATTGCTGCTGTTGTTCACAATCGTCTATGGTAGGATATGTTCCCACAACTAAATTTTTATAATCGATATGATATAAGTATGTGAATAAACTGGCTGATAGTTGTACCTAATTGATATTAATATTAATAATACAAGATACTGCAAATTCTTGTTGTATTCAGGCAGAAAAAAGCCTGAATAGCAATTTTTTAATCTAATATTAAAATGAAATCCCAAACGAAAACTGATATTCTTGACCACTTATTTGGATGGCGGCGGAAGAGTTTTATAATTCTTTTGATTCCCACAATAATTACAGTTGTTTTCAGAATTCTCTTGATGTATAGTACGGAGATTCAAGTGAGATTATGAGATTCAAGTCCAAACGAAAATTTTTCTATTATAGATGAAAAACTGTTAAATAGAATTAAACACGAAGAAATAACGACTAAAATGTCTTAAAAAGAAGAAGTAATATTTTACTTCCAGTGAATGGCTCTGCGTTTGAACACTAATTCTATTTTGCAGCAAATTAAAGCATATTAGGAAGGAACTAATAATCAAGCAGCAACGAGCAAGCAAAAACTAATGAATCGAAATTTCATTCCTCAGCAGTCTAATTTTATCATAATAGCATTGCCGAACTGATGTTATTGCAAACAACTGTGAAAAAAACTATGAAATCGATAGTTTATGAAAACCAATTATTAAAAAATGTTCAGCTGAAGCCATTGCGCATCGATTTAATGATCGATTTAATTTCACATTGAAATATGAAAGTGGGGAAGAAGATTATTCTAACTCTACTTCTGTTTACAAATAGATGAAGAGCTACATTTGTCCTTTCTTTCATCTATAATTCATCTAAATAACAGTGTTCATTACTGAAAGCCAGAAAGTGACCAAATTAATCAAATTTCCATCTAATAATCAACAACAATTGAAATCGCTGAAAAACATCCGAAAATGACAAGTGTAGAAATGTAGCCATTCCGAGAGTCTCTTGAGAAGAATAGAAGTAGTGGAGCGATATTTGAATGACGATAGTCTAAACTAAGTGCTCCTTTTGACAATTTCAGCAACAACACAATCAGAGAACGAGTAATCTTTCCGATAATTAAAAACAAATCCTCAATTCCCATTAATCTTTTTCAAATATTTCAAACCAGACAAACTCTAAAAAAGTACGAACAAATTCTTGTAATAATAAATACAGCTATAATTCTCGGAAGTGTTCATCCTGCTGTGCATACATTTTAATGAGCTAATGATGAAAGGTAAAGTTTTTTGTCAGATTAGACTTTTCCGCAACTAACAAACAACAATTCCGAAACAAAACTGCAAATCACAACATAAAACAGTGCAGGAAACCAATATTTCATGTTTTTTACTATGTACTGAATAGTACATTATACAAACAGGAATCTTAAAACGTGGATTTCAACTAGATGATCATAGCTAAGAACCAACATGCTGTGAACAAAGACATGCGAATGTGCTTTTACTTTTTTTTGAAAGGATTTTACGGCAATTTTAAAGTAAAGGAGAATGGTAATAGACAGGAAAATTATGTAAGGATAATAGTCCGCTTTCTTAATGTTACCATAAAATTTTACTTTTTTACTGATAAAAAACAAATTTCGAAAAACTTAAACGAAAAACATCCACACTGTTAAATACCAAATAGATTAATTACTAAAAACTCGATTAAATGCCAAGGAAAGAAAAAAGCACTACGATTTGATAAGCTTGGCTTTCCATAACTTTTTCAGCTTATTCTCCTGATTAATCGAAACATAAAAACCGAGCAAGTAAATGCTGAATTTCAAACTAGATTTCGCTGGATCCCCATTAATGCCTAATGTCATTTAATGAAGCAAGCTTATTTATAATTTCTGACGAACCTAATAATTCCGGCAGCAACATTTGATTTCGATGCTCGTCAACAGATGATTGCTTTCGTGATTCCGGATCTGTAAAGGATATAAAAAATTAAGCTACAGTAATTTACCGCGCTTTGTTTATTGGAAACAGCCCTCATTCTTTTATAAAACTAGATCTGCTTCCCAACAATTGCCAGACAATTATCCGCATTCAAGCAAGTATTAAAATGATGAATTTCAATAAATTCTTGTCATTCAAAATGAAAGAGTTCAGAACTGATATATCCACACAATCGCACTAATCTTTTAAAGAAATCTTAATTTGCATTTTTTCTGGATTTGCTTCAACTTCAAATATATCACCTAGACAATGCGGAGGATGCAATAGAAAATCGAACGAGACTCTTCATAACATGCAAAAATTATCCTTATCCTCACTTATCAAGCCCAAATTTATAATACAATCAGACCAAAGTTTTTAAAAATCTGGAATTCATTAGGAATTTTTGAATCCTTTTCATCAATAAAATTTGCTGCACAGGATGACTATTTTTTTTGAGAAAAATGCATAACAGTTTAGGAAATTTCAATATTTTTAAATTTTCCACAACCAGAGAAAAAAATGCGAAGAAAATCTGCTTACTGAATAACATTTCATGCATGAATAAAAATAATTGTTGGAAAAAGACATTCGCTGCTAAGAGTTACTTTGAAAAATCCAATAATTCTTAAATTTCAATTTTGAAGGGAAAACGAAAAATTTAAAAGAATATCACCATACCTTTGCTACCAGCTAGATCATATGATTGGCTGGTAGCAAATCATACGATTCACTCAATCTCCAACAGTAACAAACTAAAGTTTAACGTAAATAATTATGCTATCTCTGAACCGTATATGCGTATCCTAAAACTTCACAGTGTTAAAAGATGATGAAACGATTAGAAAGTTAATAAAAAACCTTTCGATCCTACGCTAACGAAAGAAACCGAAAAGTTACAACAGAACTGGAGGAACCATACGGATATGCAGAGAGGTACGCAAATAGTTATGCATTTATTCACACAGATCAGTACGCAGTGAGAAAATCTTCCTTCCTTTATCACCAGATTATTGCCAGTAGATTACTAAACATCGGACTTACCCAAATCGGAAAAACTATCGATCGATGCAATATGATCAATTATAGGATCAGAAGGAAGTGATTCATATTTTGCTGAAACGATATGTTCAATGGCTTGCAACTTGCTAACCGGAGATATCTTTCTTCCATGCTGTTGACTTCCTGGTGCCACTACAAAAACCGGCAAGAAACATTCATAAAAAGAGGATTCATAATTGGCTATATAACATTTCAAAACTTACCCTTTATCACACATTAATAAAAGATTAGACATCAGTTGCAATTCCTCAAATGGAAATTTTTTATCAAAGAAATCAAAAGTTTTTAACCAAAAAATCAAAAAAAATTTTATAATATTACCAGAGGAAGATGAATGCGCCAAAGTGGTGACAACATGCGCACTGCTTTCGCGGTCACTCTGGCTCCGTATACCACAGCAAAGCCAATCGACAGCTCGTAAAAACGCCGTCGTGTTATTTCTATCAATTTCAAACAAATTTTAATAAATTCGATTCAAGAAATCTGCTAGAACGGCGTCAAATACGTTATTATGGAAGGTATATGCAAATAAAAATAAATAAACAAACAAATTAATCATTTGATCTAGCTAATCCTGCTTAATTTATAAAATTTAAAAAAAACTTTCAAATTTGAAAATTACTTGAAGTAACAAGTGCAAATTTTTCTGCCAAATATTTTTTTGCCAAATTACTATCCCATAATGCAATAAAATGACAAAAATAAATTCAAAAGTATAATAGTTTATTCCCATCTTCAGTCCGTCCACATTTTTAATGGAAAAGAATTTCAGAAGAACGCGCAGCATGGCCTGATATGTTTGCATGATGGCTCGCCTTATATACGTTGACAAGTAAAGCAAGAAATTATACCACATAATAAAATTAAAAATAATCTTTTTAAGTCATTCTGATGTTCAATATGCGTTGAAACAACCGAGCTTGCGAAACAAATTTGCGGAAAGTGTAACGGAAGGATACTATGCGACTCATTTAAAATCAAATTTCAATGAATCTGAACTTTTTTTCAGAACTTCAGAGATTTCTTACAGAAATAAAGGGTATGTTATGTAATCGAAACTCAAAAGTTAATTGAAAACGAAGAAAATGAATCCCAATAATTGTACACATCACATAACAGAAACGATAAAATCAGTTCGACACCCAGAATGATCCCTAAACTTGAAAATCGAATAAGAAAAATATTTCATTATAGATAGACTTTTTCGTTGGTTGCAAAAAATTATCCCAGTTGAGAAATGCCAGTCGAATTAATAATATGGAAAATAGAACATTTATCATAAAAGAATCTCATTAATTCAATTAACTCAAAAAAGGAAAGCAAACAATTGGCGACAAATAATTCATTTTGGACATCAACGTGATAGGTTTATGTGACAACAATAATATATCATACAGGTGCCAATTTTTGAGCGAATTCGGACAGACAGATTAGTCATTTCAAACAGTTCCATCCACTTCAGTTTTTTCTTATCCTTACTGAAAATCTGTTCGCGCATGAAACAGAGAGAAAGTTAGGGCTTTGCCCACATCTGGAAACACTGTGAATCTTTTATACATATTCAAAAATAAGTATCCTTAATTCACGGAATGACAAACAACTAGCAAAAAGTAGGATGCTAAGAAAATGAGAAATGAAGTTTCTTGAAGGATAAAAGTCTCTTTCAGCCTCTTCTGGAAAAGTTATTCTATCACAAAGTTACTCTATCAGTTGGATTTCAATTTTTTTTTTTTTTTTTTTTTTGGTAGCAGCCTTGGTAGAGATGCTGAATAATTCAAAATAGCAAATTAGTTAGCTGAGTATTTCAAAGTAGCAAGTTAGTTAGAGCAATTAACTGGAATTCAAAGATCAGTGAAAAGAGATCGGAAATCAAAAATGTTCGATAGAGAGATTTGAAGGCTACGATTTCTTTGGATGTAGAAATCTAAAGGAATATAGAAGAAACTATTATTGACACAAAGTATTACAGAACACTATGACGTAACAGTTTCACATTCACATAAATGTTCATCTTTCTTTCTGTTAAATTTTCAAGAGGAGATGAGTATATAGCATTGTCCAGCAACTATTTCCAAGAAAAAAGACGTATATATTCCCAATTCGAACTTTTATCGGGAAAATCTGAAATTCATAATGTAAATTTCCAGTACAAATTGTTGTAAGTCAAAATATTTGCGAGAGAAATGATTCAGAACTTTAAATTACTTTTTTTTTTTTTAAAAAAAATTAAAATTATTTCGACAACTAAAGTAATGAACTATTTTACGGGTAATTAATCTCACACAAATGCCAAAATATTGTAAAGATTTCCTAAACTGTAAGCTAATCTCGCATTTGTAATTTTGTGCAATCAACGACGATACATTTATAGGACATCTCTCGCTTATAACTAAACTTACATGTCACAATATTGTAAAACTTATGTGTATATGCACAGTTGAAATATTTTAAAAGATCTTCTATGTAATTGTCGTAAAATTGAAGTGATTATCTATTGACCAAATTTGAAGGTCATACTGTTTACAAGCCAAACCCACTTTTCTATAAAATACTGAATCGGCGATTACTTTATGAACTCAATTGCTCAGTCAACTATTTCAATCATTATGCTCTTGCACTTACTTTAGATAACGATTTCAATACTTCTTTTCTTTCATTTAACCATTCAATATATTTTGTTTTTTTTTTTTTTTATTATCATTTTTGTTCTTGAATTAAATGCTTTTACCGTATTTCTCTATTAAAGCATTATATAATATAAACGTACATTCGTAATTGCTCCTCTCAGGAACGAACATTCGTATGTCCCTCACATACAATACAAAGGGGGAAAATCTTTCAAAATTTTTCAAAAAAGTGAAATCTTTTCGCATTTTACTTCTGTAACTCATTCAGGCAAAAATGTAATCATGTGATAAAAATGTAAAAAGTGAAAACAACAAAAACTGTAACTGTAAAATGTAACTCTAAAAAACTGTAACAAATGCATATAGTTATTTTCTAGCACTATAATACGACACGAGAAATGCAAGTTATTTATTTCAATTAATACTTTTCTCTTTCTCGCTATTTCTGAGTATCTGATTTTTAAGGCTTTCTGTTTCATAAAACTTATTAGTAGGGACAACATGGTAGAATCATAAAAGAGTTAAGCTCAATAACACATTCCAGAAACATTTCGGAATACAAAAATTTGTATCGTTAGAAATTAGAGAGACGGGAATTTTGAGTTTTATGAAAGAGGTACAAAATGGAAGTCCTGTATAATACAGCGCCAAGTAAGAGACTTTATCGTGTCGTTACATTTTTTTAAATCGACAATAGGCAAAAGCAAAATGTGTACAAATAGAGAAAAATGGGAATATAAACAAGAGCTGATAATATATATATATATAACAATAAAAATAACGAATTGAATTCGGAATTGATCCATGCAGTGAGAATAGCAGTTATGTTGTACGGTTTACATGTGATTTTTAGCTAATCAAAAAGGAGAGACTGCGATAAAGAATGGCGAAAACTTTGAGCGAAACAAGGAATTTAACGAGAAAAAGATTTTAAAGATAAAAATTTAATTACAACTAGCAGGAATTTTTTGATATGAAGGATTTCTGGTTAAAATTAAATGATGTAATTTCAGGATGGGGCCAATTTCTAGATATAGCATGTAGATGCCTAATCAATCGAACAATAAAATCAAAATAAACTTGCTACTAATAATATAAGTATTGTTCATTGTTCAGATAAAACTGACGAAATATAATTTCGCTTTTCATAGTTTCATTTATTATGGGCATTTTCATTACTTCAAAAAATTTGCATCATTTGTTTCGATGTATTTTTCCATCGATGCTGCAAACGACAATAACCATAATGATGAAAACGATAATAATGGCATCACTCAAAAATATCACACTTTCATTTCATTTCTCACAAAATCAATAATTTCAGTATAAAATGTAGAAGAGAATTGGTAAGAATTGGTAGAAACATCGTGTAAGTGCTTCAGCTTTTTCAGCACTTAAAGTTATTATGAAAATGAAAAATTTAAAAATCAAAAACGGAGAAAGTGATAATTCCACTCAAATTCTATTTTTATTGTCGATGAAGAAATTTTATAAAACAACTACGGATTAGCAAGTAACAGAAAACTTTACTGCCTGCTTTCACCCAGAAAGAAAAAAGATAGTGCTAATAGGAAAAACCATACAGAAAGCAGAAACAAATGAGGATAAAAAATGTTCCTGCACTTTTTACAAACTCATTTTCACAACACTGGTGGTCTCCAGTCTGCCTTTATGCAGCATATCTCGACCCAAACTCTAAGTATATCTCGACCTCTAAATTCCAGGCATTTATCGACCCAGATTCCAAGTATATCTCGACCCAGACTCCAAGCATATCTCGACCCACATTCTATTTTACTCACAATACATCGCAAGGGGACGAGTACCAATTTGGTGCAATCAATCTTCACTGAACTCTCTTTACTGAACAAAACAGTAGAACAAATATCAACCGAATCCGACAGCTTTGTTGAAATGTTACATCAATCATTTTTGCTATTATCTCTCTACCTGTTACATGATGGTGTTGAAAAAGTACAGCTGTGAAACACATTTTTTCTTCTCTCATAAGGAAGGGAGATGCCTCAACTTCGACAAAATATTGAAAAACATTAAAAACATTAAAACATTAAAAAAACCAAAACATTAAAAAAATTAGAAAAAAAAAAAAAAAAAATTAGCAGGAAATACCTTCCTGTAACATTATATAAAATGAATGATAAAATCTCAAATATTTGCTTGGCATATATCCTAGAATAATCTAATTAGAAGTTCAAATTTCAGGAAGTTATAAGGAATGAAAAAATAATTTATAAAATAAATGATTAAAAACGACAAATATGACAGGAAATAACAAGATTAAGTAGCACTAAAAAGTATATTTAAACTTAACCACTGCCTCAGAATTTTTAATGACATGTCATATGAGCATGTCATAGATAAGCATACTTGTATCCAAAATGAATAAAATTATGAAGAAAGAAAGAAAAAGATTAAACTAGACAATACTGAGGAAATTACAACTATGAGAACTATCGGTCTCCCATATTTTATCTATACTATGCTTTTTTTTTTGTTTGTTTTCATTTATGAAGTGCTATTGGACTTTCTTTAGTGGAAGTAAAAATCACGCAGTGCGGAATGAAAAAAGCAAAGTGACAATAAACTATGGCTGGCGATCGAAATTGTTAACATTGCTGAATTATCTTTTTAAGATACAATCTTTGTTATCATTTTTTTTTTTAAAGTCATCGATTTTCTACGCTAAGTGCGAATTTATCAGCGAAAATAGACAGAAGACCATTTATCAAATATCACGAACGAAGTGAATGTTTTCTAAAGATAATAGAATATTTAATCAGAAATATTTTAAAATTTGCATCTTATTTATTCTCAATTAAAATTCAACTAATATTAACAATATGTATAATAATTTTGAAATGGAATGTTTTATCTAGCCGCAAGTGTCACATTTTAAACTAAACTAAGCAAATGTAAAAATATTTCGTGACAACTTATAGAATAGTTAATTCAAATATTACATATATTTTTCATCATTTTTGAAATCAAAAAAAAAATCGAATTAGAAGAAATAAACAAAAACGATGAGAAGTAAAGCACACTTACCTCATCAACTACACTCGTCCATTTTCATTTATTGAAAATAAATCGAAGAAATGCTAGTAGATTGCAAGGCAATAGAAATAATATCACATTCTCCTATGTAAATTATTGATCCATTTAAAATAAGTTGAAATTAAGAAGTTGCATGAAATTTTTTTTCAAAAAAAAAAAAAAAAAAACAAATAAAATAAAAATATATGTTGATTTTGAAAGAAAAGAAGAAATTTGAACTAGTACCCACTTATCATCTTTATCTTCAAATAAATATGAAAGCAAAAAATATAAAGAAGTCTGACTTAAGAGAGAGTTTTTTTTTTTTTTTTTTTTTTTTCAAAATACTTTTGCAGTATGAAGAAAAGCCTTTTTGATGGAATCTACACAAAATCTGACATGCACAAATCGATGTGTGACATGAAATAAGAAAATTAGAACGATAAATAGGCTGAATTGAACATTTTACGATGACACAACACATTGCTATTTGTTTATTTCACTAAAATTATAGACAAAATTTTCATTCTAATCATCAATAAAATATCAATAGAAGAGTGAGAATTAAAAAAGTGAACGAAATGAGAAGTGTGATTCCTTGAAGATAAGATATAATTGCCAGGTTTCACGTATATTTTCATTATTAACATATGAAATGTTTCTCTTTCATTTACTTTCATTGAAATCATTAAACAATCGAAATAATTTTGTATCAATGAAAAAGAGTATAATATAAAATATAATTAATAGAAATGTCCTTCTGAAATAATATATAAACTTGAGAATTTTTATATCGAATTTGTCCTTCCAACTTCTTATTCTCACTAAAAAGAAAGTTTGTGTAAAATGGCTCGCTCTAAACCACACTAAAAAATAACAAAAAACAGGAAACATACATTCTTTTAAATATATGGTAAGGACAATATGATAAGTGTAGGAATGCATTAGTGGAGCTGTGTGTGTGTGTGTGTGTGTGTGTATGTGTGTCTGTGTTTCCGTGTATGTTTTATATGTATGTCTGAGTGTTTATGAGTCTGTATGTATGTGTCTGTGTGTGTGCATGTGTGTCTGTGTGTGTGTATGTGTGTCTGTGTGTGTATGTGTATCTGTGTTTCCGTGTATGTTTTATATGTGTGTCTGAGTGTTTATGAATCTGTATGTATGTGTGTGTGTATGTGTGTGTGTATGTGTGTGTGTATGTGTGTGTGTATGTGTGTGTGTGTATGTGTGTTGTGTGTATGTGTGTGTGTATGTGTGTGTGTATGTGTGTGTGTGTGTGTATGTGTGTCTGTGTTTCCGTGTATGTGTATCTGTGTTTCCGTGTATGTTTTATATGTGTGTCTGAGTGTTTATGAATCTGTATGTGTCTGTGTGTGTATGTGTGTGTGTATGTGTGTGTGTATGTGTGTGTGTGTGTGTGTGTATGTGTGTGTATGTATGTGTGTGTATGCCTTATATACAGCTTGCTTCTACTAGGTACAAAAACTACTTTTGTTTTATAAACTGTCAGTGAAATTGTAATCACTACATCCAATCAAGTTCTCCAGTAAGAAATGAATTTCGTTAAAATAGAGTACTTTTCATTTTTCTTTCTCAAAGTAATTTTAGGTGAATTTGAAAAAAATTAATCACATTGAAAAAGATTTTATCATTCATCCAATTTCAAATAACTCTCACAAATATCAATGAATTATTATAAGGCATTAGAGGACAAATCGTTAATGACAATTTCTTAAGCTTATCAAATTGATTAGTTTAATTGCTTTGCCATATTTTACACTCAATTTATCGCGCGGCATTTGCTTTGTAAAATTCGCAATGTCACAAAATTTATTTTCATTTAAAAATTGAATTTAATGACACTTTACTAATGGATAAAACCACTTATTCATCCATTTTGCTTATTTATATTCAAATATGTAATTTGAAACTCGGTGCAAACTCAAATCTTCACAACATGTGCAATAATACAATTAGTTGAACAAACAAAACTTTAAAAAATGATTTAAACTATCAGTTTGCCATCCTTTTCTAATTTTACAGCAATCATATCTTTTCTTAAGAGAAATTTCAAGAAACTATATTCTGAACATTAATTAATGCAATGATCAATAATGAATTATTTCAGCTTATTTTTATTTAAGCCAAATAAAAGTAGCATATTTCAGCATTCGTAAAACTTTTAAAAAAATTATGGTTTTTTTTTTTTTCTTTTTAAGCGATATATTGATGTCATCAAAAAATTTCAATTAATACATTTGATATTTTAAATGTGAAAGGAGCCATTAATCTTATCATTTTACATTGTTATTATCATGGAGCATTTCTAAAAAGCAATGATTGATGATTATTTGAAATGAATATGATGTGAAATATGAAGTGAGAAAATTGAAACAGAAGATTATTGCAGAAATCAAAGAAACATTAAAGTATAGAAGCAATTAAATGGATTTAAAAAAAAAGTATTGCACCATGTATTAGTGAGTTAGTGAAAATTGTTTAAGGAATAGTTTGGTGAAGAGATGAGGAAGGATTAATTCAGAAAGCACGCATCTCAACTGAAACTCATCCAATTTGCTTCCTAAAGTAAAAAAGCTAAAAGATTTTGTTTACATATTTGCCTTCAAAACACTGACAGAGCGGAAGGTATTTGTGCTTGATATATGTGTGCTCTGATTTTGAATTTATCCTTCATAGCTATTTTAGTTTAATCGAAACTGTATAAGTTTGATGTAAATTGTGTGTGTGTGTGTGTGTGTGTGTGTGGTGTGTGTGTGTGTGGTGTGTGTGTGTGTGTGTGCATGTTAAAATTGTATGTATTACTCTGCTTCAGAACAATATGGTATTGAAAAAAAGTTCATCTCTATCATATCAAAATGAGCAAAGATCAGAGCTGAAAGTGTCAATTTTTAAAACTTGTTCTGTCCGATTAACATTTTCCATCATAGTCAGCATGAAACGACGAAAAATTAGGGCTCCTTTATTGCACTTTTAATGAAAAATACTTTTAAAAATACTTCTTTAAGTTTGAGTGAATAAAGAACATATAAAATTAACAAACATTCACGATGATTTGAACATTGAAGAGTTTTTGTATTTCTTAAAAGTTTCCTTTCATTTTTATGGATTTTTATTTTACATTGATTTTATTTCAATGTCAGCAGAAAATCAAATTCAATTTTTCCTCTCATATGTGAATTTTAACGAAAATTTCGTGGAAAAAGATGAAATATGTGCCAAGTTGAATTACATCAACAAAGAATTAACATAAATGAAAGTAATAAAAAGAGAACTGTAAATATGAAATACATAAAAGTATCTGTTTTCAACATTTACTTCATTGCCTTCTGATCCATGAATTAATGAAGCTAAAATATTCTAAAAATATTTTTTGTGGAAAAAATTATCAAAAGATTTACAAGAAATGAGACAGACTACTGTTGTTGTATTGTATAGATGTCAAGAAATATCAAAAAATGTTCGCAAAAGAAGGTACATATCGTATACTACAGTGCATCTAGCAATAAAACAGAACATTTATACCAAAAAAAAAAAAAAAAAACAAAAGAAGATTGTAGCATCGAAATTACAGCTATTCTTTTGCTATTAGAGAATTAGTAATACACTTCTAGCAATACTAAAATATTTCATTCTTTATTTTAATTTGAACGAATAAAAAAATTTTAACATAGATGGATGAAATTCGTAATTAATTGAAAAATATACAATCATTTATGGTTCACTTTTATAGACAAATGAAGATTCCGCAGGATAATCTAGTCCATTAACGTAATGCATGTATGTAATCAATCACATCATCATATGGATCCTTCTGGAACAGATAAATGATGTTTTTAAATTAAATTACGAAGAGCTCATCAAAATCAATATGAACTATTCAATTGAATCTAAAAATGCATCAATACATTTTGACCAACCAATGGACATTTGAATTTAACAGAAAATAAATCAACCGAATAATTAAGGAAGGAATAATGAGTGAAAATATATGCCTTATACTACTCTCATGTTTATAAATAATTACTAAGTAAACAATTTTAATTTAACAACGATCAAAGATCATACTATGATGACAAAATAGCCAAGCCAAACTACCTTAATTATCACAGTATGACCATCCAATTGGTCAGTCAGTAAACTGGACTTACGGTCATATTTACTCCTCAGACGGGGAATCTATCATCATTGACAAAGCATATGCGTTGGATCTTCTATCATCATACGGAGTGCCAACTAGTATTGCAGCGAGCATCAATAGATAGTGCAGTTGATTAAAACAGGTGGTTCACTAACATTCAATTTTTCAATGGGAAGTTAGACGATCAGAGAAATTCACTGCAACACATTGCTCAGAAAATTTCACATGAAGTGTTCAAACAAAGACCCTTCAAATCCATACATTTTAGGTGTTCTATTTTATTACAAAGATTAATTTTGAAATGAATAATTTGAAATTATTGGAACAAATGAAACAAGATATTAGCCAAATATTTTATAAAGATGAGCAATATTATTTCATCTTTTTCATTCTATTTCACAAGAAGTTTAGGAAGTTTATACAGGTTTTTATTACTTAAAATGTATTTTGATAGTTGAATGGAAGCATCTGAAAATAATCAGAATCAGAAGCTTACAACATATTTTTGACATGATAAAATTAAGCTTTCTGAATCCAATATCACTTTAAAAAATTGATATCCCATTGTAGCTAGTGAGTATCTTGTATGGATAAGTCGGAATCTGATCATTTAATGAGTTCAATTTCTTCTCATTAAAACTTTTTTTAGCCATGAATTGCAAGAAGATCAACAAGATAATTCACTTTCTGAATGAAAAAGAAAAAAAAAAACCACCCATCCCAAATGTAATCTTTCAGTCAACATCTTCATCTTATTGTTTCCCGAAAATTTGATTGAAGTAACAAAATTTGACTTTGAAGTTTTATAGCGTTAATTAACAACAGCTTCCTGTGCAGAAGAAATCTTTAAAGCTTGAAATATTTACTGGTGAATGAATGATATACACTTGAAACATGTTATTAACACACAAAAAGTTCATCATTGTAAACAAAAAATACTTGAATAAATGAAATTTTCTATATTCACAAATTATGGGAGCTGAATTTAAATGTTGAATTTTACTAAACAATTTTTAGAATGAAATTTAGTAAAAGTGAATCCAAATAAAATGTTTCAAAGCAACGTTAAGTACGTTAGCATTCACAAAGTAATTTCTCAATTATTTTCATCGTTCAGTTGTAAGTTATTACAAAACTTTGGAATCTCTTTGCACGTACGATACACTACTGAGCTAATCGTAAATAGATACTCTTTTCCTTAATTTGATACTATTTACGACAAAATTCAAGTTTTAAATTTTTATTGTTTCGCCCACCTATTAATCGTAGCAAAACTAATGAGGATAAATGTCATAAGCAAAGATAAATCCATTCTCTTCTATGCGGAATATATCTTCAATTCTAAATAAATGAACTTAGATGGGCTATGTGACATCCAATGATGCTAGAAAATATCGTACGGAAATTCAATCTAAAGACTTCGAAAAAGCTCGAACACTAAGACATACATTTATAGGCATTTCAGTGGGAATGAAACCTGTCAATACTCAACGACAGTCAAAAAAGCTGTAAAAAACAAAAATGAATTCTTTTCTTGAGAAAAAAAAATATGATGAGGAAAAAAACTATTTATAAGAAAATCATTAAATAAATCGATCCAATAAAATTTATGAATTTTTTGATGAACAGTGGCTAAAATGAAACTATACTGATTATATTTGTTATAATGAAACCAATTATCGAAATCAGTGCAACAAAATTACTTGAGGTAGAAGTAGTCAAACTAATTTATGTTAGATCATTATAATTAAAACAAAAATAAAAAGTGGGAAAAATGTGCATGAAATTCCCTACTCTCCTTGAGAAACAAGACACGAAGAAATTATTCGAAAAATAAAAACAATAATCAATTCATGATGGTTCCATACAGTTAGCAAACAACAGAAAAGAAAAAAATAATGCAAACAAATAATGCAAATTCTTCGATAAAAATAATTTCGAGAGACAGCAAACAGTATCACATTTATGCTTTGAGAAATTTACGCAGTTGTAATTACAACTTGCAAAGGCTGTTCCTCGAAATTAAATTAATTAATCAATTTGGTCCGGCAGATTTAGTAGATGTAACCTTTAGAACTTTTAAAAGTTTCAATAACCGTCTCCAACCATTTTAGAACTAGCGTATTTAAAGTGATTTCAAAAACTAAATATTAAAGAATGACATAATCCGTCGCTGATGAAAAATAAAAATTCTATTTAAGAGCTGCCCATTTCATGAAACTTGGTATCGTCCTGCATGGTATATTTTCGCATACAGCTTTAATATTCAGTGCGCGATCTTCAGTTAATAAAACAACACTTCGATAAAGTCTTATTGGGCGTTCCGCATCCATATTACACATCGATGCTGACTGTGCTTTTGTTATAGCATCCGAAGGTTTAGGTTGACTTTTCGCAAAATTTACACAACTTGATAGAATAAAATCGTCATTCACTGCCTGGAATTTTATCCTGTTTTAACTTGGTGATCCTGATAAATTAAGTAAATTTCAAAACTAAGAGCTTACTCACTGATGCTTGAAGAATTTATACATAAAAATGATATTAGGTCGTAAAAGGGGAATATTAATTTTTTTTAAAAAAGGAGAAATATTTGAAAAGAAAAACTATGAAAAAGAGAATGAAATTTAATCTTCCAAAGAGCTTATTTATTTAAACTTCAATTCAAGCCTGATTTTGTCATCTTCAATATTATACTTGCCTGCATTCACATGAAATTTTTTCCAAGAAGCACTAAGCCTTCTTCCACTATTTTTAAGTAATCTTAAAAAAATAAAGTCCGCACCTTCAGTTCTCCTACGGAGCAAATTTCCTCCGTAGCAAACATAAGCGAAGTTAATAGATTCCCTTTACTGGTTATTGTGTAGACTTGATGTACTTGTTTACCAGTTAAATCTTTCAAATAGGCAACTGCTTCTTTCGCTCGTTCACTAACCCAAAAATCTTGAAAATCTTCTTGTCCTCCAACAGTAGCTTTTGATGAAGGCAATAGGCGTGACAGGCTTTCTAATTCTGAGAAAACTGAAAATTTTCAATTTTGATTTCTTCTGCTTAAATATAAAACAGAAATTGGATTTGAAAATTTGCAAACGCAAAATTTTTAAAAATTACCAGTTGTTGGCACAAGTACAGTGAATCGGTGACTTTCAACAATTTTTTTAATGGAAGTCAAGTGATCGATAAACGTATTTGTATCCGGTACCAAATACTTCGGACGTACTTCAATAATCACTCGATTTCCCATCATTTCACGTTCCAGAAGCTTCTTAAGTGAATTTTAAATTTAAAATAACTTTATGGCGAGAGTCTTTCATTTCAAAACTAGCCCTCTATTCTACCATTCCCTATGAGATCAAATATTTTCGTTTCTTTCCAATCAAAACCCATGGATATATGAACTAAAAAGTTAAAATGGAAGAAAAGTATTAAGATATCAATAAAAAGAAAAATTAACAGAACATCGCGAGAAAAAACTTAACTGAAACACACCTGTTTTACTTGATTTTCGAAAACCGTTTGTCTATAATGCTTGTACTCTTCGGATACGTGACTCTAAAGAGTAATAAATACAGAATGAAAATACAGGGAAAAAATTCGTGGTTACAAATAATACACATGAGTTAAGAAAAACGTTTTATATTATGAAGATAAAAGTGTACTCCGTTTGTAAACTTACTAAATTCTGTTCCACTGCTTCATGTTTAAGCTCTGAGTTATCATACTGTTCATCAAAATCAGCATTACATTCTCTTGTCTGCACACTTTGAACGGTAACTGGTGATGCGCAACGAGTTGCAGCAAAACAACGCAAATGCTCATCGAATCCAAAGCATGGCAATTCTGAGCCATCCAAATATTCTGCTGTTGATAAAATGGACGACAAACGAGCATGAAGAGCCAGAAGAGATAACTGAAATTACAAATCCGTTTCTGGATGGGAAAACTCATGATAAGCAATGTGGGGTTGGTCTGACTGGGAAAATTTTCAAGAGAAGCCAAGAAAACCACCAATCATATTTTTAAAGTAAAAGTTTATCATACATTATTGCGGAGGTCGATGTTTGTTAAGGACGACATCCGTAATGATTTCGGCGACACCGTAAACACATCGATAAAAGATGCCAAAAAAACAGTTTCCGGAAGTACAATTTCTATATATTCTCCCGATTTTCCTAAAAGGTTTAAACTATTTTATTAAAGGATGTTTCTTCTGTCCACGCAAAAAAGTCATGAAAGCAATAACACATCAACAGGTTGTATCCTACATTCTGCCTTATCCAACAGAGAAAAAAGTAACTGACCATCAGACTGTGCAATAGTCCTCGATAAAATTCCTTTGGATTCAGCGTCCACTAATGTATTGGCAACATCGGCAAATAATCTCCAAGTATCAACTTGTATAAGTGAAGTTTCGATGGATTCCAACGATGGCATACTTCTGTACAAGCGATTTACGGATGGCATCGATAACCATTCAGAAATAATGAAAACAGCTGGCAGCACTCGACGCGTCTGAAATATTGTAGTAAGTTTAAAATATGAGTTGTATGCATTTAGAAGGCAATAGCTGTTATTAAAATCATTTCAGAGCAAAAAAAACCTTTAATGACGGGCGAATGGAACCATTTAAAATCTCCGACAAATCTGGTAGTTGGTCGTAAACTGGCCTTAAAATTACTCCAAACAAGCTTAGGACCATTTGCACGGCCTGTTGCTGTTGTAAGGAACAAGTGCCTGGCTCACTATCTGAAATATATGCTTCAACGTAAACTCGAGTTTTCATCATTCCAATATGTGTAATATACGATATTAAAATGCCTTAGCAAATAAAAAGCGTGAAAATTGGTCCAATGATTCCATCCCCCTTCAATTATCCGAATCCCGTTTTATAAACTTTTTTTTTTTAAAAAAAAAAAGTCTGCAGCTATCAAAACACCTCTACAATCTTCACGGGCAGTTATAACATGCAAAATTAAACCCGAAAAGAAACCCATCTGTCAAAATTAAGTCTCACGAAAACTCTATTATTTAATCTTAGGAAACTTACTTTTCAGAGTTAAACTATGAACAGCGTAAAGGAAAACAGAACATAGCTGTATGAGGTGCAAAGACGAAAGTGGACACTCGTCACGTGATATTAACTGTGACAACTGCAATAATGCTCTTTCGCTGATACTATCATACTCTTCCATTCCAATTTTAGTAATAAGAAGTCCTGCTGTGTGAAGCAAATATGGAACTGCACGGCGAAACAGCTTAAAAATAAAAAGAAGAGAAATCATTTTTCTTCAAGCTATATTTCCCAGTATTCTGACTATCCGAAAGAGTTCTTTTGCTAGTTTTTTTTTATATTTCTTGCAATCGCTTACACAATTGCAATCGCTTTCTAAAAAACTCCATAAATCCAACAAAACTCGTTGATATGAATCCAAAATGGTTAAATTCAAACCTCAACAGTGGAAATCGATCTCAATGCATGAATAGCTCGATGATCTGCAATATTTGCATAATCCCCGGAAGAAAGCTTTCCATCTTGCGCTATCCAGATTTCTTGTGGCCTGTCAGCTCGGGCGACAGCTGCTTCTGCTTCACGTGTTGCACAGTTGCCAACGCGAGCATCAAACTCTATTTCAAATTCACTTACCTAAAAACAAACGCGCCGAAGTATACAAATAGGCAAGGTTAACTCTAATTTCCCTTGCTTCTAAAAGCCATAAATAAAAGTTCTTTTGCTGAACAAAAGTGTAAGTTAGTCATGATGGAAGAAGATGCAACAAACCAATGTCCTAATGAAACTAAATAGATTAATTTAATCAGCAAAAATAAATCGAAGATCAGTCCTTGTCAGTCTAGAAGCCTTGATAATGTTCATAATAATGGCTATAGCAAACTAAATCAAAATTTATGCAGGCTATAATAAAATGAATTGCTTACAAAATCCAAGTAATGTATGGAACACAATCTTTATTCAAATCATTTTGAATGAGAAAGATGATCAAATGGATGTAGCAATTCGTAGCTCTTACAAACTCGTAGCAAATGAGTTACATTAGAATTGTTATCACTACAGCAATCTATTTAAAAAAATTCCAACTTCGCCATTCGATCAGTCCGAGGAAAAAAAAATTATTTTCCATTTCCCATAAAAAAAACACTGTAAAATTTACACAGCTTTGTCCGTGACATTTTACCACTAATTAAAACATACTTTCTTCTGAACATGGTTGAAAGCAGTGAAAAGTGGCTGTCGTGCGGTTTCAAATGGATGGCGTGCTGCCAGCGCCCGAACATAATAGAATATTACATCGATCCATTTTGACTGCAAAAAAAGAATTTTTTTTTTTTTTAAATATTTTCTTTAAAAATTTCCTATCCTACCGAACATATGACAAAACAGCAGTTGAACTTGACAAGTACCAAAAAACTAAAAACTGCAACTGCCACTTGTGCGTATCAGAACAAATTACAAAGTTTTTGGCAGTGATTAAAAAACTGTTAAAAAATCACTGATAGCCACACTAGCACAAAACTTTTCAAAGTGAAGGAGGAAACAAACCAAAATAGATGGCAACAAAATAAATGCCCAGCATTTATGAATAAAGAATAAGATAGTATAAACAAGCAGTGAAAATTAAGATGGGCAGTAAACAGTTTTCAATATCCTTTTTTTATCGGAGATCAATAGGATTTAGATACCCATACGAAGCATTAAGAAAGCATTCCTAAACTAAAAAATATGCCTGTTACTTATTATTATGTCATATAATAATTTACATCATTTACTGAGTAGAAGAGTTTAAAATAATTTTCATGTCAAAAGTATCGCGCTATGAACTTGTTTGGCAACCAACTTACATTAGAGCCAATGGTTTACAAAGTCGTATAAAAAGTTCAGAAAAACCCAAGATAGTAGTGACGCCCAAATAACTTCGAACTAGCATTCTTTGCTTGCATGATGGATTATTAACAGTTGTATAATTTAAGAACCAGAATGCACTTAAAATTAATGAACCAATTGGGTATTCATTGACACAGATGATTATTCTGTGTTCTGCTAATTAGAACAAAATCGGATAAAAAGCTAATTATGTATCAGATTTCTTGCTCATCACTCCACCGTTGTTAAGCATTCAGTTAAAAGCCAAGAAATATTGAAAGAAAAAATAGGAAGCCGCAAATATGACACTCTAATGCAATTACTCACAGTTAATCTGCAATTCGCCTAAAGGAACTCCTGCAAAATTAAAGCACTTAAATTGAGAAATATAAAAATCCTGTTCTATATAAATTATCTTTGTTATATGTTAGGAGAAAAAAAAATTTGATCGTCTAACACAAATCCGTATCGCGGAACTGATAAACAGCTTGTTTTTCTGACAAATATTTTCCACACAAGAGATGCAAAATTATTTGTTATTACACTAGCCTTGGTGTCAAAAACTTAGCAGTAAAGCAAAAGTTTAAAGGATTACATCATTCTTAAAATCATTACTGGTTAACTGGAATGTTAATGCTATAATAGTTTCAATGGTTAATAATCAATGTTTCAGATTATTAATAAACTTGAACAATTTCCTTTTGAATTGGCTATTTCACCGAACAATTTAGAAAAAAAGTTTGATCTAATGATTCGACAGATAAATTAGTCGCTGAGAAATCACCACGAAATATGGACACCAGACAACTACTTTAAAAATTTAAATAAAATCATTGGATTTGCAATAGACCTCATAAACAGCAAGAAGAGCCAACTGGTTGTAAGAACGCCCGTTCCCTGCCGCCAACTGCGCTGCTTTCTGGTACCACCTGAAAATCCGATGAATCAATTTCTCGAAAAAGGATAAATGAGTTAGCACTAACACAGAGAAAGCTGGAACAACAAATATTTAAGAATTTATTTGAGTAAATTATACTTTAATTGGTTTATATGCACAATTAAATATGAACAGACATTGAGGGCAACAACACACTTTTATGATTAAACAAGAAAAATAAAAGACGGAAAACTTACAATCTTGCATGTGAATAATCTTTAGCACCTGAAAACATGCCACTGTAACGGTGCAAATCACCAACCGAAACTGTCAATCTCTGGACAGATAACAATGCCACCTGAAAGCAGAACATTTTACCCTCAACTGTGTAAAAACATAACCTAGGGTAGCAAAACTATCCGTCAAGTGCACCCTCACTACAGATTTGAGAGAGTAAGATTTTGTTGAAACTGATTAAAAAAAGGATTAATTAACAACGGATATCTTTGATTCTTTTTGCTCGTTCTTAATGGCTGTTTAGTCATGAATAACCGTAACTACTTATTACCAACAGCACTATTCATTTAACAGGAATGATATCAATAAAATTTTTATTCATTATCCTCAAAAATAAGGCGGAATGATTCGGATCGCTGATTAATAGCAAAAATGGAAACAATAGAAAAAGTTAAACATATAAATCCTCAGACCAAACTGAAAATTGGAAATCATATTAACCTTGATAATATGATCTGTCGCTATATGAATCCCAGAACTACTCAGCATACATCCAACGAAATCATCTGATGGTAGACTTGACGGCCAGTACAAATAGTCGTCAATAATAAAACCAAATGCTACTTCATATTTTTTCAACAGCAGTGCATAAAAATCCAGACCCTATCAAAAATAAATTTTGCAAAAAACTACATTCATTTTCTCGTTTTAAATAGGCCAAGAAATCAGTAAAGTAAATTTTACAAACTTATATCAAAATTTTTCATGTTTGTGCTCCTATTTTACTGCATGTTTTTTAGTTGCTATTTTGCTTGCTTTATCTTTTTATTTGTTCACTTAAGAATTATGATGATCTACATCAGCCTTACCAGTCTCTAACTCTCTTCAAAATGTCTCCATGCTTCAATCATCACTTTATAAACGGCTTAAGTGGTTTCTACTCTAGTGTCAACAAATAAAACATTTGATTATAAATCATACGATAATTTCAAATGGACAGCAAGATAACTGCATACTACTGATATCTTCAACAGTATCAAATTTATTCACAAAAGTTTCGCTATATGAGAAGCCTATTTTTCAAAAAAATATTAAAAAATTTGGTACCTGACAGATAAGTTTGGATAAATTTGTGCGAAAAATGCGGGAAAGATTTCCCGTTGAATTACTTGCAGTTCGGAGTGCTTCTATGGCAGTGTAAAAGCATTGCCTCCATAAGTGTTGCTCCAGATTCATCGTATAAGTATAATTGATATTTCTTGTCACAATTGACAAATAAAGTTTCGACAGTGACTCACTGCAATAATTTAGATGCGATTATTATCCCCCAAAATTGTTACCTTTTTGAAGGGTTTTTCGGGTTTCGGTATATTTCATCATTTGTAACTTTTCCAAAACAAAAATCCTTTTCTTATTCACTTTACACAGCTCACTTATCAATACCAAATCTATTCGTGAGCTTCAAAAAAATCAATTACTCTAACATTTATTGTTAGATAACACCACAAATTTGGTACTTGTTCTGGTACTCTACTGGAATATCCCAATCAATCAGTTTAAAATTACGTTTTTTTGCTTTATATTGGCATAATGGAAATAAAATCCCTTTCCACATAATGGCAGAAGTTGAGAAAAATTTAACTAACCTGGCCATCAGGATTTCTTCACTCGCACTCGGATCTGCAGATCTCGTTACTCGCTCGATCAATTGATTGATTGTATCATTCAAAACCTGAATTTGTGGACCTTCTTTGCAAGAAATTTCCAAATGTATTGGCCATTCAGTAGGTGGCAGCTCCCTTCGAAATCTGTTATTTTTCGTCCTCATTGTTGATTCTGAAATGCGACGGTTTTCAGCTACTACATCGTCATGCATTTAAGCTCCAAAGATCAAATAAAAGATGAAAATTCATGCAACTGGGATGCTGTCATATTAAGTGTGGCATGTAGTTCTTTGGAGCATGTAATTTTTTTTAAACAAATATAAAATTCATCACCTGAAGCATCCGCCAGAAAAGTTGCTGATCCATCAGACGGTGATGGTACATCAGTATATTCCGCTCTCTCTTGAAGATTCCTCAATCCACTAAAACCCTTTACAGACGTAGTCGCTTCCACGACATTAGATGCCGAGGCACTATAAGAAATCATTAACATTAAATATTGAAATCATAAATCCGAATAAATCACCATTTATTCAAAAAAACTTTTAGTTGAAATTATCAAAAAAAAACTTTCCATAAAATTTTTGCTAGCTACCTCAAATTCTTATCTCTTTTATTAGTGCGCATATTATTGCGAGTATACAGTGAAGGACTACAGTTATTCCCAGTTACTGCTGTTTCTTCTGGATTGTATTGCTTCCTGCAAGATAGAACTCCGCGCTTGCTATTCTATTACAAATTTATCAATTTTTACAGAAATAAGTTGTTTATATCTCAATACTTAATGAAGCTGAAGAATAAAAAATAAATGAATGAGTAGATAAATATTAGTGGATTGGAGAATATTCAATCTTTTTTTCCATTTCACTAATCTCTAGAAAACTTACCCCATCCTCCATCGATTCCCGCGCCTATTTCGTCCTCCATTTTCATGCCCCCTCCGATATGTGCAATTCGAATCACGCGGTCTTAGAACTGGAAAAACAAAAAGGATTTCTTTCCCACCTTGACAGTCTAAATATATATATATATATAATTCTTTTAAGTACGCCTTGTGAAATATTGAAAAATGTCTCATGAATACATCTCTATCTGCATTCATAGGCTGTTTTCTTGGGAAATGAGGATATATTTTCGCAACAGTTGAAAAAAACCTCGGCTAATGAGCGGAAGTTCTGCATCTAGATAACAACTTTCGCCTTTCTTTTCACTGTTTCGGCTAGGAAAATCTGATGCCGCTCGATCATCTTCGGTTGGTGTTCTTTCACCACTGTCACCTTCTACGTCACTTTGTTCTTCGATACTTTCGGCAATACTTGATGTTTGGCTTGTAAAACTATCTATAAAAAAAAATTCGGATTTTAAAAAGCCACCTTAACAAAAAACAAAAAAAAAGTAGAATTAAGAGATTATGTGGAAATACATTTTTGAAGTCCAAAATAAAGAAAACTTCTAAAAGAAAGGAAAGTTACCATTTCGTTGTCTTGGTGGAAGATTATCAGTGAAATGACGCCTATATCTCATTGACGGTTTCTTAATATTTTTAGGGCAAAATCCATCAAAATCACTACCACCGACACCTTCTGAACGATTCCGAAATTTAGAAAGAGAGCTGAGATCATGTCGAGATCTTTTATTATCAGAACCAGAGGAGTTCGTTTGCATTAGCTCTTCCTTAGCTATACGTTCCTGCTCTTCCCGTTCCTTCTAAAATTTATAGCAAGATTTTGAATTTGTTGTCTAACTCTCATTTCTTGAATTAAATGACTGTAACTGGACGTATCACAAAAGCAAAAATTTGTTCAGAAAAGATATTTTAAAAACGCTATTAATGCAGGAGAAATTTAATTACAAGAAGATTACCTTACGCTGTTCCTCAGCTTCTACTTCCGAACTCCAGTCAAATGAAGTCAAATCGATCGAATCAAGACTAGCACAAAAATCCTGAAGAAAAACCAATTGTATTATACTTCTTTGCCTTTCTGGATTAAATTTAAAGGTAATCATAACATTTCCAACAGAAATAAGATAATTCTTCATTATATTTTTAAGAAAAATCCGAAAATTAAAAAGTGACTAAGAAGAAGGTGACAGAAAAACTCATTAATGAAAATATAAATCGGATGATTATGAAGAAGATACTAGCTAAAACGGAACTCCATGAATTAATAGCGTAGAAAGCGGCCAAAAATTTGATAGCAAAAAATTGAAAAAAAACCGGCTTTTTGACTGATGTTCAGCAGGATAAAGAACAAAGATAAATTGAAGATTCTCAAAAAAAAAAAAAAAAATAAATAAAGATTGCTCGATGTAAAGCATTTTTTATTTTTATTTCATTCGATCTTCTTACTTTCGGTGAATCTTTATAAATGGTATATACTTTGAATATAATGGGAAACTGTCAAAACCTGGAATGATTTTTGTTTTGATGCCGCTTCAGATTTCGTCGACAAACTTTCCTTTTTCTCAGTATCCTGAAGAAACCAAAACTTGATCAAGGAATTGTGTGCTTAGTTCAATTCAAATTATAATTAGATTTTCTGCATGTCATGTCCAAAATTTGAAATATTCTGTGACTCAGTTAAGAGCAATTTGATCTTTTCATTCATTTTCAGTGTGCAAGTGAAAGGTTAGTAATTACAGTAATTACAAAAAACATCGAAAATTTTAGTTTCCCATTACTATCTCAAGTTCTTTCAAATTCAAATGATTTAAAAGACCATATAGAAGTGAATTTTAAAAAATGCTTTCTATACTTTCCATTGATTCTATGCCATGTAAAGCAAAAGGAAACCAGCACTTTCGAAAAACGAACTAAGTACACCAGATAAAATTCATTTTACCGATTTTAAGTTAATAGTTACGCAGAACAAACCTGATTATTATCCTGTGATGTGTTACTACCTCGATCGATATGATCACCTTTGTTGTTTCGATAACTGGGATGATCGAAATCCTCCGACTGATTGCTTCTGAAAGACCAACTTCGCTGGCGATTAAGCGGAATAGGACGTTCAAGACTTGTTCGGCTTAGATCATTGTCATCAGAGTGCAGAGATCCCTAAATTTATAAGATATAAAACAAAAACCGAACGAGGATAGCCGATAAAAAGGTAGTTCCTGAAATAGTCTCATTTCAAATTCCATGAATTCAAACTGAAGGTTATGCCAATGACTCTGGAAAACTTTCGAATATTTCATCACCTGCAGCAATCAAAAAGATTCAAAATACATCACTGATCATGCTAATAATCATAACCTTCTGCGCTTTAAATGACCTCTTTCGTATTTTTTTAGTAATGGAAGTCTGACATTTCTCAACAACTTTTTTTTTATCACATGATAAACTATTTGACTCCTTATATAAATTTATCTCATCGACAGTTACGCATGGATTCAAATTATTGTATGTAATGCTTCTTCAGACTGCAACTATCTTTGTTTTCTTTCGTGTGATACATTTACTGATTAAGAATTTGAGTATTAACTCTTTTCAATATTATTTCTAAAAATGACTGATCTTCCACAACTTAGCATTTCTCATTATGCGTAAACCAAATAACTCTAAACACTCTTTCCTATACAGTTCGAAAAACATACATATTGAAAAAAGCAGAATTATTGAATTTCTAGAATCTCTAAACTTACTTCAGCAAAATCACGGTGCGATGTAAGGGTACGATATTTGTTTGGGTCATGCCTCCTATCTCCACTATGGTAACCATTGCCTTGTTGCGAATGGTACTGCCGCTGACGATATCGGTTTGTCGTCGATAATGGATAGCGTTCCTTCTGACAGCTACTACTATTATTCTGAAAAAGTTAAACAAATTTCAAGTAACGAATAAGGATTTAACATAAGAACTGCTGGGAAAAAACCGATAATAAACTTATCGTTTGCAATGCGTGAAATATCCATTTTATAATTCTTAATTTTTTAAAAATACTGAAATGTAAACTTGTGTAGTGAAATAAAATGAACATACTTTATTAAAAATTCTATTAATAATAATTCTATTTAAGCCTCAATTCTATTAAAAAAAATGTGCATGTTAATTAAGAATTATAAGAACAGATCGATGTTTCATGCATTGCAATATCTAAAAATGAACATCGTTCAACATATAATTATTTTTAAGTTCAAATTAAAAAGGTGATTTTGAGGAAAAACGAAAGACATTTAATCTCATTCATAGATAACATTCAAGACCAAAAAGATAAGACCAACTTAGAAATTAAAAATACTAACACCTGAGGAAATTGAGTTTAAAATGGATCCTTCCTTTTGGTTCCGTGAAGATATTTTAGTTCCAACTCGTGAACTGCCGGGCCCAACATAGTGATATACATCATTTTCTGTAGAGCAGCCTTCGTAGAGTGAATGAGAAGAAGTCTAAAACACATCACAGTACCTTAGAAAAATAAAAAATGCCAAATATTTACAATTTATTACTGAGACTTTTTCAAATTTTGACAGGGTGCGCTGTTCGGTTTTAATATAAACGAATAACTCTTTTTCTTTTGTATTCTTATTTTTTTCTTCCCAACAAAAATACAATAAAATGTTATAATGTAATTTACAACGGGTAAGAAACATATGTAATTAAAATTATTCGAAACAAATCTAGTTCAATCGTATTGTAAATCTACGTGTTCAATATAAGTCCTGAGTAGGCAATTCAGATGCATTAAAAGACTAGATTCTCAATCGTCGAAGCAATTAAATTAAGAAAATTAGAGCCTATGCTTAAGTCCCATTCATAACAATTTGACACACACAAAAAAAATGAGCAACAATGCGAATATAAGTATTCAGGAAGGTCAAAGTAAAAATAAGAGAAAAAAAACATACAAAACAGTTGTTAGAATTGGAATACATTCGTCTGCCAGCTCTTTTTTTTGAAGAATCAAAACTGTCTGCCAGATGATCGCATGACTTGTTAATGCTATTGCTGGTTTTCCGCAATGATTCGATGGAATTTATTTTCACTTTATACGCAGCATTATTTAATGAACAGTTGCTATTACGTTGTCGATTGTCAATAAGCGAATTCAAATTAGCATAATCTGAAAATATATGCATATAAAATTGCCACAGTCGCTATCGAAAAAACAGAACAGAGTGAATTTAGTAAATATTTCTTTAAATATAATTTTGAAATTTCAACAGAAAGGATCAATACTTTCATTTATGAGCTGCAGCAGGCACGTTATCATCATATTTTACTGAACAAATGAAAAAAATAATGTTCTAAGAATTAAACAATTCTAAATATGAAATAAACAAAAACACAGCAAATAGTATGCTCAAATTGATTCATTTTTTAAATTGGTCCTTTTCTCGTAGTATTCTACAGCTAGGCAGAAATGAAAAATTTAATAATAAAATTTATTTGAAGCTTATCTCCTCACCTGATAACTACTATTATATTAATTTGGATGGAATAAATTACTCTAATTATTCCGAATTTCATAATAAAACTTTAAAATTTGGAAAAAATTTACCTTTCGCAGTATTTATTGACTTCACTGGCTGTTCGGCATTTGCATTCTTTTCTTTCACGTCTATCTTTTTCCCATTTGTTGAAGTTCTTAGCATTCTGGGACAGTAGAGCTGCATAGTAGGCCGAGCCTTACGTGCGTTACCATTTCGCATTAGTTTTGGCGAATTCTCCGACATTGGCCCATCAAGCATCAATTAATAGAAATTTTATTATCTTAAAACCAAAAATATAAGTCATCTCAGTTGTGAATATGAAAATTTTATCTTAAATTTGGCAAAATATAATTTTTTAACTTTCAAAATCTTTAAAAGTCAATTGAATTGTTGATAACGCTGTTGAAAACCGCCCTATTTATGATATCTTTATGACAGTAAACTTTTTTAACTTCGTAGATAGACTATTCGGGCCACGGCAAGATAGTAATAGACTATATTCTATTACTATGAATAGTCCATTACTACTATTACGAATAGTCCGAAGTGTATGATTAATTCTTATCATATGCAAATATCAAATTCGATAACGATAAATGACTTTTGAAATTTATGTTTCGGTAGAGATGAATGTTTCACTGCATAAAGAAAAATGAACAGCCGTAAAATGAAACAATACTGATGAGTAGTAAAAGCTACAAATATTTCTAACTTTTATAACCTGGAACTTTGAGGTTTTCAGGACAGCTTTCAGACTAAAACATTTGGTACCTTCTAATTAACCAGTTAATAACTTCTACTACATAATAAAATACATGGATCAACTCTCGCTAAATATTAAACCTTCTTTTCTTTGATTCATTACATTATGCAGTGATTTATAGCACATGTATCTCATAATCAATAAAATGTAGCAGTCGAATTTTAGCATAGTAGAGATCAATTTCCTTATCATCTAAATATCAAAGAAGAAATTGAAAGCCAACAAAAAAAAAAAAACCGCCAACCAAATCCAAATTACCACTTATCTTTCAATTCTTGACCCCGCAGCTTCTACCGGATTTAACTTGCCCTATATCCACAGCTACAGCTTGCATCTCAAGAGTGGAATGAAATTGTTAAATCTTACAGGAGCAATTCTCTGCATTCCATTTTTGTTCTGCATTGCAACTGGGAAGTACCATTGGATACAAGTGAATGGATGAACAGATATTGGATAAAGATACATTTGTAAATGCCTTTTTTCTATATTTAAAGTAACCTGCAACAATAGAAATGTATTTTGGGTCGTAGGACATAGTTGAATTAATTTCAAACCTAATTATTGTCAAGGCTAGAATGGAAAGTTTTCTCACTAAAATGAGCCTAGTTACATGTTCAAACTATATTTGAAAGTAGATAGGTAGATTATAAAGGCAAACTGATTGCTGCTAATTTATTTGTTTTACAACAAAGTTCCAGAATTTAATTTCAAATATTCTATGCTCATTAGCATCAGAAGAATTGCATCCATTTTTATAAAAAATCGGAGGAATGTCCGATATTTGATGTAGCAAGCAATAATATATGCAAATGATCTTTTCAGTATTCACGTATGAGATGAATGTGTTGTACATTTTTAAGTCCAAAAATGATCGAAAATATGTTTATCTTGGAACCAAGGATACTTTATTAACATTTGGAATTTGTAATGAAAGTACATGAGCTACAAAGTAATCAAAAAAGATCATCGAAAATTTCTAATCTTTTCGACATTCGATTATTTTCTGTCAAATTTAATGAAAAATAAACATGCCAAGTTGATCGGAATTAGTTAAAATTATCAAAACTTACTTAAAATCAAGTTACCAAATTGATCAAGCTTTTTATGTTGCCATATTCCGGAAAGTTTCTAATATGAGCTCAAAAATTTAAATAAATATGAAAAATAAAATCTTTCGGGAATAAACGATGGCAAAAGAGATGTAATTGGAAATGGAAATAAAATGCAATGCTTCGAATGAAGTGATACCTTAGGTGAAAATTGTATATGAGTTCTGAACATTTTCAATATCACTTTAGATTTTTACCTCATTCTTAATTCAACAGAATCATTAAGTTTTGAAAAAAAAACCTCAAAACTTATCCTTAAAAATCCTTATACTTCTTTTGTTCAACTGAACAGTCAATTTGCTCATTGCTATGTTTGTAAGAAAAACTATCTATGAACTCTTTACTTGTCATTTTGATTTTTTTCAGTTTTTTTCCAATTGTCAAATCGATTTGATAAACTCATACCAACACTTTACAATATGAAAACTTCTTTAATTGTCTAACTGCATTTCTTATTACAAATTTCAGAAATTTATTAGCTATTTTTCTGTTGCAAAGACAATATTGATACCATTAATATATGCTTCTGGTTTTATAATCAAACAGCCAAGCAACGGTAAGATTTTCCAAAAAATATTACCTAATAATCACACAACTATATTTATAGGAAAAATAAAATCACTGCAAATATACATTTAAAAAAAATTTGTTCATTAATTACCAAAAATGAATACACAATGAATTCAGTCAGGTAACTGGTGTGCCAGACAATTCAATTCTACAAAATCAAATTTAAAATAATAGAATTATAAATTTAAAATACGGAATTCATTAAGATGAATGAATGGATAACAAGCGATTTGAATTGAATCAGTTAAAAATATTATGCTGGCCCTTCTATGCATTCAATCAGTTCACCGTTGATGACAGAGATCATTTGAAAATCGGAATTTTTGGATTCTCAAACATTATTTACAAATAAAAGAAAACCTCGCCTACCATAGAAAATGTTGACCACAAAAATGTACTAGACAAATTATCGGACTTTCTAATTCTTGCTTCTCTTCTCTTACTTTCCTTTTCTCAGAAAAACTAAGAAAAATTCTATCACATTTAAGTTCTGCCAATAAAAATTGAAGAATTAAGATAAAATAAAAAAGAAAAGAAAATATTTCAAAAATGAGCAATATTAATAATATATAGCTAATAAAACAAATCTAGAAAGTGTTTCAACAATAAATAGAAAATAGATAATGTAAATGAAGCATGAGAAACTGCAATCAAGATTTTAAATTCAGAAAATGAAGAAATAATTTTAATAAAACAATGAAAAACGATGAAAACATCAAATTTCTTCATAGTAATAGTACTCACGATAAAAATCTGCTGGAGGACAAATGCAATTAATGGTAGAATAAATCAGACAATTGAGGAAAATTTTTCAAAAAAATACTTTATAATTACGAATGACATAACAAGATGTGCAATACATGGCTGAAATCTACAAATTAAACATAGAATCTCAAACTTCTTCTTTCTGTTCCAATTGTTGCTTTTTACTCCTTTGATTTTTCCGCTTTTGTATGTTAATTTTGTGTCTGGATTCCACTACTGTTGGAACGATGAGCGTTAGAAAATAAGATAGATACAAAAAACATACTGAGAAAGGTGAGTAGTAACAAAGAGAAACGGTCCGTATATTGTGGATACAGGAATACAAATGTCCATAATATCAGAAATTTCACTGAAATAAACAAGAATGTTCTGGAAGATATTTTGCCAAGAAAGCAATGAATCCCAGCTCTCGATTGCTATTATAGTTAAATTTAATTTCACTCTTGTTTTTTCTGACAAATTAAATCTTTTCTTTAAAAAATCTTCAAATTAAAATTATAAAAAATCGATAAGCACGAAATAGCACTCTATCTTCTATGTATTTTTCCATCTACATTCAGATCTTTCCATCATGAAGAAGAAACAATAACAAAAGCTTTAATAGTTCATGTTACATTTACTGTCCACTCAAAAAACCATCCAAACATTGAAATCTTTCAAATCTGCGAAACCTATCAAGCTTACCGATAAAAATAATTTGGACATATTGGCCAATGCGACCTCCAACCGCATTTTCATTCTGATTCCATCCATTAAGTGCTGCAGCATCAGCTGCTGCATCCAACGATGCACCTCTTACTGCCGTTACCCCTGGATCTGGACCCATTACAGCATTATAACAATAACGGAGAGCCCGCAAGAAACCATTTTGCACTCGTATTAATCTAGAAATGACGATTAATCACTTTAACAATATAATGAGCAGAAATCAGAAAACACGAAACTTGAAAGTTAAGCAAGACTAATTTACGAAGTAATCTGCCAGAAAACTGAAGATTTAAACAATAGATTTAATGGGATTTTATCTTTTTTCAGCAACTTTCGCTTTACACACATTTTGAGTTTTAGAATCACTTTTGAAAGCTACCTTTAAGAAACTGAATACCTTTTCTGCTCAAATATCTTTAATAACCAAACCCATTTTCTAAAAGAATTTTTCGAAACCCAGAGTGAAAGAGAAAACTATACATACATAGGATCATTTTGATTGTCATCAATAGAATGACCTCGAAACGTCCGAAAAATGTTTTGAGTTAATTCATCTGCTGCATTGACTGATACTGATTGTGAGCCAGCTATGGCTGCAATAGCTGCTGCAGTTCTATTGCTTACATCTGAAAAAATCTTAATAAATTATTGAATCTTTTCAAACTTTTGATTGGTCCTGTTTCTACAGAAGCTTGCTGCATTTCTACTGTTCTATAGGAATAAATCCTTCATTGTTTTAAGCAGTATCTGAATTCTGTCGCGCATGTTTAAAAATTAAAGAAATACCCTTTCTAATAAAATAAACTAGAAAGAATTTCCATACCAGAAGATTCATGTGATAACACAACATTATTCGATGCGTTCGGAATTGATGAAGAAGACTGTGCGTAAGGCGTAGAACTAACATGACAATGAACAACGCACTGATCATGTAAACCATAACTTAATAAAGATCGTGTATCATCTCGTAATAACTGCCCGCGATAAATTAGCCGTACTATTTTCCCGGCTACTATTGATTCCCAGAAGTAGCGTCTAAAGTTATTAAGATTATCAAAGCTTTGAAAGTTCTCATAGTGTCACTGAAGACCGCAGGTTTGAATAACTTAATATCAACATCCACCACCAGCTACCAAAGAGGAGATCGATATCGCTGTACATCAATACCGTGTTCTACTTGTAATGTAATAAATGCAACTATATTTTACTAAGGCTGAATTTCTTCTGTCTGTATAACTTTTTGAATACAAGACATCTTACTCAAAATCAAATATTCTGGTCTATTTATACATCACACAGCACTCTTAAAACTATATCATTTTCGAATTTAAAACTGTTTTTCAACAAAAAAGCACTGCGTAACAAAAAGACATAAGAGCAGAAAATTTCCTAGTTAGTAATCGAAAATCAATAAAAATCGAGAATAATTCTAAAAATTAATTTGCAACGAGATAAAATTCGTGAAACTAAGAACCTTTTAAACTGCCCCACAGTAGATTCCAATGCTGTATAAGCAATAATCTGAGAATCATCCAAAAACTTTAATTTTACATTTGATAACTGACGTCCAGCATCATCTTTTTCCATTCCTACAGCAGGTTGACAAAGTGAATCTAAAATTTTTCGTTTTGCACTTACATTATTTGAGCATATCGTTGAGCATCTTGAAAATATAATTTTTTAATTCATCTTTTCGGAAATTTTTATATTCATTTTATATCCAAACTTTATCCCTTCATTCCATCTTTCGTTCAAACTTCTTTCCAAAATTTATTAAGTTAGGCTTCAAAAATATTTTACTGCTGCTCATAAAATTGTCCGGCTGGCATATTTCAAAAAACGGACAGTTTCATCTTGTTTAGGACATATGTATAATCACTACCAACAGAAATCTGCTAATTTTACATTTTCATCTAAATGAATGATTCCAATGAATTGCTCTCTTATAAACTTACCAGTAACAATCGAAGACAATTCATGTTTTGTGTCACTAGGCGAATTCTTTCCATTTTCAGCCTAAACTAAAGAACACCTTATGCTAATATTATCACTCTTTGGATGTGATAATTTAAATGGAGAATTATTCAGATCATCAAAAAATAGGACCAAGAATTATTTGCATAACCAAGATTTGTTTGCGATGCCATCACGACAAAGATGCCATCGCGAAATGTATGCTTCATTCTGATCTCACTCTGTTTGAAAGTTAATATTTTTGGACTCACTCTATTTGAAAGTAATCCAAATGCTAACAGCTTGTAAATCTAATAAGCAGCAAGGAAAACGACGTCTCTTGAAACTTTGCTTGAAACTTATGCGATAACCAATATTCGACATAATATAATCGATGCACTTTTTTTCTGTTTCAGTGAAATTTGGATACAGAAAATTTTTGCACGGTAAATATTTGAACTTACTGGAGTTGAAAATGAAAGATCTACATTGTGTTGCCAATTATCAGTTTCCGTTCTTAAATAAGTTGAACGCGATAAGTCTTCTGTGTTTTCTGACAAGCTGGTTGCCTAAAAATGTAGATTATCTGATAGTCAAACACCTATATAAGTGCATCTCTTGTCCCAAAAATAACATAACAATACTGTCAAGCGATCTATCAACTATAGTTATCCGATTTCTTGCCATATGGATTTTTATATGTAGCAAGTCTTGCCTTTTTATAAAGAAAAATAGTGCTTATTTGTGCATCTTTTTATTGCAGAAACTCCTATTCTCTCTAACCATTACGAATTTCCAGTAAATCGAAAATTTTTAAACTGGGTAAACTGAGACATAATTTCCCTTTTTAAGCAAATGTTTACATAACGGCAAACAGATATAATGGCAAATAGATTGATAAAGTTAAACCTGACTTGCACATACATCAAATTAAGGCTATGTTGGTACTGAATTACAGGGAATAAGTGTCAGTATAGCAATTTCAAAAAAACTAAATGTGATAAATAACAAAAACCTGTTCTGCTTGCGGTAATTCTTGTCCATGTAGCGAAGTGTCCTCAGTTCTGGAAAAAAGGAAAAGAAATATTCATGGTTAGACTTATGGAAAAACACAATTTTCAAAAAAAGAAATCTCAGTAAAATATCGAAAACAGGATTCCTGTCGAACAATTCTTTAAGCTTCATCAGACCCACTGATTTCAGAAAAACTCAAATCTCGTTCACAAGCAATTAGCAAATAAGATATTTCCCGCATATAAGACTCAAGCAGCAATAAAAGAAACTACAGCTAACGTTTGTCGCTGCATCATTTCCGTCGCCTCAGAAAACACTGCCTCCTGAGAAGCATCATTCTGTTCTACAATATCACTGTCCATTAAAGCTTCAAGTGCTTGCTCTGTGACTGCATCAAAAGGTCGTCCTTCACGACGATCTCGAAATAAGTTGACTTCTTGGTTATCCATTTGTAACACCTAAGTTCATATCGAAAAATTATTTTTTCCAAGTGTTTATTTCTAGAATCATGCTTCACATTTTCAGTAGGTGATACAACTCGGCATTGGCTGGACTGAATCTCAACAGTTTAAAAAGCATTTCATATCGTCTGATTGGTTAACGAATTCCACACGTTCCAGAGACGAAAGTGAATGAAATCACACAAATTACCTGAACAATTCTTCTGTTGGGATGAATTTGCATTTGAACAAGCCATACGTAATAATCAACCGGTGGTATACCAGTACTGATCCAAGCTAGTGATATTAACACAATAACAACTATTGCTATCAGGAACCAAATGATCTGAAAAGATTTCGTCCATAAAACAATTAATGCCTCTTATCTTTTCCCAAATTTTGACAATCAGTAGTAACATAGTTATACTAGTTGAAGCACTTAAAACTAGTTAGAGACTTTAACTTTACTTTAGGGTGTAAAGGAAGGATAATTTGGCATTATTTCTAAAGTACCAATGAAACTGAAACGAAGAAAAACAACGAAATAGCAAAAACTTGAATTCCACCATTTTCAGCAATGTTTCAATAAGATCCTTTGTTTAATCAATAAAAAAAATTATTCCTTTTCTTTAAATAGCAAAAATTTATCCCTTAACACTGTTACTACTATAGCAGTTGCAATTCAATCAATTACTTCGAATTTATTTGTTTCACAAATTAATCACAACTAAAATAATCCAATTTTATATTTTGTAGTTTAAAAAACAATTACGGAATCAGAATTAACCTCATCGCCAATGCCTTCAATAAAATCAGCCATGCAATAGGTGTACTATAATAGGAGTCAGAACATGATAGAAATATCCTGAAATGAAATATACATCATTCTCCATTGACTTGAATCTTTGAATAATAAACATCCAACAACTCAACTCATTACACTATTTAGCAACAACATTTTATGAAGTCCTGTTGAAATTTAACCATTTCACTGTGCTATGATGCAGGTAGTACATTGGTACTTATAATCGGTGGACATCAAAGGGAAATGAGAAATAAATTACTCGGAGAAATTATAGAAATCGTTAAGAATTTCTACATTAGTTGTTCATATGAATGATTATTTAATAATCAATCAGAGGAGGGCAGTCAATGTTTACTGCATATATTAGTCCGATTTTCGGAAATCAGTAAGAACTGCATCCTGATTTCATCCTGATTTCTTCCCAGAATAGTAAGAATTGCATCCTGATTTCTTCTCAGATCCTGATTTCTTCCCAGAATAGTAAGAATTGCATCCTGATTTCTTCCCAGAATAGTAAGAATTGCATCCTGATTTCTTCCCAGAATAGTAAGAATTGCATCCTGATTTCTTCTCAGATCCTGATTTCTTAACAGAATAGTAAGAATTGCATCCTGATTTCTTCCCAGAATAGTAAGAATTGCATCCTGATTTCTTCCCAGAATAGTAAGAATTGCACTCTGGTTTCTTCCTAGAATTTTTGGAAGTGAATAAGAATTGCATTCTAATTTCTTCCATTTGAAAATAATAAGCAAGTGGTTGAATTTTCGTGCACTACCGAAATTTTATTATTTTTCGCGATTTTTTGCGGAAAGTATTTAAGAAATGTAGTGAAACATTCGACGGTTACTGTACCATAAATTGAAGTGTGTGGTGGTTTTAGTGTGAACTAGTTTTGAATTGTCAATTATGAGGGATCGTTATGTACTGCTTTGCTTAAGGATTCTAACAGTAGTAAGTTATTTTGTTATAAACAAAGAGAAATTTCAAAGTTATACAATGATGCGATATAGTTGTTACCAATTCAGGATAACTTTCTTGCTGCAATGAACATTGATATTTGATTCTGTAAAGGTTGAAAAATTTTTGGAAAGCTCTTTTTTTCCCAACTTTTTCTTTAATTTTAGTTCTTCTGCATATGGGTATTAATATGTGGAACAATTATGGCATCACATTATTCATACGGTAGTCGGGAAACATTGATCATTGCCATAATATTGGATGGATTATTGATGATTTTCTGCATTTTCTTGATTGTCGATGTCTTGAAAGAATATTATCTAAAATTTCCAGCGGTACTATAGACTTTTGTGTTTGTAAGAACGCTTTTCAAAAACGTCATTACGTGAAAGTTTACATATCGGTTTACTGGATATAAACACCGCAATTTTGCGTATTAACTTTAGCTATGCGTAAGCTAATCCGAAAAACCAAACTAATAAAGTAATTTAATAGAGTGAAATCAAATTTCAATCCAAATATGATTGTTGCAAAACTAATTGAATCAGAATCATTGAAGATCGATGCTTTCTTTGACCTATCATTGTCCTATCAGTTCATGTGCCTAGGAAGTCAAGCATCGATGTTTCAAAAGTTCATGTGCCTAAGAAGTTAAGCATCCATGTTTTATCTGCTGTAGCTTAGGAAAAACGTCAACTTTTGCGAAGTTCTGAAATTTTTAAGCAATAGATGCAGCAATGCAATGAAAACATCAACTTCTCTTAATTTAATTTCACTTTTAAAATTCAACTCCTAAGTGGAACTTTTCAATAAATGTATGATAGAATTAGAGTGTCTCAGCCAAAGGCAATAGTTTACCTAGGTAGATACTGTAGCAATAAGTCACAGTTAATTTCGCTTTAAATAATGATTATTAGAATTGGCAATAGGCAAAATTGAAATTTTCATTTTCTATCTTCAAATTTCATACATCTGTCTTATTTCACAAACTAATCATTGATTTTAAAAATTAATTTAAATTATTAATTATTTAAATCATTAATTTTTTTTAAATTATTAAATCATTAATTTTTAATATGCTTATTAACCATTTCAAATATGTAACCGTCAATTGTCGGTGAATTTCATGAACATAGCATTCTTTAAATCATTTAAGAAGTGAAATATTATTTCAGCTAACATATTTAACATGTATCTCCGTCATTGTTGCTGGAATCGTTGCATGGATGATTACTTCATCGGCAACCAGTGATATATTGGCTACTGTAACTATTGTGAGTTACTAATCTTCTAAACTTTATAGTAAAGAAGTGGAGGCAAAACCTAAGTTAAATTTTTTTTCTTCCTCTTCACTTTTCTCCACATACCATTGAATCAATCATGTATTTTTGAATTTAAATTCAAATTCTTTCGCTTCATTTTTTAAGACTACTATTCTAGTCATTTTTGTGATCACATTTTGGCTATTACTACAAGCATCAAAATCAATGAATAAAAAGTCATTTTTTCAATAGGCCTTAATGATTAAAAGTAGGAATGATATATTTTGGAAGGAAATAAAGTATATCTCAATATCAGTGTATCAATAATTCTATATCAGTAATAATAGTATATCAGTAACTGTTAGCCAACGAAATTTGTTTATAGAAGTAAGCTTCAAAGAAAAGTTTACTTTTTGGATTTAATAGTTTTACTTTTAAGGGTAATGCTTGGCATACAGTAACATGTCTTATGATGGATTCTTTGACGCAACGATATGGAATTAATTCAGGTCAATTTTTTTTTTCTCAAACATCATCAACACAAGCACCTAGTGAAGCAAAGTAGTACAATAAATCGACATGTTGATACCAATGATGAGTAGCAATAGTTTCATTATCATCTAATTGTTCACAAAAATAACTTTTGTTTGATTCCAAATATTTCCAAGCACAAAAATGTAAAACTTCGTTGTCTGCTTTGTATTCTTATAGTTCGATATACGAAGAGACATTTCCAGCTACGTATTTTTATGTTCTCTCTTGGCCTCGTAACATTCTTTTTCGTTTTTTTCTTTTGAATGCATAAAGTTGTACTTTTACAATATCTGATTTACGACACGGAAATGTTGAAAATACCGCATGTTATGTGAATTCCACCCAAAAACGTGGAACATATAAATATATAAAACTTGGATCAATGAGTAGAAGTTTCGTTTACTGAACTTTCTGAGCAAAAAAACAAAAGCAAATTTTATAGGTTACCCTTAATAACCAAGTAAACGCAAGTTTTATGTATCACTATTAGATCAAACAAGCTTTTTTTCGATGTGTACAATATCTGAATTTGATCTCTGTCACTGTGTTAATTTTATTCTTTTAAAAAAATTACACTTTAAACTGTCCAAATAAAAAATATTTAAATTTCCCTGTCAAATCATTGATTTTTCCGAAACAGCAATACTTCGGAGCCACTGAGAATGCCTAGCTTGCCAGCGTGAACAATACTGCTAACTGTACCAGCCAAAAATATTCGTTTAAAACGAAGAAATCCTCTAGGCATAATATGAAGTGCTTGTGCAATCAAAATCATCCAATCAACCAGAGATGAACTGCAATTAAATGTTTAAATCTGCTTTTATGAATTTCGAGATGCTTGAAAGCTCCTTTCAACAAAGTGGAATTAGTGAATAATCAACACTACACCTTTTTTTCTTTTTCAGTTATATTGAAATGAATGGATACTGAATACGTCTCACCAAGGAAATTAACATTACAATTTGCCTGTCCACTGAACATCACTGTTTTCTACAGTAATAAATGTCCATTTATTTTAATTTAGAAAGATAAATCAAACTAAATAAGAAAAACTGTTTATGACTTGATTTGTATTAAATTGTAATATCGAATAAACATAGGTAAATTACATAGAGCATTGATGATATGAATAACTATGATAATTTAGAAAAAAAAAAAATATTGAAAGCATAAAAAGCGTTGATCCAGGAAGCAGATATTTTTTTTGTTTCTAAAGATAGCAGAATAAATGAATTGCAAAAAAATCTGACAAATAAACATATGGCAGTAAACAATGCTCTTTTAAAATTACAGAGGTAAATGTGGAATTTTTCATCCATAAAGCGAGCTAAACAGTGATGAGATAGATTCATTATTCAAATCAGTTTCAATGAGATCTTAAAATAGAGAAATATGAAGCAAAACCAACCTAATAAGCCATAAGAACAAAGGCGAATGAGAGAAGCAAAAATAATACGGATTTCCAGTTTCCTGATCAAGATTGATAATTTCTGCCAGTTCCAAACCATAAATCTTTGCCGCGCTTACTATTTCTTCCCTGAAACTATAAATTTCAAAGAAACAGAATGATGTATTGAAATGCTTCATTATCTTTAACTCCAATTTTCGATTGTAACAGCAGCTGATATATTTTAGTATACCGATTGAAAATTTAAACATGTTACTGTACTTCAATGACATAAATGAGGTTTAATGGCTTAAATGTACATCAAAAGAGCTTACTTTGTATGTAACGGAGGCATCCCACAAGCATACTCTAAATTTTTAATAATCGTTTTATGTTCCTCTAAAGATGACTGGTATTTATCAGTTTTTAATAAGTCATAAACAAGAAAAAATCCTCCCGGACGCAAAATTCGACTTATTTCTTGCAGTGCTGGTTTTAAATCTTCCAAATATTTCAGTGCATAGATCTAAAAAAAAAAATGCATGGAAAATTAGGCTGCAAATTTACGTGTATTTTTTGCACCAATGGATTGTTATGGAAGTATAATTATAGTGGCCTGATTGCTTGCTGTAACAAAATTTTCAACAAAGTAAACATAGTTTATAAAATTCGAAGTGATAATCTAATTAAGGATGAAAATTTGACAAATAGCTCGGAAATCCATAAGGATTCTACCGCAACAAATAAAATATCCTTGATTAATTCTTACCGCATATGCGCAATCATAACAACTATCCATCAATGGTAAGCAACAACAGTTCCCCTGTACGATGCTACAATTCTCCAGACCTTCTTTCTGGAAGCGTTTATTCCCGATTGTTACCTCATTTCCTGCTATTGTCACACCAGTCAAATTAGCCCCAGTAAAGGCTAAATCATGCATAACACCACCGATACCACATCCAATATCTACACATCTTTTACCTTAAAATTAAATTTTACGATTGGTTCAACATGCAAGTAATAAATTATTGTAACCAATGTAAAGTTGTATACCTTTGGTAAGTTTCAAACAATGACCAATTCGTATATGAAGTTCTTGCAGTGCATCTGCTAGTGATTGCTGTTTACGTTGAGGTGGTGCAAAATGAAAATTTCCATTGAAGTATTCATCGATAAGAGTGGACATAACAGAATAGTAATGCATAGTAACCAACGAATAGTCCGATTTTGCTTTTGCTTCTCTATATAATCGATCATGTTCTTCAATAAATGTTTCCTGAATTTAAAATATATTTCAGTGTTATCATAAGAAATAAGATTAAATTTTTATTAGAACATTTGGCTATTTCGAAGAATCAAAAAATTTTTAAAGCGTTTCCATACTTATGTCTACGTACTCCTCTATACTTTGGAATATTTATGATGTTGAAAATATTTTACACTTAGTTTTAACTTCGCATTCAATTTTTTGGACATTTCAGCTCTGTCCTAAATGCATAATCAGTATGCAAGGATGAACATTAATCTTCATTAAGAGATAATTTAACATTAATTTTACCGCATGATAGAATAAACTACTGTAGTACAGTTACATCACATAAATGATAAATGATTTAATCCATTCAGTGAAAATAATGTGACAAAAATAATTCAATTGAAGAATTGAAAACTTTCTTTGTGTGATGCATTTTATTAAGAACAAAAAAATGAATAGTTCAAATAAAGAAATGAATGAAAATGGATAATACACTGTTGATACATCACATTTAAATTTGTCAAATGTTCAGTTTTGAATCAAAATTTCCAGTCCGAATGTATAGCTCTTAAAAGTAAGCTCTATATATCATATAAATGAAAATCTATAAGTTTCAAGTTATTCTAATTTCAAGCAAGGACAGAATATGCTAATGAGAAACATCATAAAGTTGTAGAAAAAACTTTTTCATCCTTCAATATCATCCATTCATCGGTTTCCTGAAATAGTGCCAACTACCCTTTATAATTCTACAGTATAGACCACGACAATTCTATAAACTGCATGATCGTCTAGGAAATGAGATCTTAGATCAGTGGAAAATAGCTGAAAAAGAACATCAACGGAAACCTATAATATCTTGTTTCTGTTTCTGAACGCTTCTTACAAAAAAAATTACGCATCTATGCTTTTATCGGTTAAGTTTATGAAAAAAAATGTTAAAGCTAATATTCTTAAATTTAAAAAAACCTCAAATTATAATTGGTTGGATAGGTAAAAGATTTCATTCACGGGTTGAAATTCTTAATACAACATGGAAGTGAGTGAAGAAATATTTCTAAAGATCTTGAAAACTAAGTCTCCTGCTTCCTCTGCATTTTCGAAGAAATCGTAGGAGTGCCATATTTGACAAAATAAAGTAAGTTACCAAGTCTTCTCGTCGAAAATGTCGCAGTAATTTGAAAAATTTCGATGTTAAATCAATCGACATGATGAACTGAATGTTATGCCCCCGAATGATCGCTTTTCTATAGACTAAAAGGATTTCGTGGAGTGGTCATAGAATCTGCAGCGATACGGGGCATCGATACACTGTCATGATTGTAATAATCCTATTTCTTATCACTAAGAACAAGGACAAAACCATGAGGAAGACAATACTACAACTGTGACATAAATATTTTTTATAGAACAGTGCTCAAAAGAGAAATTTACAAAAGTTTCTCTTCATCTTTTAATCATAAAAAATAGGGTAATAAGAGAATTCAAATGCATAGATTTTAGGGCAAAAGTTTGTAAAGTAGAAAGAATTCTTCTCAAACTGGATATAAAATAACGATTTTCAAAGAAACCGCAGAAGTTGAAAAAATTAATTCTTCCATAAATTACATATATTTGTGTGATTATGGCAGCAATCCATTGTTACAAGTTGAAAAAGGAAACTTCCTTTCTCAAAACATATATTGTTTAGAACATGAAAATTGTTGAAATTAATTCGAATGAATATACATTCCTGAGAGCAATATGCATACATATTTCTCTAGAACACTGGTAAGTTTAAATAACAGCTTCGATCACTTTTCCCTAACTGTTCGTATTAGTAAGAGGCAAGCGAAGGATCAATGTTTTGGTTAGTGCAGCGGCACGAATACTGCTATAACCCTGAAAAAATTTTCCCATTTGCATGTAATTAGAAATCATAATTCGGGACTCTTAAGATGAACAATAAGAAAATCTTCCAATATCTCAATTTTTTTTGATTTACTTAACTTTATCAAAAACCGTTAATTACATAACAACTATTAAATGGTAAATCGCAGAATCATTATCTTTTACTATGACTTCATCATTCCAGAATTAAGGAAACAGGAGTATCAGAATAAAACACAAACGTTCGTGGTATATAAGTTGATCGTGTTTTCGATGAAAATAAATGTTAATCCTAATATATACTTTTTTTGTTCAATCAGATCTTCGTAAGGGAAAAGAAGCAAATCTTTCTACCTGCCACATACGACTGGCGCGACTTTGTCCGTGTTGATAATCTGCAATACCACGGACCAGTGCCCAGCTGTCAATTCGTGAGCCAGTTATGGCAGCAATAACGGAATCGAAGCCAGCATCAACCGCACGTAAATTATGATCTGCCGCAAATTTGTCACGAAATTGAGTCGTCGCATTGCTTATATCCTCGCCAACCTCAAATTGTTATAATTAAAAAAAAATTTTTCACCTTTTCAACTTTTCATCTATCTCATTATTTGTTTTAATCATTGTTTATTTCTGCTCTGTTCTGTTATCAAAAACTAAGTTCAAAGGAAAGAAAAGTAGTAACTATGATGGACAAACAAGGACTTTAATTGCATAAAATCCAGGGCCTTATCTTTTCATGAAACAGAGTACCGAATGTGCTAGAACATAAAATAAAAAACAGGAAATTTCGAAAATTTTGGTAGAATAATGTTCAAGCCTGACAGATCTAAGGTACACATTCAGGAGAAATTTCAAAAGGCTACCTGCTCTTCATTAACAAATGTCTGCTTTCTATATGAAACCATTGCTCCAATGGAACCAACATGAACTATCGAGTCAACTCTTTCTGAATTAGGATGTGGAATAACAACTACCTGCCCGCCACCTGAAACAAAAATGAACTCATGCCACACCTCGCACAGTGGGCATGCACCTGTTCAGCGTGCTTTTATTTCCGCAATTTTCAGAATCTGTAAATTCTCCTGTTTTAAAAACTACACATAATGTTCTTGATTGGAAAGCAAATTAATTAGCTTCCTTCTCTTTGTAACTTCACTCACCAACAGGAACAGCCAGTAGATCAGCTTGTGGTGGCGGTCTTGAAAAAATCATATCGCCATTGGCAGCATCCAAATGATCAACTGTTGTTTTCGTTATCGAATTCCATTCTGCTACCATTTTTTCATCCCTGAAAATCAAAGAAGAAACAAATAAACTTTGCTTGCTCACTACTTACAAATTTTATAAGCATATCACATAGTCGTTCAAGTCTTTCAAGCTTATTTAGTGGCTGCCTTACCTAATTGTCTAATCGAATTCATTGTTTTCAGCTTCTCGTCAAACGTTTATCAAAACAAAAAGCAAACCGTACATGTTTTTAGCAATATGAGTAATGATTGCATCCTGAGGATTCCAATTTCGAACCAGGAAGCCATTCACATGCCCTGTCGCTCTATCAACAGTGTACGCATGCGCAAACACATAAGAATTTGGATCCGGACCGCTGACAACGACATCACCAAGACGTACATGCCGCGCAGCATCTGTGTAATGAGCAACACCACCACCAACACCGACGATAAATACGTGCTCAACATGTTGAAAATTACCCAGAAGGCGAGTTGTGATAGAGCCAGCAGATGTTGTTGCTTCACGACTATCACCTGCAAATCAGTCATATCGACTGTCACTTATAAATCAATAATATCGACTACAAAAGAACATATTTAGATGCTGAATAACAACAGTTTTTCTAGTCTATCACAAAGAGGTGTACGAAACTCTTTATTACGGTAGTAATTTATATCTCTACCACTGCTTTAATGTCAAGAATGACGATGTTAACAAGTTATTAAAACTTTAGCTACTACTTCTCTTTGTTAAAGTGATGGTCAAATATTAAAATCCAAGTTTTTGGAACTACTCCTCCATCAGATAACACAAGATAACTTATTAGGACTTTTATTACTAAGCTAGACTATAGAATAAACGAAATGCACACCAATAACCGCTAATTTCGTCGCAACAACCCGATGCTTTCCGATCCATCCAAGGGTATAAATATTAGAGTCACCACCAGAACGATAACGATGAACCGTCGTACTATTATCAATGATTGCATCAATGCTCTGTTTCTCAGCAAACAAACATGTTAAGATAGCGACAGTGGGATGATCACGTGGACCGAAGTTGGCAGAAGCTCGAGATAAATCAACTGTAAAAATAAAAACAGAGTGAACAAATTCGAAAAATTACTCTTATTGATTCAATAATTTTAACATTTTAACTTGACATTTTAACATACTCACTTTAAAAAAATAGTCCAGATTCTGTAAAGTTTAAGAACTTACTACTGTCAACAGCGCTCACACGAATCCATTCATTCTGCAACTGTTGCACAATACCAAGTGCTTCTAGTTCATGAAGAAATACATTGACTTCCTTGTCCGTACAACGCAAGGATCTAAAATTTTGATAATGGAACAACCAAGGGTGAACATATCGCATATGGCGAGATGTTTTTACCAAAATAGAGACAATGTTAATTTTTTTTTCTTTTCGAAAATCCTAAATTTGTAATTTGGAATGAACTTGGCAAGAATGAAGACATCTGGAAGAGATGGAATCATCCAAAAATCTAATTACTATACTTCTGAAAATACTGTTCACAACTTACTCCGCAATAATGTCCACAGATAAGCCATTTGGGTATGCATGTTCCAGAACTTCCTGTACATGAGCTATGGTAACGTTTTCAACTTCGGAACCAGAATCTGAGGAGAAATTTAGTTCAAATTACTACTGTTAATCAGTTAAAATAGTTCGAAGATCAAAAATGTCACCTAAATAAATTTAACCATTACTTTAATATCTCAGTAAACTTTTTACTTTATCTCAAACACATCGTCAAGGTTTATGAAACCCACCGTATTCTTTAGGATCGGGCATTTGATATGTTTCACTTTCTTTCATAAACTGCATGTCAACTTCAATTTCGCGCAATGCGCTATAACCGCTTTGCATGAGTTTTAAAATTCGTTTCAGAAACGTCACATAGTCTGAAATCTATTCTTTTTTTTTTATTTTAAAACAAAATGAGATTCTCGATTTTTGCTTGCAGTCACGCCCAATAAAAGTGGTTTTTCCTGAATCGAAGTTATCAACTGAGATACTACTTCCAAGTTTTAATAGCAGATATCCAGACGGTATTAAAACAGAAAAAAAAAAGTAGCATCCATCTAGAAATTAGTTTCTGTCTCTTTTAAAAAATAATTACCTTTTGGGAAAACGCTAACAAGATCCCGAAAGAACTGTTGGGCTGTAGCATGCTTGTCAACGCCTTCCATATCTTCGAAAAAGCGAAAACGGAAGCAGCGATTCTCCTAAAAAAGATTTGTTCCTCTTGTAAACAGTTCAAATTATCCTTGCATGAAATACACAAAAAAGTGGAAAATTTTCATATAAAAATAGGCAAAATATGATGACTGAAAATGTAATTATAAAATTTTGGAATAATGCGTGTAGCTTATACTGCAGAGAATAAGGTACACAAACGAAAACAAAAACACAATTAGATGCAAGTTAAAATAACTAAATAAAATCACGCAGCATGTGAATAAAAATATAAACGGGAAAATGAATAAAAAACATTTGCTATATAGAATCGATGATTATATAATAATACAAGCGAGTAATGACTACTTCTAACAAATGAAACTTGACCTGTTTCTTCATATTCCCATTTCGTAGCCATACGGAAAAGCTGAGCGATACATCACATTTTAAATCTAAAATATACATAAGCTCATCCGACCATGTATGAAGTTGCAAAAGTGGATATAGAATCCAATGGTTTTAACATTATGCACAAAATATGCAACAAAAAATTATACAAACTTGGTTCTCCATCGGTAAGATTACTGATAATAATGCCAGTGTGTTCTCCACCTGCAACATGCAATATTCGATTGTATTCGACATCGATATTCCTAAAAAATAAAAAAAAATAACTGAAAAATTTTCAAAATCTAATTTACGGCAAAATATCTCATGAGATCACTGAGGATAAAGCAGCATAATTCATGAAGATTTAAAAGCACAGTAAAGTGGTACAAAATGTTGCTTTTCAAAAAAAAAAATTTGAAAGATATGTGAGAATTTAAGCATTTTTTCTTTTTTCTGTAACATTTGCAGTCTTCAGCATCAGCAATCATTACAACTAAGAAAAAAACTGTAAAACAGACATCTTTTAAATGACTTCAATTTCAACCATAAACCAAAAAACTTATTGGTTTAAAAAAATCAACAAGTAGTTCTGAAAAAAGAAAAGAACTGAAAAGATACATCAACTTATCCTAATTTTTTAAGGATACGCGAAATGTTTGTAATAGACAAGCCATTGTCAATTCTGTTATGAAAATATTATTTTGAAAGTGAAATTTTCTTTTATTAATGTGTTTACAGACGAATATTTATGATAAAGATTTCGTGAGCCATGTAGGTTATTTAATTTGACTCATTTTGAATTATCAGTGCTAGGTCATTTTCACTCAATTGAATCAATCAACAAAACGCTTTAATTCATTGATTCTTTGGCGATCGACAAATGGCGTAGAAGCAGTAGTAACAGCAGTGGTGTAATGAAATGAAAACGACATTTATGAAAGGAAAAGTAGGATATTGTAGTGATTACTTATTGTTTGTTCATTTAAATCCAATTACTGTATGTAAGCGCAATATTGCACAGTATTGTACAAGATGAATAAAGGTTACTACTATCAGTTATCACTATCAGCATAGTAGAGCAATAAGAACAAAAAAATTAACACATCTTTCTTAACACTATCTACAACTTTCCTTATTCAGGTGATAAAAAAATTGCTAATCACTTTTCCCAAACTTATTTGAAATATTGCTAAAAATTCAAAACAATATTCTTTCCATTTCATCTGAAATGGAAAAAAGACAAACTTTATTTCTACATTTTCTGAACCTTTCTATCTTCTTAAATTTCTTAATTATCAGAACAGAAAAGTGAGCGTTTGAAGTTTGAAATTTTCCCTTCCAAAACTCAATTAATAATTAATTTTCCAGAATTCAATTAATTTATATCATTTCAATTAAGAGATGAATAAGCTCATATTCTTGGCAATTAAATGAAATTCGATCAAACTAGTATATTTATCAAATTTATATTATCAACTATCCTAATCAAGTGCAAAAGTTCACATACAGCTCCAAATTTTTTCTCACATTCCATTTATTCCATTATCTTATAGTTTCTTTCTTACAGAATCAATGAGAATACTTACCGTGAAATAAGTACCACATTATGTCCTGGATCTTTGACAATTGATGAAAGTACCACAAGTCCACCGAAATAGGATGCTTTCGTTGTTACCATTTTCGAAAAAGCCACCACCACGAACCAGAAAAGCTTTTTTCACTACTGCAAAATGTCAAGCGATCTGAAAAGTGATTCTTGAAATCATACCAGTGTTATCCAGTTGCACGTAGGCGCAGATGAGATCTATTCAGTCTGTTTGCACATTGAGACTACAGTAAGACGAATTACATAGAAAAATTATCGCATTACAGGTTGATATTTCAAGTACCAAATCTTCTAAAACTAAGAAATGTCACATATTGCATTAAATGATAGCAAAAATTCACTCAAACAGGTAAAATTAATCCATAAGGCTTCAACTAAATCCTCATTCAACTTTGTCAACTTGATTGACTTTCTGCTATCCATAGTATATTTTTAACAACACCTGAGGGCTTTCTAAATTAGACATTTCATTATTCAGTCATGAGTGAACCTGAAACCTGAAATAGAGTAATATCGTCTGTAATTTTCTGTCCATAACCTTGCGGAAACGGAGCGGAATTTCGAATCAACTCTAGCATCATTTGAAATTAGCTAGCAGCTAGTACAGGCAAAATAGACATATTTCGCACAACAGTTAGCTATTACTTAGATTAATTATTGACTTTGAGTAGACTGCTAAGTAAAAGCTAACAAAACTTAAGAAAAACAAACTTAAATTTCAGACAAACTTAAATTTTAAGAATATAATAATTATTGGATAGAAAAAAAAAAAAGCCTCTAATTAAAATTTCAATAATAATAGTACTCAGCCATAAAAACCAACCAGTCTTATGTTAAAAATGAGAAATTCATGTTTTTTCAAAGTTTAAAATATAATCATAAATCTACAAGTTCACGTAGATTTTTATTTAAATCCATTTAAATTACTACTAATAGTTCAAATATCTCTTGAATGCATCGTTGTATTCTTAACCCTCTTAGCATATTTGTCCATTTATTAATAGACGATGATACTGGCAAAAGTTGAATACTTGGAGTGAAATTGGTTAGCATTTGGATTAAAAGTTAATTTGTCAATTGATATAGTTATGTTTTCTTTTTAATTTGAACTTTTAACATACTAAATATTTAAATAAAATCAATTAAAGTAAATAAATTGATCATAAAGAGAAGTGCTGAATAAAATTGATTATTATCGACACAATACTATAATATGTTAATCATTGCAAAAAAAACATCGATGGTTTAGTCTAGCAGTTGAGCTAACCCTACATAAGCTTGAAGTCTGTTCACTCAAGTTCTTCGGATGAATCCAGTCCTCCGGATGAATCAGTCCTCGGCATGAATCTAGACGTCCGGATGAATCAGTCCTCGGGATGAATCTAGACGTCCGGATGAATCAGTCCTCGGGATGAATCCATTCCTTCGGATGAATCCAGTTCTTCAGATGAATCCAATCCTACGAATGAATCCAGTCCTGGGGATGAATCCAGTCCTTCGGATGAATCCAATCCTTCGAATGAATTACATCAGAAACAGCTGTGTATTTCTGAACTTCCCATATTCATCGAATAAAATCAGTAATGCGATGCCATCCCAGACAATCGTAATAATGCACCCATTTTACACTAACACATTTTCTACTGTAACAGATCGATGTTAGAGCGATAAAATTTTATCGATTTGCACAAAGTCAAGATGAAGTTAATTGAAAGTTATGTTTCAGTGTTATTATTATCACACCGTTTAGAAAAAAAAAAAAAAAATCCACACAATTCAAAGTAATTTTCTCAAATTTATATTTCAATTTGCATAAGTGTGCAGTAAAATAAATGAATGAAACTTCTTCCAAATTACTAAAATATTTGAATTGAAGAATTGCTGAATCATTAGAAATGGCTTAACTTATCTATTGAATCTCTCGTAATTTAATTAATTCGAAATTAAAAGAAAGAATTTCTTCAATTGAGAAGTATTCGATTTAATTTCATTTCTCAGCAATATGAACAGTTTACAGTTTGCTACATTTCCTTTCGTTGAATCAAATGCAAATTGATTCTGAAACTTATTGTTGAAAATAACTGGATAATTTCAAATGTTTCCAAAAATAGATTAGTGAAGAAAGAGAAAAAATTCCAGATACAAGAGATTGGAAAAAAGAGTACAGTTGATGCAATAAAAAAAAAGAACTGTTCTGCAATGTCAAAAATTGCATCGAACTAATTGAATTATAGAGACAACTGTAGTCAACAGTACTATTCAAATATTTTAGCCGAAATGAAAAATTGCGCATCGAAAGGAGTGGATGAAACGATGATTGATTACAAAGCGTGAATAAATTTGCAGAACTTTGACAACGAAAATTGATAGTATTTCCAAAAGTGGAGCAAGAGATGGCACTAAAAAATTGAAATTATACAAGTTTTTTTTTTTTTTTTTTGGAAAATATTTCTCTCGAAAACATAATAATCATTTTTCAAGTTCTCAATGAATTTACAATTTACGGTACATAGGAAATAATGCAAAATCTTTATCAAAATTTCAAATCATTTCTAGTGTAAATATTATGAAAAACCTGAAATTCCCTATAAAGTTTATTGAATCAAAATTTGAATTCTATGAATGCTTGGTTTTCTTTCTATTAGTTTCATCTCCTAAATTCTCCATCTGTTTTGTGCAGGTTCAAAAGTACACTTTACAGCGCGGTAGATTTCCATCTTATCGTTTTTGTCATTCTTAAAAACGTATCAAGAAGTGTTTGCCGAAAAACTTTATCGAAAGAGAGAGGAGAAAATAACGAACTTGAACAGTGTAATATCAGGATTGATCTACAAAAATGTTACTTTCACCTTCAGCATTACCAAATTCTTTTAGTACTGGTCATTGTTTGCACAACGTAACATACATTCAATCTGACCTCTCAAAATTTAAATTTCCATGTTACGCTTAACTCAGATATAAGCTACGTTCACTCTGATTACCCTTAATTCAGATATAAGCCACGTTCATTCTAATTACCCTCAACTCAGATATAAGCCACGTTCACTCTAATCTTTTCAAATTTAAATTTCCATGTTATCCTTCAACTTAGATATAAGCTACATTTTTACACTATAAATTGCTCACTGCATAAACGGGAGGAGAACGACCCTTTATTTTGCGCAACTTTGATTTTGATACCCACTACAGTTCAGTGTAAGTGAAGTCATCGAAATTGCTAAGAAACTGCATCTATCAGTTTCTTGTGCTACTGTATATGACAGTGTAAAGTTATGAAACCTGAAGTTCTATTATTGTAGAAACGCTGCTGCATTCATGCTTACCACAAAAAGGATCAGAGTAGTGCTTATGGAAAGCGCAAAAGGATCAGGAAATTGGAAAATTTAATATGGAGTTTTGCCTCAAAAACTTAAATTGATAAACCGAATCAATTTGATTTAAGATCATCTGCTGGCTAAGGATTTATAAGTTACTGCAGGGACTATATTGCAGAAAAGCTAAAATATAAATTTTATGGAAACATTGTAAATTTTGGAGAAAAATATCAATATGGAAATATTTTCTTCAAAATAGTCTCTAATTTCAAAGATGGAATTGCAAGTTTTTTTTGGTGTATAGTGGCAGGTAAGTATGAAAGAACCGGATACACTGAAAAAGCAGTAGCAATAGAAAGGAATTCAAATTTCTCATAAAATTAAATGTCAAAAATTTGTTACTTCTTGATCACTCTACAGACATAGCATTGAATCTCTGCTTTCTCTGAACAAAGCTTAAGATTTAATAATATTTTAATGTCCGCTAGAAGACCTTTAAAAAAAAAAAGATTTCTTAGGATCAAATAGAGAATCTCAGATTTTCATCTCTCGTAATAAATTTCCATCAATAATCAATAAATGAGAAAAAAACAAATGAAGTCTACGACAAAATTCTTCTATTGATTCATTTGTTATTCTTAGCTGTAAACGAATCCAAACACATAGCAAACTAACTTTGCTTTTATAACTGTTATTCGCAAATTTTACAGTGAAATACGAGAAGAAAATGCTATCACCACTACATCTCGAAAAAAACTGAAACGTCTATTGCGCTAATCCTATTGCCACTAAACATCTAACAAATTTAAAAAGTGTGCAAATAACTTCGATATCTAAATTGAACGATTAAAATTGTAAACAGTGCAGCAAATATGACTCATAGAAGTGCAAGATAGATTTTACAAACATACTTGAAACAACCAGAATAATTTTGATAAAATAAACAAGCATCAAAACAAGATAAGTATAGGCCTTTCTTGCGTACAGATAATCTTACGTCAAAAAACAGTCTTGAATCCATATTCCTCGTATTACGTAAATTTATTAACCAAGATTAGAATACTAACATATCTAACTAAGCAAACATGTTGTAGAACCAATCAGTTAAACACAAAATTTCTAAGTTTGAGACAGGACATTACCTAACAACTCTGAAAATAATACCGAATTTTACCATGCAAATTATGCTTTTTTTTAAAACAAAAACCACAAACTATACAGTTATTTGACATTTTAAAAGGGCATTTTTTTCGCTATTAATTTGTTAATATTTGATTCGAATAATACAACACAAGCATTAAGCTGTTACTAAATTTAGTACGCTGGATTGTGTAAGAATGAAGCAATCGAGACCTATAAAAATAATAAACCGAAAATAATCCCCTTGTGTTAAACAAACACTTTGACTAGTCAGCAAGGTTATCACAAACTTGTGGCAGAAACACATTTTAACATAAAGTAATCTAATTAATCAGTGAGCAGAACGAAATTCTAAAATCGTAAGATTTTTATCAAAAATCATTCAACAAATGATGAAATGAAAGAATATTTAGACTTCTTTTGATTATGAAGTGTGAATTAACACCGGTAACGAAGTGAACGGTATAAGTGGAGTTGATGAATTTAGGGCTGAAGCAATCGAATAACATTCCAGAGCTTCTTCAAAACGCCCGTCTTCCGATAGGATCATCCCAAGCGCTTGCCATGAATCATTATGCAGTGGATCAATCTGTACAACATCTCTGAAATAAATATGACTTTTGGACAGTTCAAATGGAATAGGGTGAAACGATGTGGAAGTATACATCACAAGTCAAGGTTTCAGTACAAATAAATGTAATGAAATTATCTGAATCAAAACTAATTAAGGGCTCAAGAAATGATTTATATGAATAAGCAATTTTTCATCAGACTATGAATATTCTGTAAATAGATAGTCAATCCAAAAAAAAATCCCTATTTCTCTTTCACAAATTATACTCTTTGAATACTCTTATTTGCAATCATTTACTAACCTCAACATTTTCTCAGCCATAGGAATATTTTTCTCCAATCTATAAATATGAGCTAAATGCCGCAATGAGGACACATGTGAAGGTGCTATTGCAAGTGCCCCCAAGAGAGAAGCTTTTGCATCATTTCGTAAATATTCACACTTCGCAGTATTCTCACATTTAGCTGCTCGAGCTGCTAACAAACGACCCTGAAGCAGAAATTTGAATAATAATTTCAATGAAACATAAAAAACGAAAATAGTACGGTCTTTCATATCTTATAAGGTCTTTCATATTTTCCTACTAATATATTTCAAAAAAAAAATTTAATTCAAAGAAACGGAGTAAAGTCATATTTGGAAAGCATGGAAATTTATGTAAGGCGGAAGATAATCTCATTCGAAATCATAAGTAATAGCCGAGACCTTGATATACAGTGCTTGGTATGAACTTGGGTATAAAGTAGATGCCTCCTCAATACAGGGTCGTACATCTTCCATACGGTCTAGATCAAGAAAAAGTTCAGCAAGCTCCAGCCAAATATTTGCCTGGAATAAATAAGAACACGTTGCAAAAATTATGATGTGGGACAAAAAGAAAAGAAAAGCAAAATTTAGGAAATTGATAAAGGCCAGATTAGACAAAAAAAATTGTAGAATCAATGAAGAAAGGACCTTCATCACGAAATGTGTTTCCATAGTTCTTGATTGTCTAGAGCACAGTGAAACAGTCGAAGTCCCGTAATCGGATGCTCCCTGAGTTGTATACACGGATCTGTTATCTAAAATATATGAAACATAAAAATAGTAAACACAAAAAAGCTCCATGATCATTTTTTCGATGTGGAGAAAAGCTAATTTATACAATAAAGCTGACCAATCAGAATTAAACTGCAGAATTTCCAGAATTTCATAATAAAGTTATATGTTACAATCCACTCTCTTTTCTAATTTTTTAGTGAAAAAATATAACATACCAACAGTATCGCACGCTCCGGTACTAGCAGATATGCTTGCAAGCGCAGAAGATGATAAAATACCCAATGGAGCAGCGGCAATATATGGCGTTACGGTTACAGCATCGCGACTACTCACTGATCGCAGTAAACTTTCGTTCCGTATATTTTTTTGATTTTCTTCGCTGCCTGAAAAGAAGATACCTGCAGGATCGATTTCGTTAACAATTTAATCTCAGCAGACTCGTAGTTAGCAGGTTTCAGATAACACAGTGATGATGTTACGATACAAGTGAGAAAATTGTAAAAAGCTATTAATCCAAAATTTCTACATTTCTGGCAAAGAAATGATGCCTTTACATCATACATTAGTAAACAGTTAAAAAAGGGATAATTTTAAAACGGAGAACAACAATACCAGTTCGTGTAATATGTGTACTGGGTTCCTCGAAATGGTTTGTTTCTAGACTTTTCCAAAAATATAATAAATGCTGCGCTGATGCCAAGGCTTCCTCAACACGACCTATTTAGAAAACAAATAAATCTACAATTCTTTATACTAATATAAGTAATCAACAATCTTTTCCCGCGAAGACAATCACTGTTTTGAAATGAACTATATGATGTGAAAAACAAGATAATATCTAAATAAACCGGCTCTTACCCTTAGAAAATAACAAATAACGACATTTTTTGCAAATTACAGGAAATGTCTGCCATAATCAAGGTCAATAAAATTAGTTTTTACAACTTTTCAGAAAACTGAAATTTACCGAATTTAACTTCAAGCATTAATTTAAGCGCAATAAGTGGATAATTGGTCGGAAAATCCTCCAAAGCATCGACAATTAGTTCGAGTGCTGCTTTGTAATCGTTCTGGGCAGTAAAAATTAGTGCAAGAAGCATAATTGCGGATGGCATTTCCGGATTCAGTTCCAGAGTCCTTTCACACCAATCACGAGCTAATTGTAAGTCGCGGACTAAAAGGTATTTTTTAAAATTGGAAAAGAAAAAAAGATCCAAAATTGAGATTTTTGTACGAGCAAGAATAAATTGCAATTTTCTGATTTCATTTCTGATTTATAATAATAAGCTTTAAAATCAATTATTTGAAATTCATATTTCTTCCCTATATCTCAATAACTGAATGTCGAATTAAAAAACTAAACAATGGCCAGAAAATTTTTCAAAAATTTTTTGAAGATTAATGGAAATCTCTCACCAATAGCATGCTGTCGAGCACAGTAGTAATGAGTTAGGTCATCATGTGGATCCAATGCTGCAGCATTTTCAAATATTTTTATTACTTGCAGTCGCATTTCGTTCCGACTGTTATATCGAACTATTGTTTCTGCTTTCATGCTTCAAAAAGATTAACTAAATTATAGAATTAGAGAAAAAATGTGATCGACCACTTTTCGGAGACATGAAACGTCACTTTCGATACACAAATTTTTTTTACTATTAAAAAAAATTAAAAATTTTTTTTTTTAATCGCATATTTCATAATAATCTTTTGGTCAACTTTGCAATAATTTTGAATGATCGGATTTCTATTTTCCAAAATCTTGAATGTAATCTCTACAGATTAAGGACCTCCTTTCAACATAATTTATTTTTGGAACTCCAGACAAATATCTGATTCTGTTCATTTACAACCTGAACAAACATAAGTACATGAACGTAAGTAAGTAGATGTATGACTTTAATTATTGATCCATACCTCAGTGCAATAGCTTTCAATAGCAAACATCGTCCCGAAAGCCAATTTCCTTTGCATAATTCGATAGCTTTTTCAGCATGAATTATAGCTAAAGTACCATCATAAAGTATATTGTTTTCCAGATAAAATCAGCATAAATATCCTTGGAATATTCAAATATACTTATTTAAAAGAAGATTAAGTTATAGGCAACAACCTATTTTTCAAAGGGCAATCCTACAAGGAAAACGCTTGCATAATAAAGTCAAACTTATTCCACACTTTTTGCAGGAAACATGTTTTTGTGATCTTCGTAAAAGGTAAATTTTTATAAAACGTAATCCAAAGATCTTTAAACAACTTCGTTACTGTTCTACCTTCATCATATTGACCAAGATGCTCAATTGCAACGTTGGCTGCAAAAATATGCTGTACAAGCGCGCTATCATCACACTGTTCGATAGCTATGCATTGTGATAGGATCCTTGAAGCCCTCACGTATCTTCCATGGCAAAGTAATGTCAAGGCGAACTGGAACCTGGAACAGCGAATTTCTTGTAATTACTGAAAATATATGAAAGAAGTTTTCACCAAAAGATTATATACTTACCATAAATATTTGTCTTCGTTTGCAAATTTCATTGCTTTTTCATGAATACTTGATAAAAGTTCGTATTGTCGTAAAGCCGACAAAACCTAAAGTTGCTTGAGTATTTTTAGAAATGACTATAATAACTTATTGGCAAATCAGTGACTGCTTCAGAGAATGTGCTGAGATACAGAATCATTTTTACATTTCAAAACAATGTTACTTACAATATTTTACAATGCAGAGAAGAGATTTCAGATAACTATAGAGATTAGAATAGCAGACCAAAAAAAAATCTATAGTTAAAAAAGCCTGGAATAGCAGAGGATAATATTCAGCTTCATATATATACAAATACATCTAATAACTTGAATGATATTAATGCTGTTGTGCGTTCAAGTTATTTTGCAAGATGAAATTATTTAATCTTAAGCTGTAGTAACGAAAGGTCATGAGAAAAGTAAAAATTTTGCTGACTATATTAAGATGGAGTGTGGGTGTTAGGCCGATAATCCTAAAAATTTAACTTTTCGTCTTGAAGAACCATTTTTTCCAAGCATTAAAAACATATTTGTTTGCAAAATTACTTCCAAAATGTAAAAGTAATTTGAGATGACCAAAAGCTACTAAGCAAAAATACATAAAAATTATTTAAATGTTTCAAAACAAAAGCATAAAATTGAACCAATGTGAGTAAATTGTACACTGATTTGGCCACGTGTAGTGAATTTTGACGACTGGCCACCAACTCTTCGGTTCGACTCAATACAACGTCTTTTGTAGCTAAGACCTAAAATAAAATAACTTGCAAACTACAACTTCTGCTGACATATTTCTTATAATACACAAAGTTAAAAATAATTATTAATCTACCTCGCTAATTAGTAAAAGCAATAAAATTTCTTCGATCCTCGAAGCGGGTGAAAAGTAACTCCTATTTGACCCAGTATAAAATCTGCAAAAAATATTCAGCTGCAATTATTTAAAATATGGCTTGATAAGACTAGCGAGACTACAGCATAAAAGGAATTATGCCATCAAGGATGGTTATACTGCAATATGTTCTACAGAAAGTTATCAAGCATAATTTTTGTAGTTGTTAGAAGTAAAAAATTTCTTTTTATTGCCCAAAGCATAGATCCTAGAGTGCTGAATTCTAGCAAGATGTTTATATGATAAATTATATCATTTTTTTTATCAAAAAGTAGCTAATATTGTGGAAGAGATTTTCAAATTCCTCTAATTAAAAACTTGAGTTAGAAAACCTCAGATTTTGTGACTTCGTACTAACAGATTGAGACTCCATATAACCAGAATCCGGCATACCTCTGATCAACACTTCTGCTAACTGTCGACTTAATCTGAAAATTTGTCTCAACCAGAAATTGAAAAATTGAGCCTGTACGAAAACAGAAAAGACAGCTTTTAGTTTTCAGCTTCTCTGCGTATATTGGCAATCAAATTTAGCCAAACTTTTAAGTTTGAACATGAGATGAAAGTTCCACCTACCTTTGCTGTAGTTTTTCACCTACTACTTTATCGCCTAATGATGTCATAATTCGGCGATACCATTCAACTCCTTCGTCATCCCATGGTCTATCAATTAAATTATGTCGCAGACGTAACAAAGGTACTCTTTCCAGTGTTGTTTCCAGCAACTCTCCTGCAAAATTTTTTTATATTAAAAAAGTTTATTATAAACATGATGTTATGACTTTTTTACGGTCTAAGTGATGAAAATCCCTTAGCTTTTGATAACAGTGGATGAATTAAAAAACAAGACAATGACAAATGATGACAAAGTAACGGAGGAAATATCATGTCACAATTACCCATTCTATCAACATGTTGCTTTCCATTTGTTCCATTGACACTTGATGAAAACGCACTGCCCCCTAAAATTTCAAAATAATAAACAAAATCCACAACGAAACCAGGTTTAATCCCAGCAAATCAAAAACATAAGAGAAAAATACTAACTGCTTTGTAAATTTATTGACTTTTCAAGTTCCTGAATATATGATATTGCAAGTTCCGCTGACTTTTCAAAACAGAAAAGCGCTCTCATCCGAGATTTTTCCAGATCTGGTTTCTTCAAACATTTCATCCTTGCTTCTATGGAAAATCCTTTAAAATCAATCCTGGACGAACTTTTTTTTACAATTAAAAAACAAAAGTGTGTGCTCTTAATTTTTGGACCACGATATTGAACTTCAAAAACAATACTAGATTTTTTTTTTCGTTATAAAACACAAAATACTTTTGAAGTAATTGGTAATCAAATGGAATCTCTGAGCAAATATGAAATCCCCTTATGAATTTCTACTATTTCTCATTATTTTTTCAACGAAAGTACAAGTTCTCAGACAGTGTTATCCGGAATTGCCGGATCTTTATCAATTCTCCAAAGTAATTTCAATGTTTAAAGACCTTTTATAGCATAAGCTTCGGCAACTAAGCGTAGATCACGCAGTGATTCAAAAGGTGTATCGCCAAATTCCAGCCGAGAATTTTCAATGTCTTGCATCGCTTGTTCATATTCTGCGCTGCAAAAATTACTCATGCTTGTCGTGAATTCAGTAATTCAATTCAAAAAAACTTTGAAAGTCTCTAAAAACGTTTTTTTTTGGCACTAACATTAACAAAACTGCCAAAGATTACTCAGGTAAATGAATTTCGAAAATTAATCCAATTTTAAAATCGTTTTATTTGTTGTTTATTATACCCAAAAATCTAAAAATTTAATTTCACACTAATTTAAAAAGAAGCAATAGCGGATACCAGTAATAATGTAATTTTGCAAGCAACAAATTCGCTTCTAAATAAACTGTTGCTTTTTCGGCCAATGAAGATTGCAGTGTATTATATAGAAGTTTTGCTGCTTTTTCCAAATGCTTCTTATTTTCCGTTTTTGATTCTAAAATTTCTGAAAAAGATGCTTTTTCTGGTTAAAATCAAAGTACAAAAACTCAAACATGTTATCCAACAATTAATAATACTTCTGGTAAGACCGAAGCTCTATCGGAATATGAAAATGATCATGATAATGCATGATAGGTCATAACACATTCTGAACTGTCTATTGATTCCTAATCCGTGACCCACTAGGACGATGACGGAGTGAGTAGAAAATTTCTTCGTTTTTTTTTGCTATACCTTTTGATTTGTCTGTTGGTGCTAGAAGTTTAGCGTTGTTCTATAATGTTATTCTATTGATTCTATCCCATTTTAATTTTAAAATTAACGAAATTTATTTATTCATAAGTCTTTTGTGATCCTTGCTATAAAATGAACAAAAGTTGAAGTGATCTTTTTATCTTGAAAAGATTGTAAATCATTAGAATACAACAATAAATTAATGATTAAGCTATTTAATCGTAATTTGTTAATTTTGAAAATTTACCTGAATTTTGATCGACAAATGATTCAATGATGTATTCCGCTTGCAATAAATCCTCGTACTGTTGCATACCACTGTTTTTCGATTGCACAGAAAGCAAAAGGTCACCTAACCTTTTCCAATTACACTCTGAACGACATTTATCTACTTCCGCTTCTAGTCTACTTCCTTTTAGTTTCGAGCCCATCAATGCTATAATTATACACTAATTAGACCATTAGATATTATTAGCTCTTATCAATATTTATTTCACGCAAAAAATAACAAAAGTTCATAGGTCAGTGAGGAAATAATGGGGCATATATTGTTTGTTCATTACCTTTTGGCTTAAAAAATACCCATCGTTTAGGAATGAACGATAACTTCTGGAATGCTCTTACAAGTATATCTACCCCAGAAATAACACCTCGAAGAAAGAGCTCTTCGGGACCCGGCCAATCTCTCCAGTGCATATTTTCGTTTCAGGAGCACTTCAAATGTGTAAGTGCGAATTGTGCGGTAATCTTCGTATTCAAATTAATTTCAATTTTCTTCAAAGCTAAATTTGAGTGATCGAACAACAAACACTTATAAGTTTTCACGTTTTCACGTTTTTTTTACGTTTTCAAGTTTTCACGTAAAAAAAAATCAACTCACTTTGTAAATTTTAAAAGTAAAGAGTAAAGAAATTTTTGTTTATCATTGAATTGGAAAATAAAAAAATTAAAATTAATTTCTAAAAGTAAAAAAATTCAACTCCTTTGTAAATCTAAAAATAGTGAAATAATTATTATTTAACTTATATATCTGAATGTATAAAGTTGAAAAATCTGACTTACTTTTTAAGGTAAAAAAAGACTACCGTGTTAATATGATCCAGACCATTGTCGATGAAAAAAATTTTCCACAAATGTTAATAAATAACCAAAATTACTAAAATTTTTAGTGATTAAAAGAATTAAAAGTTTTGAAAATCAAAAAAGATTAAAATTTTCTGTGATCAAAAATCATTGAAAATCTAAAACCTTTCAGTGCCCAAAAAATAAGCAAAATTTTTAGTTATCCAAAATTGATTGGAATTTTCAGTGATCAGAAAATGAAAAAGATTTCCTAACGATTAGAAATTTTTTAAAATGTTTAATTATTAAAAAATGATTGAATTTTAATGGCCAAAATTTTTGAAACTTTCAATGACCAGAAAAAACTGAAGGTTTTAATGATCAAAAAAAGATTAAAAATCTAAATCGTTGTTGTTGAAAACATCCATAAATGTTAATCTTTAAGCGGGTTAAAAGCAGACAAAACATTCGCGATCTAATTACTAATTAAATTAAAACGCGATCTAATTAAATTTTCCAAAATGATTTAATAATATTTCCATAACGATTTAATAGTGTTTCAGCAATATTTTCAGAATGATTTAGTGATATTTCCGTAATGATTTGGGAATATTACCAGAATGATGTAGTAATGTTTCCAGAATAATCTAATAATATTTCCAGGATGGATATTTTCGCTTAATATTTTAGCAATGAGACTGTTGAAAGGATAATTTTAAGGAGCATAACTTTAATAACTATGCTAAATTCTCAAAGCATAAAGTTTATTTGGTATACCTTTTCTTTTTACAGCTGTTTGATATTACTGGAAGTAATAAATCTTTTAGTGAAAATTTCTCACTGTTCTTACATCTTCATGCTGTAGTATATACGACATATCATGATAGTACTAGAAATCTTAAAAAAAAGTACAAAATTGAACTGAAATATATCTTAAAGGCCGTAGAACTCATGTTTGCAATTAAAACTAACTCATAAAGGTGTCTCAAAAAACTCGAAATTCTTGTGTGACCATTATGTGGTCGATTTTTAAAATCGTGACCATGCTGAAGTAGAAGAAATGGATTGTGACATGGATACTTAATTGTTGGTTGGTCGGAAGGGTGTATGAATACCAGTGAATTTTACAATTGATTTCTAGTGATATATTTCTTTGTTAATATATTTGTGTAATTTATATTTCGAGCATGGGTCGAAATAATTATTTAGAATCATAGATCAAATACAGGAAATATTCATTTAAAATATTCATTTTGCTCCAAAGGTATCATATCTCAAAATTCAGCGAAAATCAGTTTTTGAAGAACTTTGAAATTTCAAACCAAAATTTAATTAAATTTTCTAACGAAATTTTGCATATTTAATCGATGGATGGTCGTTGCAGCAGAAGTTGCATGCCCTTGTTTATTGCATTTGCGTTTCTGTTCTGTTCTCTTTCAAACTATTTTTAACTGATTTGTAAAAAATCACTCTATTGAGAAGGACAAGATATTTTCTAAGTAATTAAATTAGTTAGAAAATATCTTATTTAAAATTTCTTTCTTATACTTTCTTTGGTTTTTCTAGAAGCCAATTTAAGTTAAAAGTGTTCATGATTATTTTGTTGAATATCCAAATAAAATTTAAAATAAGAAACCTTGGAATAAGATTCCTAAGCTCGCACAATTATTTAGATCATTTATAGCATTGGCCATAATATGCTTAAAAATATTGATGGTACTGATAGTGTAAATTGGCAGAGATCATTTAAAGTCGACTGCTATTTAATAATTAACAATTTCTTAGAGAGGACTTTTACTTTAGCTTGATGACCATATCAATCTGATCACCGTTACTGACTGTTGATTAGTCATGACGAGGTAACAAATAGCGATAAAGACAAGACCTATGATAAACTACGACAAGTGAAACATTTAATCTCTTTTCATTTCACCAGATATCTTCCAAGACGTATTTTGATTTCCAAACTTTCTTCAGGACAGTCATATATTTCATGCAAGGTTTGAAGAAAGAATAATTACTTTTTCCTATAACCAATGAGATGAAATAGGATACTGTCTGAGGTATGAAAATAATAAATAAATTGCAATACAATAAGGGGCTTGAATTTAGAATCATTTCTTCATTTTCGGGATTCACTTAAATTCATGGAATTCAACTTATGTTCTCATGATTTTCTTGGAATTTAATTTAATTTAAAAAACTTCAAATTTGAAGAATTTAGAGAAAAGATATAGAATATCTTTTGTCAGATGCAGACAGGCAATGTGTTTATTAAGGTCAAATTACATTGTCCACAGGGTGAGATGCCTTGCAAACAAAAACCCCGCAAATATAAAGTTACAGATTCTTCAACCTTTGTTGGTAATGACATCACTTAAATTAAATCCTCATTTTTTATGTAAAAGGATTCCTTTGGAGTTTTTTCCAAAATTTTGTTTCTTAAACATTTAAAAATGATCATCAACCTCTCTTTTTCTTTTTGCTCCCTTCATTGAGGGTCTTGAATAGCCTTTTAAATTGTGTCCTTCAACCGATATTTGTGGATCCAATAAATTGGATCATTAAGGAAACATAAACTTCGTCTGCCTCAGATTGCCGCCATCAAACGATCCATGTAATTGAGATCTAATTGTATTGCCTACGATCTTTAACCCACAAATGAAATATGAATTTTAACGGCTTGCGCTTTCGAGAACCATAAGCTTTGCATTACAAGCATTTTATTGATTCTAAGCATGCCGAATTTAAGCCATTTATTTACTATTTAAATATTATATTTACATACTAGTAAAAAATTTTAATTTAAATTTAAATATTTATATACTAGGGGTATAGTTAATATAAATGAAGTATGATGAACAGACGAATAAAAGGATGAAAATACATGATGAATAGTGAAGTTTGCGACAATAGAAGAGAGAGGAATTTCCGCACACATGGATTGATGGACAACAGTTTAGCTCGTCCAGGCAAGACTAATGCCTTTAATTAATCATCTTCCATAAACAGCCATTCATTCAATGGCACTGATCAGATAAGGATGTTGATGCAGGAAAATCTAATGAATTTATTCCATTGAATGACATTTGGAAAAAAAGTCAAGAGAATTGTTTCCCATCTGTTACATATGATAGTTAACAGACGGATGTTGTAACTTGATGAATGATGAACTATCTGACTGAATAACAACAATAGATCATTCACTCACTTTTCCGAATCAAATTCTCTTTCAATGAAAACTTCCAAAAATGAATTCATTCTTTTTGCAGCGGAAGTGAAGGATCAAATCAATTTTTTAATCTGAATCAATCATTTCTCTTAAATTGTTTATTTTTACACTATAAACAGAAATCTCTATCCCTGTAATTCACACAATTTTCATCCTACAGTTTATTTTGCGAACAAACCGCAATTTGTCAATTTTCAGCTTCTAAAGAGAATAACTAATTAAGTTATTGTTTCAATTATTGTGATAAAAAATTTATTGTAATTGTTGATCTTATAATTATATCATCATTATCAACACTGTTATAAACTGTTTATTTGTTATAGATAAAGAGCCAATCTTGTAAATTGCTTAGGTGTAAAAATGTTCCACTCTATTTCTTTAACAATCATATGTTCAGCAACCGAATTTACTTTATTCGTCTCGATCATATCTTCTTAGCTTTTCATTGAGATAGATCAAATAACTATATCAATGATAAAAATTATGAATAATGCAATAAATAACTAATAACTGCTTAATTTTTTTCAAAAGCAATCACATTTTAGTTATTCATCCAAATTTGATTCACTTCATTGAAATCATTGATTCGTTCTTCTATTATATCATTACAACTGTTCTTCTGTTTCATTGTGTTACGATACTATCAGAATTAATCTCCTTCAATCCTTCTTTAATTTCAACTATTTGACAGTAATACCACCTGTGAACAGCTGAACAACATAATCAAAATAAACGATTACTTGCAGTTCCTTCATTTTTCTTTTTCTTCATTTTTTTTACAAGCATAAGTTTATTTCAGATTTGAAGAAAATTTTAGGATGGCTGAGTTCGCCTTAGTTTTTTGAAGTGCTTCATATGATATCAGTTATAAACTGCTTGAATCACAAATTGTTTCCACTTTCTTCCCGATTTCCGATTTATTAAAATTCTAAAAGTGCGAATGAACAAACTATTAATGCAGAATGCAAAAGTTTGTTGAAATATATTTTGTATTATTTATTCATTCATTTATTATGCCCAATCCTTTAACAAAAAAAATCAAATTAAAAACCGAAATATCAAATTTCAATGGCCTTCTTGTAAAAGTGAAATGATTTTTCGAAATGGCGATCTCCAAGACCACTCTTTCATGTTATCGAATGAGCCATCAGAGTGAAATGAACATTTAGCACTTCAGAAATTTACCATTTTGCGGTTATTGAATTTTACAAACACTGCCAAATGCAAACTCTATGATAATTAGTTGTCTAAACCGTTCCGCGCTTTGATTCTTCGTAATTGTTAAAAAATTAAAAAATGCATCTTTTCTCGTTTTCCATCACCTACTGCCAACAGCCCAAAAGTATTAGTGATTTCTACGTTTTACAACTCCGATCCACTTTCCCACTGTATTCGTCATCTTGTCATAGCGTGCAAAATGTTTTCATTGCAGATGAAAGGTTTCAGTAGAATTATTAAACTTTCTTTCTGGAGAAAAAAATTTCTTTGTGCTGTTGTTGTAGTGCTGTTTGTCCGAAACATTAAGTTTTTAATTGTGGGCAATTATCTGCCACAATAACGGTGATTTTTCTTTACAAAGTTTTATTGTAAAATGCACTAGAATTATAGCTCTATTTTACAATGTTTCCAGTACTTTCATTTCAAAGTTAATTTCTCTCGGAAAAAATCCCTTAAACTCCTTCAGTTCATTGTCCTCATCCTCCATTCCCATCATCATTTCCATCCTTTTTGCTTTAAACTTTTGTCTCCAGAATATGATAAAAGTAGAAAAAAACCAGTTGATAGTGTATGAAGAATGAGTCGTTGTTGTTGTTCTTTTGCTCATAAAAATTTAAAAGCTCAAATACGAAATTTTGAAATAAATTGTGTGTATGTATGGGTGGAGCCTATTCTCTTAGTTCCAATAAAAATAGGATCTTTTTCTATCACTGAAACTTTCACAAAGAGAATTACTGATTGCCCGAAAATGTGTTCCACATCAAAAGTTATACCATACTGTAAAGTTTTGACTTGAAATATAAAAGCTTTTTTCCTTTCTGAAAATTTTTGGTTCCTCTTTCATTAATTTAAATCGTTCATTGCTATTCTTATTTCTTTGAAAAAGCTTGGAATATTAAAAACTTGCTTTATGACTCAAAAAAAGAAATGAAACTTATCATTGAAATATTCCGACATAATTCGTTGTTTTACTAAATTACGAATTCTGTTGAAGAGAGAAAATCTAAAATCCGTAACCAACTTAGAGATTTGAAAGTACCATCAGATCAAAGACAATGCGTGTTAAAAATGAAGTTTGACAATAACTTATAAAGCACAGTTTCAATAATAATGAGCAGAATTTGAAAGCAGAAGACCACCAGTCAGTTTTAATTTTAAAAATGTCAACTATATTTAATATAGTTGTCAACTATATGTTCTTCGGTGCTCTTTTTACATGGCACTTTTCTTTTTTTCACTTGAACATCGAAGGTCACTCGATCTCTTCTTCTGCTAATATACCTTGTAAATAAATATTGTTTTCTTTTTTCAATGTCACATGAGAATGAACTTGTTATTCTATCCCATCCCTTCAAATTTCCTATCTCCACCAATCTGCGTCCCTCAGAACAATACCTTTCAAATTGAATAATTGTGTGCTTTTCACCCAATTAGCTGCAAATCCTGTGCCCTTCAATTCATGGGTACTTTAGAGAATATGAATTATATTTAATAGATGCAAAGAGAATATTGTTTACTTTCTGCTAAAAATTGTCCATCTGACTGGACACTGATGGAACTTCCTGGTCGTTTTACCGAATTCTACAGCCTGAACATTGACTTGTCCCTCCTTTATACCAGTTGTTCACGAGGATTTCGATCTTCTTTCCTCAAAAGTTTTTTCTGCTATATGTGAATTTGTTTTTAAAAACTTGCATTTCAGTTTCATGGCAATTCATGAAAAGTTTTCTGCGATTAAATTGTAAAAGTCTATGTGAAAGCCATTGCTTTGCCATGTTTTTTATAACAACTCGAAAATGTCATAGCAAGTCTAAATTAATTACCTTTCAACTTTCTTTACATCGCGGAAAAAGAGGGAAAGAGAGGACACACAGAAAAAAGACCCATTCAGCTGTAAACATATAGTTCGAATTTTTAAATTTATTTGCTTCAAATTTGGTTTTAATATTTCTCGGTTTTTTTCACAATTTTTCAACTTTTATTGATGGAAAATGCTTGTCCTAAGTTGTAATTAAATTCAGAAATGCAGCAATGAAATATAAGGTATTTATTTATTGAAGTGGAAGAAAGGAATTTATTCCTTTGCTCCTAAAACTGAAACTGAAATCTTCGAAGTGATTGATTGCTGTCATTAGTACTGCTGGCAATTTCTAAGGAACAGAATTCGAATTTGGGCAGTTATAAGCGATTAGCAAGGAAATACCGGAAAGAAATTTTCGAATAAAGAAATTTTCCAAAAAAATAAAAATAGAAACAATTAAAAAATTTAAAGAGAAGTGTCACAAAAGTTCAATACTTTGCACAATCATAAAAGTCTTGTAAATCATATAAACAGTAACATTAAATGCTGAACTTAGTTGCTTCCAATTCCGGCAATCAACTAAATGCGTCAAATTCAGGAACTGAATTCGATAATTTCACAGGCATTTTTGTTTTTCGCAAAAGAAATTACTTTCAAAATTGTTTGATTGAACCGAAATATGAATATTCAACGGAAAGGATCCTAAAATTTTTAATTTTATTGGGAGAAAATTTATAAAAATGATAGCTTTTAGTGAGAAATTTGGTTGATGATATTCTGAAAGGGGCCATTATTGAGATGATGATGTCTACTCAAATCGATCACTATAACTATTTCTCATTGCTTGTATTGAACTTACACATTTCACATTGAAGTGTGTCCGTATCCATCATTTCGTCCCATATATCTCTCAATTTCAGCGTAATAATTAGCACCTTAGTGTTACCTTAATTACTACCTTGCCTCATTCTTACATATCATCATTGTTGCTTCATTTATTCTCAATATAATGTTTCTTCTTAAACTATTAAGTATCATTACAACAATAATTGTCCTGAACTATTAACTATCATTACAACAATATATTATCTTTTGAAATTGTAGGATCGCTTTTCCCAAGAGCTTTTAACTTTTAAAAATTAAGAAAAATAAATGGGAGGAATGAGAAGAGATCGACTTCAGCTCATTCATAATATATAGCAAAGATTGTACCAATCGGAGATTAGTCTTTCGTTAAAACTATTTTCTCAGATAAGGACCGAAAGGAAAGATAATTTTTTAAATTATTTCATCTCCTCATTTCTTATTTCATCTATTACTTGTTTATTTTGCATTTCATACTATTTGATAATAACATTTCTTGCAAATCTTCCTTGCCACTGCTTTTAGTCAAATTAAGTCCAAAATTATATTTTGCATAATTTGAACAAAATTGGCCAAAAATAAATTTTCCTTGAGAAATGAAGAAGAATTGAGTGAAAAAATTATTCCTTTTCAAAAGTAAGATTACGAATTATTCTAAAGTGCTGCAAATAATTTATATGTATTTCCTCCTATGTAACTGCTTTAAAACAAATTAAAGTGACACCTGGACAATGTGCGAATAATTTTGTTCTTTCGGTGAATTATGAAGTCCATCTCCTCGTCGAGTCTAGTTAGTCTTTTTATATACCAATAATTATCAGTGGAGTGATCGTTGAATTTGAAACAGAATTTTCAGTTTGTTCAGCTGCTATATTTTATTTTGAGTTATCTTACATGGAATCTTTTTAATTTGAAAATATGTTTTTAGAGATTCATAAACATTGCTTGCATGTCTTAATTTTTGCAGCGATAATTATTGCCTAAATTCAAAATTCAAACATTTGATCCTTTTTAAATTTCAAAAATTTTTAAAAATTTCATATTTCATCTTTCTAAGAACAGCAAAAAATCTACTTCCAATTTATTTAGTCTATTTCCATTTATTTCCAATTTATTTAGTCTATTTCCATATATATTAGGAAATAATTTATATAGTTTAACAGAAAATGCCTTATTTAAGGCATAGACTATAGGTCTTTAAACCAATTTACACCAATAATTTTAGCTTTTCTCGAAAGAAAATGAAAAAAATTTTTTTATTCTTTCATGCGTAGTCCGAAATCTTCACTTGCAATTTCAAGCCAGTCACTCTATTGACACGAAATGAGCCTTACCCCTTGGACATCCATCTCATCATCTTTCGTGTTATTTATTATCATTTGAGTTGCGCAGTCCATGACAGGTAGAAATGTCACTTTCTTAGATTTAATCAGTCGCCATCAGCAGTGCCAAATCATTGTTTGCATTTCAAATATCGTCTACTATTTCATGTTTAAATTTGGCACTTTGCGAATTTCTATTCAATCGTTCTTGAAAATTCGAAAAATAAGAAAAATAAAGGAATGGACGAATTGTCGGAAATACATAAAGATTCAGTCATTTGTAAACTGAAGCTGCAAGTAATTAACGGAATTAATGATGAAAGTCTTAATGATATTAGATACAATAAGGTAAGCGTAAGCTCATGAAAGATATCAAGCTGAAATCGATTAATAAAAATGGATTTAAAATGATGACTATTAATGATGATGCAACAACGATACTTGTCATATCACTATTCAAAATAATCATATGTTCAAAATGGTCACAATAATATGTATGGTAATTGTTATTCAACAGTATTTTAATTAATTGCCCATTTAATGATTTAGTTTAATTAAATTATCTGTTCATCAATTCAGACTTCTTCTATCTTTCATTATCCTTCGATAATGGTTGCTGAATACTTGAACTGCCTGCCTAGAGATAAGAAAGAAATTTTTTCTTCCTGGACTTTTTAAGCATCCAGTGGTCATTTTTAACGCTAAATGAAAAAGATATGGAGAAAATGAAAGGCAAGAACATGAGTGATGATAATAGATTAATGGATTGATAAGTAGTTGTATTTGTTTAACACATCCTTAATAAGCCTTACTACTAAATATGAAGAATGAACAAGAGCGGTACTGCAATCATTATCACTATATTGCAAACAATATCATTATTTATTGTGATTAAAGTATAATATCATTGAAATTGGCTACCGCATTTTGTTAAGATGTCGTACTTTTTGCTAAAAGTTTCATTGCAGTCTTAGCAGAGCAATTTAAAGAGTTCATTTGTAACCTACTCTTTTTCCCTTCTTTCCTAAAACAATGAAATATTCCTAAAAGTGGCAAAGAGAAGTTCATTTCTCAATTTTCTTTCGTTATTTTTGCAAGAAATTGCTCAAAAATATTTATGAAATAGACCAATGAATGTATTCTTTATCTTTTCTAATGCTTCAATTTGGGAAAGATTGAATGAAATAAAAATGATAATGAAGTTGATAGGAAATCAACTATTATCAATTTTAAAATTGTTGATTTTTTACGATCAATCGCTCCGACCGATCAATCAATTTTGTCATATAATATAATGTACTTTTGCGATATCGTAAATAAAAAAATTTTTATGCAGATGTCCAGCATAAGAATCTATTGTTCCAGCAATAAGCGGCTCGTTTAATTCAGCACTTGTGTCATCACTCAAATTAGAAAGTGTGAATACAATTGAAAAGACAGCTAACGTATTGTTTTTTTATCATATTGTTGAAAAGACATGCAAATTTTGAAATTTCAAACTTTCTTCCAATTAAACAATTAATTATTGCAGCTGCAAGATGTGACATGAGCAATAGCTAAAAATTTTGTTTCAAAGCCAATTTCAGCAATTGATGTATGTTTTTTGGAAAATTTAACTAAAATAATGAGCTGATCTTTCCGCTATAAAGTGCGGAAATTGTTCTTTTAATTGAAATTGAAAATTTCTGTTCTATGGAACTAGAGGATTTTAACGAGAATTTTTAATTAAAAGTAAGTCTTTTCGCAACCGTAAATCCAAGCGAGCCTGAAAAGATATATTTTATCTTTTCGATATATTTTGAAATATTTATGACTTTGGCTGTCCGAATAACAAGTTGTTTCTAATTTCAAATTTAGAAATTCAGATTGAATTAAGTCGTCTAAATATATTATGAAGAAGTTACGTTACGTGTGGCCATCAGCATTCATCTCAGCCTACTACCCGCTGTGTTCTAACCCAAAAATCCTTTTCCTTTCCCATCACCACAATTGCTCTTTTGTACAAATAAATGCCGCTCATTTCTGAGCACCTCATTTGAATTTTCATTTCACTTGGTTATATCATTCGCCTCTTCGAAATGTAGCAGCAGTTTTTTCAATTCCAATAGATGATTGAAACTTTCTCTTTCTCTTTGATGTTTGGCGGAAATTTGTTGGTTATTAATTTTTCTGAGAAGTAAATCTGAAATAGTTGAGAATTTTGAATTATTCAATTTTGACTTTAATTGAATTTGAAATTATTATTACATTCGCACTTTTCAAGAATGTTTTTACAATATTATAATATCAGCAGCAGAGGCTCAGTGATATCACAAAGTTAATAGCAGTTGTAAAATATTAAACAGCTGTGTACTTGTAGTTTGCGATAAAAATGATATTAATAGATCAAGAAGACAGTTTAGTTACATACACTCAAATAAACATGTGATGTCTGCTATCAAGATTAATCAATTTCGCCTTTTTATCATTCACTCGAAAATTACTATTAAATTATTTTTCAAAAATTTTTCAAAAAAATTGCTATTAAATTATTTCGGAATTCAAGCCTGATTTTCAACGGTTTCAAAGAAAAAAAAAAGTTTGGAACAAAAAGAGAGATAGGAGGACTTAATGAGTGCATAAATGACCAGTTGTTTGTCAGCTTCGATTACTCTAATATTCCCTCTTCCTTTACTCTTTCGGTAAGCTTTGTATCCTGATAGCGGTAACACATTCACACAAAGATCCATTATGTTTGCTTAATCTCATCGTTTAAGGTACTACTACTTGCTTAGTTTTCTTAATAATGATTCTCCACTTTCTATTTTTCGTTAACCTTAGCCATTGCTATAAAGCCAATAGTGACGACTATTTTGCTTTAACTATCACTCTGTAATAACAAACAAAACTTTTTCATATTTCTGCACTGTATTTTATTCTAATTTTATTTATATTTCATTTGAAGCAAACGAGAAACTGTAATATGTCCAAAGAAAATTTCCTACCATTCCAATGTTGTTTTCAAATTATCCGAATTTTGCTTCTTTCTAATTAAATTTTTGATGGTACATTTTCATCCGAAATATTTAAAATGTATCCATGAATGTCAGAAATTTCGCATCTTTTTGAGTGAAATCTCGCTTTTCATTGTCCCGTGATATTTGATATGAAAAATATTTTCAATTAAGAAGAAAAATGCTTCCAATTTCTCAACTTTTTATGAGGTGTTTAAGTTATCACTCAGAAAAGATGGATGGTAAAGTAAAAGGCAGATGAAAAGAAATTGGGGACACTGGTTATTTTGGATGATTCCGGCTTAATGCTAATTTCTGAAGATAACTTTTATCAATCATTCATTCATTCATATTGCCAGTTTGTTGCTATTTATCTTTGGATTCCTTAGTAATAATTAGTATCATCCGATAAGTTATTTTCTGAGATTGATATCTCTTCCGAGAAGGATCAAGTTGATCAAGAAGGATCAGGGCACAAAAAAATGAAATTTGAAATTATTAACATCCACTAATTAAGGCTATTTGGACCTTAGTTAGTGGATGTTTCAATGGTGCTGATTACAGCAAACTATGGTCCGAACGCTATAGTAACTAATTTTCCTAGAACACTTTATTAAATATAAATGGCTAATTAATTCCATTGCATTTTTCATTTAATTAATTCTGAAATTCGAAGATGTAATTGAGCAATTTAAAAATCAGTTATCCGAGACGAAAAATAAACCAGAAAGGTAAGAAAGCAAAGAAATGAATTTGGCATTGTTCTTCACTCAAAGTTTCTTATTATACGCTTAGAATTTTTTTTTAATCTTTAATTTTTAAATTATACATTTATATGATCTTTAATTTTCAGTGATCATCGCATCTGGTTAATTCTGATCTTAAAATTCAATGTTTAAGTTTATTGTAATAGCCCTTAATGTATATGCACTGCTCGAAAGCTAGGAATCATCATTAACGTTTCTTCGCAAATTTGTTTTAAATTAATTTTTTGAATAAGTAATACTCTTGTCTAATTGTTAATACATGGAAAGTAATCACGAATTACTTTTGCATATTTGCAGTTGAATAATGAAAATTTTACTGATAATTACTTTATCACTGATATGTTCAACCTTTTGCACAACGTTAGACATTTCACGATCTATATTTTGGCTAACTAGCAAACTGGAAAACATCGCATGGCGAAAAGGTTGTTTAACGACAGCTGGCTGTGCCCAACCAAGATTTCAACTAACATTCTTAAATGCTGTCACCAATGAAAAATTGTCAAAAAGTTGGCTTATTACGCCAAAACTAATGCAGGTTTGAGCTGTTTGGCAGTTCCTTTTAATAACTTAATAATTAGTCTGAAGAAAACTTAAAATAATTGTGTAAATCGATGAATTATGTAAAAATCGTAAGCCATTCAAAAAAAAATCAGAAGTTTTGTAAAGGAAGTTTTCTTGAGCAGAGTGAATGGAAGAAAGAGATATCAAAAAAAAAAAATATCATGGAGTGTACAATTTTAAACATTAAAAACAAAAGCTATCTTCGAAATAATAAAATTTAAGAAGCTTCTTAAAAAATGCAAATCTATCTTAATTATTTTTGTAAATAATAGAAAAATTTATGATTTTCAAAGTTAATATTTTCATGTCCGGCAGAATTCTTTGCTCCACTTCAAAGGTTAATTCGTTAATTAAAATAATTTTTTAGAAGGAAATTAAGTGTCAACGTATGAGGTCTATGGCATGTCTAGAAATTTTTTCTGAATCATTAAAAAGCGAAGTAATTAGATGGGACGCCATCGGGTCGTGCCTTTGATGATTGTTTGTTGACCTTTGACAGTTAACCATACGCCTTTTAACAAATGTCCGTTAAACATGGAAAATATTTCATTTCAGAAAGCAATGATTATTGACGCATTAAAATGGAATTTTTGATTTTGACTAAACCTAAACTCTCTGCATTCTGGTGTAAGTTTAATGCAGGGTTAGATTGAATAATGACATAGCCACTTTCTTTGATAGAAAACTTCAACCTTGGCGATTTTTTTTTTTAGAGTTTCATTTCAATTTGCAGCTATCAATTTTGAAATTTGCAGGAAAGTCAACGTTTGTACGTCGCTCATTGGAGTGATGGTAGCCCGAGTGACATTCAGATTTCATGCGAAGTCGTAGGTGTAGATCCAACTTATGGATTCCCAAGAATCTGCGATTCGTCTGCTTCAATTGACATTTATCAAAATGAAGTAAATTTAATGTGAAAACCATTTCAATTAGAAAATCTTCAAAAGTTTAAATTTCCAAGTACATATACTTATTCAAGATTTAATCATGAAATTTCAAGTGCAAAACTTTTTTAGCAATTTTGGATCTATAAGTTGAAATGACCAAAATATTTCCATTATAAATTATATCATGGAAGTGAATGTTCTAAGCAAGTCTGAAAGAAAAAACAAATTGGCTTGCGCTAGGAATTTATGGCCAAACATAGGAGTTTGAATAAGTGAGGATGTCTGAATTCTGCTTATTACAAATTTACAAGTTTCAACGAGAAGTACTGAAGAATGATAAATGTGGGGAATAACGTCTAATGAAATGAAATTAATGCAGTGGAAAAATTAGAAAAATTTAAGCGATCTGTTTCAAAAAAACGATAAAATTCTGGTATAATGTGTCATATACCGGTTCATTCTTATTGAAAATTGTTGTTTCATTTTTGCAACTAAGAAATAGAGTTAAATTATGCAAAAATTGATGTTCATTCATTAGGAAAAAATTGAATGAAATAATCATCTTAAAACTATTTTAATTTTATTAGGAAGCTAACCATAAGAATTTATTTTAAAATATTTTCATTTTCTTTGTCCATCAACATAATTTTTTAAAGCGGAGCAAATCATCAGATAAAATTTAATTCACTACTGGAATCTATACATGATAAAGGCAGACTTAGCATTAAACTTATATCTGTAACAACTACAGGAGAAAAAAAGCCCACAGAAAAGATCTGGTACAGTATCATTAGACACTGATGGCCAAGTTATTATTAGACTGACAGCTCGTTGCTTCAATAGTACAATAATTATGGAGAAATATGAGGAACGTTGTCCGTGGTGTATAGAATATAGTGATGATACAGTGATCAATCAGCAGGTAACAATTTTTTTCGTCCTTATAAAAGATTCCTTGCATCGCGAATATCTGAGCCAACTTGTCTACTTCTCTACTTGTCCACTTTCCCATTATGTCCTGATTTTGGGATCCATGTTTTCTCTCATTTGATGCTCAATGTGCTAAAAATTAATCAGACAGAAAAATTTAAATTTAAATTCTCTGCTGATTTCAATTCTTCATTTATTATTCGCATATCACAACTATACAAAGTTCTAATTACAAATGTTTTGCTGAGAGAGCCCATAATACTGAAGCAATAAGTGAATGATCCGACAATTTTTCTCAATTGTCCACATTCTTTTTTCTGCTTATTATGTGTTGAAAATGTAGTAATGATTAGGAACAGATTTTGCAGTATTCAGCAGATTTGAAATCTGGTCTTGTGCAATTTGTTGGAAATGAAAGTTACCTGTATATTTTGCTGGCAGCATTTGCTCTGATAACAGCGCTGAGCAGTGCACTTTTCGCATTTATTCTCTATCTTTATATTAAACAGAAGAAAAATAGAAATTCATCACCCAGAAAATGTCAGTGTGATAAAATAGGTACAGCACATGTAACGCATATCGAATCACCCAGTGGTTCCGTTGCGAGTACCAGGCAGGTTACTTTAATATTTTATTAAATCATGATTTAAGGTTCTCGAATTATTGTTATCTTTCAGGTTTGTGTTTCAGGTAGTGAAATTTTTAAAATAGTTGAAAATGTGTTGCAGTTGTAATTTTTCAGTCACTCATATTCAAAGTTCTAAAGATAATTATTAGTTATTACAGATATGACATCCCATGGGATTGTAAGTATCGTCCGTTGCCGAGATGGACAAGTTCGAGAAGCAATTCCAGCAATGCATCGCCACCAGATACATCTTCCACATTCACTGCATCATCGCAGCATTCAAAACCAACAAAAGTTGTCGTTGGAAGTATTTTGCATCAAATAAATTCACCAAATTCATCCATTTACGAAAAACGTGATGACAGTAATCTTAGATGAGTGTGAATTGAAACAGTGAGTATGTTGAACTGGTAAATAATGTGCTACCATTTGCTGTCCATATCATTTTAAGCAGAAATTCTGGAGATGAAGGTGCTAATTTTGCTGTATTATTAAGTACCTCATGTCATGTGATCTCTTCTAATCCTGTGATGATCTCATTTCATGTATATATTTTTCTAAATAATAACGCTTTTTTTGCAAAACTGGTTTTTTCAGCAAAAAAATCCTGATAGAGTACGAAATAAAGTGCTTCTTGAGACTTTCTGTGAATATTGACAATGGAGTAAGACCGAAGATTCAAGGTGATCCGCCACTTCTCGGATATAATTCAGAATTTTATACCATAACTTCGATGAACATACAGAAATCATTTATAGCAAAAAAATTGTAGGCTGAACAGAGTCAAACATTGTAACATATACGTAAGAGGCTCTAACTAAAACATTATATGGTAACCGAATATTTATCAATGAAGCTTTGAGTAGAAATAAAAGAAATAAATGATGGCCAAAAAGAGGAGGAATGCGTAATGATTGCACAACAAGGTACTTTTACCGCTTGGCCCGAAAGCTTAAGTGTAACTCATTTGTTATCTGCTACGGTTATTCTTTTTGTGTAAAGAAGGAAAAACAACGTCACAAAAGAGAACAACTGTTCATTTTCTATAAGAAATGAAATATCAATAGCAATAATTAGTATCATTTAAGTAATTATATTAATGAATCAGTATTCGAGCATTTCTATGCACAAAATAGTAATTAATCTAATTTTGCGTAGATATGCAGGTGCATATTAAATTGATAAAAAAACTCCAGGAAATGATATTTCAGATGTTTTATAGCAGAATTCGAATGATACCATGCACTTGCGCCGGAAGAACATTAAAAATGGATTGATTAATTAAGCTTGTAATATTATTAATAAAACAATTAAAATTAACCAGGAAACTCGTAGTAAAGTATAGAATTGGTTGACATATTTCAAAAGTAAGAGTAATTTTGGATGACAAATCATGATTATCATTAGTTATCTTTGTCACCAAAAATTGGAAAACTCAAGACCAGTGAAGAAAGGAAACTTGAAGATAATTGGAATCCCTTAACTTTTAGCTTGCTTCACTGTAGCGAAACTTCTTTAAAAACATTCACACTACTGATAAATCTGCAACTGCGTTACGTGAAATCAAATATACCATTCAAAATTAATTTTAAACTTTAAGATTTTTTTTAAATTCAACTCTCAATACTGGTATCATTAAAGTATAAAATATTGATGATTTTATAGGACATGATGAATTTTTGAGCACCTTGAAGATATTTAGCACGAGTTTTCGGCAGTGGGTAGATTTCAGGTAGACTCGCAGACTCATTCATAAATTTTACCACTCGACAGTGAAATAATTAGTGTTGCTATCGATTCTGATCTTTGAAGTTTTCATTGATCCTTACATAAGGCATTGCATTCTTACTTGCATATCCGGCAGATCTATTATTAATTAAAATAGCATTACTATCTGATGAATATTTATAAATCTTTATAAATATTTATAGAGGCATTTTAGATAGGTAATTTTAAACAAATAAAGTAACTTTATTGGTTCTCATTCAAAACTTGTTTTATCATGCCTACAATTTGGACTTCATGAATTTCAGATCGACTTAATCATAAGAGGGAATGATTTCTTCGTAGGTACAATCACAAATATAATTTGACAAAACTAACTGAATGACAATAATTTGGCTTTTCTATTTAACAAAAATTCTAAAGAAATGCAAGAATTTGTTTCAAGAATTTGTTTTTTTCTGACTATAGTATCATTGCATTTATCATCTGATCAGCGGTGATTCATGCTACCTGAGTGATAACAAGTGCCTCTACTAGACAACAACTGCGTTCGAAGTGTTTTGGATATCCAGTAACTTGTTAAAATGTTGAATGGAAACAGATTGCCTCAATTATTACAAAATAAATTGGAACTGAGAATGTTCATGATAAATCCGACAAAAGAAGAGAAAAATCCAGTTGGGAAATCTCGAACACGTGGGAAGAACTTTTCTTAAAAGATAGAAACGGCTCCGAAAAAACTTTTATTATTAGAACGATATCTTTTGCTGCTTGAACAAGTATAGTAGTCCTTATGTAATCGAATACTCTTCGTACCAATGTTTCTAAAATATCTGTTTTGGTTGTTAAGTAGACTTTCATTAGCCACTGGACAACAGAATTCCATATGGATATTGAAATGATTATTGAAATGAATATTATTAATCCAAACTATCGGTTTCAATGCAAACCATCGCAACGAAGGCTTGCAAATATGGCAAGCATTTCTTGACTTTTCTCTTTACTGTTTATGCTTTTCTTTGCAATTTCTGGAAATTTTTGAATAAACCAGTTAATACCAAATTTTTCAGTCCCAATTCTGATTTTGAATTCAAGAAGAACATTGTGCAAAATCAAGTCCGGAAAAAGGCAGGAATGACTATGGTCAAATGATTGTTGAATAGCGATATAAAATAGCTGCTATTTTACGAGGTCTAATTATAATATTACTTTTTTATAAAATACTAGAATTCTGACTTCATGTACCTTCTATTCCACGAATATTTTTTCAGATTTCAACATACGAATTATGGTAGTAGAATACTGAAGTATGATTTTGTTTACCGTGTCTGTGCTTTATGATTATTTTTTCCCGGAATTGGCACTTCGACTTTTCCACAGTGCTTTACAAGCCATAAAATTAGAAGCAAATACCAATTTAAATATCTGCATAAATCTCACACCTTTAATTGGATAAAGTTTCAAGTAGTTTCCCATAATATTATGTATTAAAGTGTCAATTTTTTTATAATCTGAAAAACAGCTCACATAGAGAATAATGAGACCAACAATGTCAAATTTATAAAAGCATTGCTGAACCTGAACCTAACTGATAAATTTGATATATTTTCAGAGTACAATCTGAATTCGAAAGACTATGCTTCCCTTGTTAATAGCTAATTAGTAGTGGAATCTATACATAGCATCTACTCGGTCCCGAGAAGAAGTTTTATAGCAGTTGACTTTATTGACAGATTTGCCCATTGTTGCATTTTCAGACAACGCTCCTGCAAACTTGCGGGCTTTTTTTTTTTCATTGCTATTGCCACGTATCATTCTTTTTTTTTTTAAACGTAAATTTTTATATTACAGTTTTTTTTTGAATGAATTCAAAACTATTTATTCATATAGCATTTGCTAACACATTGTTTTCATCAAATGTTATTTTTTATTCATTTCATTTCCTTTTCACCTTTGTCATAAAATTTGGCATTTCGATGTCAAAAATGAATGTATTGTAACCAGATCATGTTTATTCATGTTGGATAAATTCTGTACGGTTTTCCAAAATGGCTTTTTGTTCTTTCATTATTTTTTCCTTTTTCCTTTGTTGTTGGATCATTTTGATCACCATCACTTTTTTAAATTTACGCCTTATTTGATTAAATGAAAATAATTATTAAAGAATATTGCTTAACATGATTTCTAGCATAGAAACGGTAAAAAAAAAAACAAAAAAAAAGTATTCGATGAAAAATGTACAAAATAATTGCACTAGCTGCTCATTTGAACCATCAAAGCAGTGATTTATCATAAGGAAAAAACCGTTGGAAAAAACGGAAAAAAACCGAAGCAAAATTTTTCTTCCAATATTGTGGATGTATTGATTATAATTGTGTAGTATGTAGTGAAGTTTAGTGCATAGTTACATTTCAAATTTTCTTTTCATGACTCAAATCATTATATCTACTGTAATGGACAAAACACCATTGTACGTTGTTTCTATTATCTTATTGTCTAAAATCCAATGTTTGCGGTGATAAACACAGTACCTATTGTAACGATTAAGCTCATCATACTCCCAATCTACCAGTATGTAATTCTTTTTCTATGTATTCATAAAGGTACAATCGTTGATTTATTATTTACTATATTGTAGATCCTTTGTGTAACTCTAAAAGGTACAAATATACTATGTATGCATATTAATACTACTATAAAAGGGATGAAGTTAACATTACATAGATCGAGTTCTGATTCGAAACACAGCATATCTCAACATTTCACTTCTTTTTACCTGCTTTTATAGTAGTATTAATATGCATACGACCTATTTATCTACTCCTTTATTATCCAGGAATCAAAGACCATCGAAATGGATGTCTCCATCAAAACAGTCAGCTGTTGCAAAGTTTTCAATTCAATAAGTCTATCATTTTCGTGTAATTTTTTTTTTAATCTCATCGACAGTCTTACTTCCACAACAATAATATGACCGATTTTTAATTTTTTTTTTTGTTTTTCGCTTTCTCCTTTAATTATATTAATAAATATTCTTTTTACCATATTAAAGCTATTGCTATAATGTGTAGGATGATGATGAACGCTAATTAGCTAAATGAATTCCGATATTTAGTTGTTAGACAATTAGTACTTTTCATAGGAATCATAAATATGAATCACATAATTATAATCATATTAGCTGAGTATGATTTTACCCCACTTTGTATTAGATGTTTTACTTCGCGTTTTCCTTTTGCTTTTCCGAAAAAGTTACTTTTAATTGATTGCATTTTTATTTAGCTTTATTTTAAAGTTTTTGTAAAACGTTTATAATGTTTGATATTATCTAATAATTTCTTTTCAATAATACTCCTTCGATGATAACATGGTCAGGATTTATATATTTTATATTCATTTACAATACAATTTTTAAATCTTAAAAGATCAGAAGTGATTTTGGTATTTTTAATATGACTAATACGTTAACACTAATTATGCATTATTTTGGATTAAATGAAACTTTCCTTTACATTTGCTTAGTGTGATCCCGCAATGATTATTTCCACATTGATTGAATGGAGCGAAATGTTAGCGGAGTTATCATTTGAACTGATCAGAAAGTTTTCTTAATATTTGCGGTGATAAGAGATAAGATGTCCGATGAAAGAATTAGGAGATAAAAATGAGAAGCTATAAGAATGTGATAGCGGTACCAGATACGAGTTCTGATTTAGCCGAAGCTACTAGACATAGAAGATTTTGTAGAATTAAAGAAAGAAATTTTCTTCCAAATTTATTTATATTTATTTCTCGTTAAAAATGTTCATTTTTAGCATCTTATTTTTCAAATTCTCCTTTATCTTTTGCATAAATTTCGTTTCTTTCTATATTTACTTACATTTTGATGTTTTTTCTAATTTCATTATGAATCAATTAAAGCTCAACCAATTGATTAATTAATCTCCTTCAAATAAACATAAATAAATACATCATCTTAAACTTTTTTGCTAATGTTAACATTAGCAAAAAAAAAAAAAAGTGTTGAATTGGATAAGTTTAAATGATCATTTTAACAGCTGTTATTAGTTATGTTTAAAATCATGAATGAAATAATTATTAATTGTTTAATATTTTTTTTGTCTTACTTCTAATCATTCAACTATCAATTCATTATTTTTAAAAAGTCAATAAGTGTACGTTATGTTTTTTTTTTTTTTTTTTTCTATTGTTATTGTTGAAAGCAAATGTTTTTGAATTGAATAAAAAGGTAAAAAAGTTTTCTCTAGCAATTGATATTTTTAAAATTGAATGAAAGAAAATAAAAGATTGTTTGAATTGTTGAAAAAGAAAAAGAAAATTGTGATTACTGCTTCTTTAATTTTCAATAAACAAAAAGCAAAATTTTTCGGGAGAGATAGCAACAATTGAAAGTTAAAAAAAAAAAAAAAATATCTTAGCTAAAGAATTAAAGAACTAAAGAACTAAAGAAGTGAAGAAGAAGAAGAAGCTCATTACTATTTAATTATACTCATTGAGTGTGGATGTTTTTCTATAGTATATTTCAAATATTTCAAAGAGGAATATAATTTTCAAAAGTAAAAAAGAAAAGGAGAGGGAGAGAGAAAGGAGAGAATATGATTGTGGAAAGATAGATATATAGATTGTGTTCAGTAACTGGGGCGATGTAACAACAGTAGCGGCAGTAGCAGCAAAATTTCTCTGAGGGAAGAAGGAAGAAGGTATTGGCAGTGGTGATGGTCTTTTGTCGGGCAATATACCGATGTATATCTTACTTTTTTTTTTACTTGTATACTTTCTTTAACTTTATAATATTTTTTGCAGAAATATTTCTTCACGATAATCTCTCATCCTAAATTTGGAAATAACAACAAATATCGGTTAGGATGAGCAATATTGTACGACAGAGTAAATTTCGACATGTATTTTGTAAACCTGTAAAACATGAACAATGCATGTCTGATATACGTATCACCGAAATTACATGGGATTCATTATTCTGTTCATGTAATTCAAAATTTATTGCAATAATTTGCAAAGGAGCTGGTGGACCATTTCTTGTTATACCTATCAATAAGGTTAATCTATTTTTTAAATTAATTTATTTATTCTTGAAATTCAATCGATTTCTCTCATTTCTGCTTTCTCTTAACGTTTAGCACTATCATTTTTCTTTTTTTTTTTTTTTTTTTTTTTTGCAAAAGGATGTTAGTGAAGCGAGATGAATGTGAAATTTTTGCAACTGCTGGGGGATTAATCGATGATTGATTGTCATGTAGTTTGATTCAGTATGCATGTATGATTGACCTGTAACTGACTAAAATGAACAGACATTTTATTTGGTATAACGATAAATTTGGTAAATGGATGTGTTGTAATTGAGTCATCTCAATGTGTCAAAAAAGTAATGTTTGACATTGATTTGTAATTTGTGAAAGTGAAATAAAAGTAATTAGGATGCTGTCTTGCATAGTTTGCAAGATAATAGCAAACTGAAATGATAACTTTTTGGAGAATGTGTTTTAGTATGCACGTCTACTCTAACTAACCGGATCAGTACAGTTTTATCAGTATAATGTTGTGAAAGATGGCATACTTCATCGTCAGTTGCTAAGGTTGCTTGTTCTTTGGGATAGGAGAAGACAAGTTGTTGTGAACTAATTCATCGTGAACCCATCATTTTTTTTAATCCTGAATTCCCAATTTATTACTACTATTAAAATATTGTCATAACTTATTAATTCAATCAGTGATTATCAAAAAAATGTATAAATTTTTTTTCCTAATTACAATAATTAATGCAATGAGAAAATTCAAAAAAATTAATAGAATTTTTTATTTTTAATTTATGTTTACTATTATTTTTATTGCTCCTAACATTCTTCTATATTTTTCTATTTTACATTTTAAATTACTTAGTGAATAAGAAGAACTAAGTAATCTTTAATTCAATTAATCTTCAATTTAATCTAAGTAATCTTCAATTAATAGTTAGTGCAGTGAACTATTGGGTTCAGTTTCAAAATAGTGTCAGATTTTGTTTAATTTAGAAAAAGTAGAAAAACCGAGATTTTCATTTCAATTTGAAAATTCAATTTAATAAATGTGTATTATTCGTAACATTTTTTTTATTTTTCAACTGAAAATTTAGTTTTTGATAATCGAAATAAGGTACCCTTTTTTAGAGTGAGATATAATTAAAGGTAGAGGAAAATGCCGTATACTTCAACATCTTGCCATACAATATTTGTCTCTTTCTATGGAACTTTAGCATTTTAATTTTACTGTCCCGTAAATTATGATATATATAAATATATATATATGGCATCCTTCCTCCATAACATGTCATTGTCGGATATTTTTTTTTTAATATCGCTATGACAAATGCCATTTGGTCTTTCTTTATGAATTCATTTCAATACTTATTATGCTAATAACATTTCAAATTTGCAAAAATAATTTCATTTGAATGTGTTTTTCTTTAGTATCTGCGACCTTGAAATTATTATCTTTGATTTTTTTTTTGAGAGTGCTAAATTTGATAAATATCATTTGAAAGTTGGATGAATAGAACATAATGCTGTTTGTATATTTTGCTAATTTTAACTCTTTAAAATACATCTGAAATTGGAAATAAATTGAGAGCTTTTATGAACGATTAGAAAAGATTTTCGCATCATTTATTCTTCCTATTTTTGATTTTCATAAATTTTTAAAGCAATCTTTTATTCTGTCCTACTTTTTTGCCTCTTCTCTCTCTCTTTCTCACTATTTTATAATTGTCCTAAAATTTCCTGCAATTTTATCATTTCCTTTGGTCGTCGTCAGTTACATTTCAATTAAGGCAACAAAAAGTACCATAATATAACCTTTTTACATTTGCACACATTCAGTAGAATAATTCATAATTAAGACATGAACAATATAATTAGTACTGATTTGTGAACGCAATGTTTGCGAGCAAACTTTAAATAGTTTAGCATGAATTCATTGATATTATCCATTTAATACATAGGTAAAGATGATGTTAGAGACTTTGTGTCTTGAAATTTGGATTGTTAATTTGTAATTTAATTTAAGTTCACCCTTTGTAATATTTACAATAATTGTTATCCTAAGTTAATAAATTTTGCTATTTTTTTTTTTTTTTTTTTTTTTTTTTAAACAAATGATGACAAATAATATTTTTATACTTCAATACATTAAACAACATTGATGGAACATTGCTAATTTCCTTTTTATGAGACATTTTTTGTTTTTAAAATAGCATAGTTATTACAATTTAAAATTAGCATTATTGTAGGTTGGACGTATCGAAAAAGATTATCCTTTCGTAGATGCTCATCGTGCTCCATGCCATGAAGTAGCCTGGAGTCCTTTTAATGATAATGTTATTGCCAGCTGTTCAGAGGATACTACTTGCAAGGTATCATTGTTACAGTTATTTTTGATTGATGTAAAAACATTTCTAGTAAGCATGCATATTTTGTTATTATTGTTTAAATAGTTGCATCATTAGTTTGTATATAATTAAGGTATGGTTAATTCCGCAAAATGGTCTAATTCGCACGATTAGTGAACCGGTGGTTGAACTATGTGGTCATCAAAAACGCGTAAACACTTTAGCATGGCATCCAACAGCTAGCAATATTCTACTTACTGCTGGTTATTTTCTTTTTTTTTTTTTGACAGAGAGAAATTAATGTGTTAATTAAGAAAAAGTTGAATGTTACTTCCTATTGAAAAATTTTTTTTCCAATATTTTTGGTACTGTAAGGAACTGTCTCATTTTGCTACCAGTTATTCCTTGGTGTGTTTATTCTTATATTTTTAGGCGGCGAAAATAAATTGTTAATTTGGAATGTGGGTACGGGGGATGCTTTACTGGAAATCAGCGGTCATCCGGATATGATATGGTCAATATCTTTCAATTATGATGGTTTGTTTTTTCTAAATTTTTACGATAGATTTATTTGAAAAATGTCGATTTCTTCCTGGAATCACTGTATTTCAAAAAACTGATCTACATTTCCTTAGACATGTTAGGATTGTGAATCTTGAAGATTTCTATTGGAATCTGCACTGAATTGGTACTAGAACAGAGGAACTAGCATCAAAAAAATGAACCTATAAAGTTAAATCAGACTTTCCGATATGTTTACTTTCTTCTTTATGCATAAAGTTAATTTAGAAAAATTGATTATTTTCAGGAAGTCGATTCGTGACGACGTGTAAAGATAAGAAAATACGGGTAATCGACTCTCACACGGGTGAAGTTCTTCACCAGGGTAATGGACATGAAGGAGTCAAGCCGCAACGCGCAATCTTTCTTAAGGACAACAGAATTTTTACTACCGGTTTCACAAAACGTTCTGAAAGGCTTTACGCACTTCGAACACAAGTTTGTTTTTTTTCGTTGTTCGGAATTAGTTAAACTTGTATCACTAATTATTCTTTTCCTTTCAAAATTAATGCGAATTCTTTTTCTTTCTTTTGCTAGAATTCCGATTTATTTATTCGGATTTAATCTATTTCAAAATTTAAGGTTTGTCTCAAATTTCTTCCTCAGTCATCTTTAAGCCAAAAATATTTAGGAGAATCTGGATGAACCATTGATACAAGAAGAGCTTGATACAAGTAATGGTGTTTTGTTTCCACTCTACGACGAGGACAGTGGCCTTATTTATCTAGCAGGCAAAGTAAGTTTTGTGATGACATTATTAAACAGTAGTTGTTAGCGATCATTGGTATGTCCTGAGGTACAAAAACTCATAGCTTGTCTCAGTGAAATTTGTAATCAAAAAATTGAACCTGCCAGGATTCATATTCAGATAGGCTTCTATTCTTGTTTGCATATGAATGTTTAATTAAATCATCTTAATGTTATTAGCACCATTTAGCTCTTCAGGGTGACTGTGCTATACGATATTATGAAATTAACAATGAATATCCGTTTGTACATTATATCAATACATATAATACATCCGAACCGCAGCGTGGCATCGCATTCATGCCAAAATTGGGTCTTAACTCTAATGAAAACGAAATCGCACGCATATACAAAGTAACGACAAAAGGTGTTGTCGACGAATTACAGTTTTTTGTTCCGAGAAAATCCGACTTATATCAGGTTTACTCATTTGAGGTTCAGCATATGTGAATCCAAATTACTTTAAATTTTTACTACGATTCTCTATGAAGATCATATGCATAATGCCTTACTTCATTTTGCTCCGGTAAATCTTGTAAAACACGTAGAATATAAGATTTGCTTTACATAAATGAGGACTATAACTCTCAGTATTATGAGCAGTTACAAATGAACAGATGAGAAAACAAATTGGCCAAAATGCAACTAGTCTACATTTCTTGTAATTTTAGGCAGATTTGTATCCAGATACTCGAAGCAGCATGCCAGCACTGACCGCAGAACAATTCATCGAAGGTCAAAATGCCCCTCCGAATTTGGTTCCAGTAAATCCAGAGGCTGCTGCTGCTAAACCTAAAGTACAAGTAGCCAAAAAAGCCAATATTCTTGCTCATCTTCCTCCTAGGTTTTAATTTCTATATTATTTTGAATAATCGCCTTATTCAGGTTTGCGGTTTTGACGTTACTTTAGATGAAAGGCATGCAGAGCATTCAGATTCATTCATAGCGTAAGAAATGCATTGACAAAATATATCTAGCCAGGAATTGGCCGCATCGCGTTCACAGAATGAGCAGCAGAGGATGTCATCATACGAGAATATATGTCATGAGGAACCAGCTCCGACACCACGTCAATCCAGACCGAAAAGCATGCTTGCTGGAGCACTTGATGAAGATACTGGCATTATTAAGATAGAACGTAGCGGAGGTCCGGAACATGAACAACGTCCACACAGTGCACGTAATCCAGAACGTCAGAGTGCAATGGTGCGGCAACAGGTGTTTTCCCCAGTATTTCCCCTCGAATTTGATTGAAAATTGTTCGAAATGAAATTATTTGTCGATGAGGAAATTAAAATAAATATTACCTTAGTTTCTTAATATATCGGATAGTATTCAGGTACACCTGCGATCGCATGTCGAAAGAGATGATGCGCAGACAACACCTGGTCAAAGAAGAATAAATGCTGATTTAGAACGTATCAGACGAGCAAAAGAAAGGGAACCGGATCGAGAAGAGCTTGCTCCACCACAGCAAATGCGCATTAATTCAGTTTCACCAAGGCAAAGTATGAGTGGTCCTTCTGAGGTAAAGATTTTCTTGATCGAACGTTATCTAATGTTTCTAAAGCGACAAACTCCTCCCTGATTGAGTTTTGATGATTTGGACTGGTCAGCGAGTTCTTTTATATATTGGTAGTTAGCGGTTTCAGGAGTATTTCCCACCACTTTTTTTCCCCGGTACCATTACATCTTTTACGTTATGAACGAGCTTTTCTAACTGTTCGATAGTTAGGAAAGTTTTAGCAAAGGTGGAAATGCCCTTCAGGTATGGTTCACTCGATTCAAAGTTGTTTGCGATTTATAAATGCATTTTTTTACGTCCATTTTTCGAAGAATTTTTTTATTCTCACTAATAGTTGTTACCATTGTCTTATTCTGTTTTTAATCAAGCAGAATTTTAATGTGGACTTAGCACGACAAGTGAACCATAAATTTCGCCTGTACAAATATTTAATCACGAAGTCAGTAGTTGCATTCAGGAAGTTTAATTTCAGTCAAGTTCAGTAGAAGACGTACAGTCAGATTTGAACAAGATTAAAGCTATCCTACGGCAGCACGAGAGAAGAATTCGCTTATTGGAGGACGAAATAGCTGATAAAAATATGGCTGATACATATAGCTTTTAGAAAGACTGTCTTTGTGTTGCCTATCCCAAAAGTACGGGGTTGTAACTAAAATATTCGTATCACTAACCATTATTTAATAATAAAAAAGGTAAATAAGAATATGACAAGAAAGTAGAAAATGAATAATAGATTCAAAAGAAAAGATGATATATTATCAGCATTAAGAAAAGGATCAACCTAACTTCATTTTATTGCTATTTTTGTGCCTTTTTTTTTTTTTTGAAGATTAAATTGTATTTGTAAGCGTAACCTTTAAAAGCTGAATATTGTGAACTTTGAAATTTAGCGACTGAAATAAAGATTGAAAAAAATAATGCATAGAAACAAACAAGAAAAAAATCTTGATATCAATACAAATTTAACTGGAATCATTCATATCAAGACAAATTTGTGCTAGTGTATTATTCTTTCCCGTAATATATTTACTTAGAGCGCACTTAAGTGTTTAGGAGCACGCAGGATCCCAAGTGTTTAATATCCTGAATCTGTGCTTCAACTTCTTAATACTACAGTAAATACAGGAATCGACGCTAATATCTGAATCATTACCATTCACGGTGAAAACCAATACAGTAGAAATTTATTCAACAAACATCGCGCAACTTCAAAGTTTTTTTAGGGTTATGATTTTTAAAAAACTAAAAATTGCATCAAACACCAGTAACTGTTAGACATTGTTTAAAGAAACTGAACAAAGGCTCTGAGGTTCGTGAAGAGGGACTTTTGTTTTGAACAAAAAAGAATGCAGTATTAAAACAGATTTTCCTGAGATGTTCATCAGATTGACGAACGAATATTCTATTTCCATTGCTTAACGAAAAATTCATACGTAATCAGATTAATGGCTCAGTAACACTCAAATTTTAGCAACGAAAGCTGATATTTATGAGATAATGCTAATCCCATTAAAATATGATGATGACGTTATTTACTTTCAAGAGACAATCTTTCTATGAGTTGACTGCTGCTTTTCAAATATACGATAAAAAAGTTTTCTATGAAAAATAGGAAATACTGACACTATATCATATTAAAAATTTACAGCGTGAATTTGGTTTTTATGTCCTTCTCCTATTTCGTAGAAAATAAACCTAATGCAGTAAACCAAAATGTCTATATCTGATACTTCCCTCTTTGCTACAATCCCAAAATGCTTTAAAAATTTCTTGCAAATATGAAGTATGAACTTCTAAAAATAAAAATAAATCAACAATGAAATAATGAATTTTTACAATTTACTCGCTTTCTTCACTTGATGAATCTGACGATTCTACTTCTTCCGTCTGTTTCCTTTTTAGCTGCAAAAATTTTGTATCAGTTTACATTAATCTGTATAATATTTAAAAAAAACGACGATGAGAACAAAAAATGGAGATAATGTCTCACATCTTAAACTAATAATTTTTGATTAAATATTGTCTGCTGAGAAACTGTGACAAAGATATGCTGCTGTGCAATTATTTGACTTATCATTTAAAACAGCTTACTCAACTCTTTCCTCCCCTTCTTGATAAGATGCAAAAAACATACTTCACTTTTACAATCCATTTTCTCATTTTGTGGTGATATTTGGTTACAGCCGTTACTCGGATTGGTGTCACTAAGATCGTAGTAAGCGGAACGCCAACCAGAAGGAGTTTTCTCGTTTGGTTTACCATATTTGTCAAGTAATCCCTGATTTATCTAAAAACAGTTAAGAATAAAAAAATTTTGTCCCGAAACAAAATTTTTCAGTTTTTTAAAGTTCAATCTTTACAATGAAAAGTACAATAATAGAGCTAAATGACAGGCAACATTTCATTTATATAAGCAGGATGATGAAAGAAAATTAAGTGACCATAGCTTTTTTCTTGGATGCAATTGGACCAAGACACCATTTTCGAGCATAAGTATCTCTTTCCATAATCACTCTTTTGATTTTTGCAACGACTCCATGATCTGTCACTGCCATAGTTGAAGTAGTCATCAATGCCAATGCTAAAATCAGAAATGATAAGATTTTGGTAATAAGCAAAAAGCGAAATACCTAAAAATTATGCAAACAACTACCATTGTGTTATAAATGAATTGAAAATCAGGAAACCAACCTAAACAAACGGCTTCGCCTTTTGTTGTAACGATAACAATTTCTTCATTAAGTTCAATACCATTTTCAAATCGTAGAATACCCGGTAAAAGGATTTTAGCGCCGTAGCAAATTGCATTCACCTAAGAAAATTAAAATACGTGCAATGGAAATTAAGAGATGAATATTCTGCTTTGATTTAGGAGTAGTTAAATAGCACTGAACAGTAATACAACGAAGACGTGCCAGCGTAAGAAGGAAGTGGGAGTTTAAGAAACGAGTATACTGAGTGAATATGCATTATTTTTATTCCATTTACTCTTCTCGGAGACCTAAGCACACATGGAACAGGCAAATTACTAATGAAAGACATTTTGAGAACAATTAAAGACTTTTGTTTTATTCTTGAGATAATAAAATAATGAACAAAGTAATTACAGCGCTGTCTTTAACAACGATTCGTTTATGGCCCACTAAGAGAGATTCGAGTGGTCGGATCACTCTTCGTAAATAACTATCATCATTGTGATAGTCATAAAGATATTGCGCATCCAGAACGTCATGCATCGTCATTAGATTGTCCTTTTCACCAAAAATACCTCAAAACGAAAAAACTACGTAATAATAAATCATGAATTATATACAAAACGATTACCAAAGATGGAAAACACACCTGAACGAACCCTCCTCAGCTCCTGCATCTGACCTCCGACGCCTAGAAGTAAGCCAAGGTGCACACAAATTGTCCGCACATAGGTTCCCGCTTCGCATTTCACCTTAAAATCAAAAGTCTTTAAATTATAACTGAAATGATCTGTAGACCGATAGGGAGGTCGAAAAGAAAAGATGCAGTTATGGACACGATGACTAGAAAACAGATTACATTTACAAAAATAATTGCGAAGAAATTACATGGATCCAATAAGACAAACCCAAAATATGCCCATATTTTGACTCGAATTATACTCAATCAGTTTGTTTTCGTAGACTGTCCTGATCCTTAACTGCCGTTTAACGGCGGATATGAGCGGTGGACGTTGAAATAACGCGCCGGTCAATTTCTCCAAAGCCTGTTTTACTTTTTTCTCTGATTCAACAGCATTATGTAATCGAAATATCGCCACATATTCTTTCCCAGCACCTTGTTGTGATTTTGCAAGTCTTGTGGCTCGATCGATACACACAATCAAACAGCCTGATACCTACAAACAGTAAATTCTGACAAAAAATAAGAAATATGCGATCTTTCATCAATTTAGTCAACTCAAATGGATTTATTTCGCTCCTTTTTTATTCATTTGATAAAGGAATACTGTGTAATAAGATTGCAACTTCTAAAACTTGAAAAAAGATGCAAACAGTATTCTTAAATCTAAGGCACACTTTCCAAAAAAATTGACAGAAAAAGATTAAGTAATCGAACAATCTATGAAATTTTTTTTTTTTAAAAAAAAAACTATTTTTAAAATGTCTTACTTAAAAATCACTATTAAAAAATGATTTAATTAATCAAGGAAAAAATTTAGAAAAAAGTGCTATACTTTGGGATCCAAAGTGCCACTGTGTCCAGTTTTGTCAACTCGCAATATTCGCTTAACCCATGCAACCACTTCATGACTTGATGGATTAGCTGGCTTGTCCAAATTGATGCAACCGGAGGAAACATAGTTTTTAATATCTCTTTTAAGGGGAGAACAGCCTTCCGGAAGTGGAGTATAATGATTGGATCGTACATTAAGTTTATCGAAATTCTAAAAAATTCGTGAGATAAGGTTTTAGTGTTATGATAAATTTTGAAAAAAAAAAAAAACCAAAGAAATTTAGAGCTATATGAAATAACTTGTTGAGATTTTATAAAATAATATGCTTCAATAATTCAACAAGCTATCATATACGTTTTAAAGCAACGTTATTCCCTTCCTTCCGTTCACAAACAATTACACATCAAATTATCAGTAAGAACTAATAGCAAGGATAAATGGGCCTTTTTCTATCACTCATTCTTCTATTTACAAATGATTGATTGTTTACCTTTAACAGAAGTGGCCATTGTGAAGTATCTAACACTGCTGCCTTTTCGGAAGGTTGAATTGCGTAGTCACCTGCAGCTTGAGCCTCCTATAAGAATATAACTGAAATTGAGAGTACATTCATAATTTATACAAAAATGATAAATGTGAGACAAAACTTACGCCCACGTCAAATTCGTTCTGTTTCATCGACTTCTGTTTCTTTCCCATTTTTTCCCTTCTCTAAAAATAGAACTAAACTTTTCCACTACTACAGTATACATCATAAAATGAACCATACAGGTTCTCCAATTGCATGAACAGTACTATAAAGGCTATCATATACCGTTAATAGTTTCTCTGAAGCAAGGATGCCAAATAATGCTAAATAAATTAACATATCTGTAACAAATTTAAAATTTCAAGCCCTCCTTTAATGTCCCTGAATCAGTTGCATAGAAATAAAATTTTAATTAACTTGAATCTTCATTGCATCTCCAAATCATACCTTCCACTGAAGGCTTCTCTACATTTGACGAGCCTTACGCGTAATGTTTAATAGCCTAGAGCTCAGTACTTAATAGCCTAGAAACTCAGTACTTAATAGCCTAGAACTCAGTACTTAATAGCCTAGAAACTCAGTACTTAATAATCTATAATCAGTACTTAATAGCCTAGAACTGAGTATTTAATAGCCTACAACTCGGTACTTAATAGCCTAGAATTCAGTACTTAATGGCCTAGAACCCAGTGCTTAATAGCCTAGAACTGAGTACTTGATAGCCTAGGACTCAGTACTTTATAAAAACAGTTACACCCGTTGTGACCACAACAATGACCATTGCAACTTTATGCCCATCAATACTCTCAGACTGAAAGTTCCTAAAAATAATCCCAACAAGGTTCATTCAAAAAATGAGCCTGCAAGAACGCTACACGAAGTTTATCAAAATAGGCCAGGTTGTAAGACGATTAGCCAAAAACTAACAGTTTGCAATTCGTTATTACATGTGTGTGAAGTTTGGGATTGTTCTTTCTGCGTTTTCCCGGGTGAGGTTCGGGGTTTCTGGAGGCAATAAAGAACGGGGGTTCTCATAAAGAACCCCCGCTCTTTATTGCGGGGGTTCTCATAAAGAGCGGGGGTTTTGATGTTCTCTTAATTGCTGACAGCTACAAAATATTTTGCATGATCCTTTGGAGACATTTATTATAGCTATGATTCACATATAATTTATCATTAAAACTGTCTTTTCCCTAATCATTTAAACAGTCTTCCCTGTGCTTTTAATCATTCATCTTTATCAGTTATCAGTTAATTTATCAATTAATGCTTTTTTGGAGGAATTTTTGAAGAGTAAATTATTGTGTCTAAAGCTTAACATTTTACAGAAATATTATATTAGCTATATTATTTTTAGCATTTCTGTTATTATTAATGACTACATTAGCAAGTTAGTTAGATTTCTAGTTGTTCTTATTTAATTTAACATTACAGTAATATAGCAACATAAGTTATGGCAGCTGGTGACGATATTCCTACATTTAAACTAGTACTTGTCGGCGATGGTGGTACCGGTAAGACAACCTTTGTTAAAAGGCATCTTACAGGAGAATTCGAAAAGAAATATGTTGGTAGGTATTCTCCCTTATCTTTATTTTATTTGATTTAAGCTTACTTATCACTTGAATGTTTCCTCCAATTATATCTTTTATAGCAACATTGGGTGTGGAAGTTCATCCACTTCTATTTCATACAAACAGAGGTCAAATTCGATTCAATGTTTGGGATACAGCAGGGCAAGAGAAGTTTGGTGGATTGCGAGATGGTTATTATATACAGGGTACGTAGTTAATACTTATTTGAAATCCTTTTTAATTAGCTTCTTCATAAGTTATATTTTATTATCGTTTAGCAAATGAGAATAAATTTTTTTTTCTTAAATTTTATAGGAAAAATGCGTTCAAACACGATGAAATTAGGAAGTTCGGAGATAACTAATGATTGAATAGCTTTACTTCGTATAAAATGGCATGATACTTGAAAGAATTGCTTTTAAATGGATAAAAATCTTGCGGAGAATTTGTCAATTATCATGCACGTAGTTGAGAAATAGAACGTTAACTGTTGAAGGGTTAAGTTATGTAGACAGACTTCATGGCCAACTTTGGAATTTTCATATCCTCTCTTAGATTACGATAAGTTAATGAAATATTTCAGGTCAATGCGCCATCATTATGTTCGATGTAACAGCACGTGTTACTTACAAAAATGTTCCAAACTGGCATCGTGATTTAGTGCGCGTGTGTGAAAATATTCCGATTGTTTTATGTGGAAATAAGGTTGATGTCAAGGACAGAAAAGTTAAGGCTAAAACGATCACATTTCATCGAAAAAAGAATCTGCAGGTCATTTTTTTTATTTCGTGAGCAAGAGCAATGCAAAAAGAAAGTGCCACTAACGTATTTTTTATAGCAGTTTGATTTTTTGAGTCATATGGCATATTATTTTCATGTCAGTTAAAAGAAAATATAGCTTTAGTATCATGGAATTTATCTTTCTTTTTGTTTTCAGTATTATGATATATCAGCGAAAAGCAATTATAATTTTGAGAAACCTTTCCTCTGGCTTGCTCGGAAATTGTTAGGCGATCCGAATCTAGAATTTGTTGCGATGCCTGCGCTTGCCCCACCAGAAGTGCAAATGGATCCAACAATGGTTGCACAATACGAACAAGAAATTGCTGCTGCTGCAAATGCTGAACTTCCAGACGACGATGAAGATCTCTAATGTAATTGAATTAACTGTTAAAAAGATGATGACACAGAAGGAAAACAAAAATTTTTGGAAAAAATGCATTATTATTGTTGCTGTGCTTTTTATGCCATTTATTGATTGATTGTTTTTGTGTTCGTTTATTCTGATTTACGTTTATGAATTTACATAAATATGATGTATCGACAAAACTTGTTATCCAGTAGGACATCTGCGCTGATGATATCGTTACATCAAGTTGACGGTCTCTGAGTTAAACTCATTTCTAACACGGACAAGGAACATGCCAACCAGGATTTTCAAATTCACTGATATTTTCTGGTATTTTACGCTATCGATGATGTAATATACTAGATATAGCATCCAATTTCCGAAGCATCCATCTTCACCGTTTGTTCATCTAAAATATGAACTTTTCCAGAGCTAATATTTTCTAGATACGTGGATGGGTTACGTGATCGGTAGGCCGTTAAAAACGATTGGTCTGGTTGCAGCTTTGTGGTAATCAAAAGTACTAATCTGAAACTCTGTGCTGCGGTGAAATCTCTCCATAGATTAGCGAATAGCATTTCTATTGATGAGGAAATGCAGATAATTTATTCTCAATGCCTTAAATTCAGAATTTGTCTCATGAATGATATATTCTAAACTAACTGAAATGAAAAAACGCCTTGTAAGAAAGCTATTGCTGTAGAAGTGGAATTCTTATTAGCATAAAAACTAAGTACAGTTACAGCTCGGAAAGCATGTGAGCATATCTTCGAATACCTTTGACAGTGATTTCATTCAATGATTCAGTATAACAAAGCCGAATAAACCGTACTTCCAAAAGCTAAGATTATTTCCTGTTTTCAAAGCCTATGCTCACAATAGGACCTTATACCAAATAAAGTTAATCGAAGTTTAACATACAAAAACTTCCCAGTTGGTACTTTAATGATACCACGTATCATATTATTTGGTGTTTGCATACATAAGGCAAGAAAAATGCTGTAGGCAAAAATGGACAAAGTTTTATTAAAGGAAGTTTCGTAAAAATTCAGGGGATGTAGAATTTAACTTAATATTTTCACAGATTAAAGTTATCTCAATATTTACATTTTCATAGATTAGCATTTACAGTATCTTATGTAAAGCGAATATAGATTATTATCGACATACATCCAAAAATAAGAAGAAAAACATTGACTGTTCTTTTTTCTTTTAGCTCCTTCCTTTGTCGTTCCATCTCCATCACCACAAACGCTGGTGTTTTATATTTAGATTTCCGTTTTTCTTCTTCAATTTCTCTCAAAATTTGCCATTCTTTCATTTCACGCTGCCGTTGCATTGGATCCTGAATTAATTTCACTTCAAATTATACAATGATATACATGCAGCATTGATAACTTAAGACTCTTTTAGTATGGCTTGCTTGATGGGACCTGCAAATATCAGCTTTCACCTAAAATTCATCATGTTTTGAAACATATGTGACATAAATATATGCCTCGTATATCCATTTCGTATATCCACAAAATATTTATTAGCAATTAAAAGTTTTAAGTTTGGTCACCTTGTAACTAAAGGTAAAATAAGTCGCTGTTCGTGAATCAAAAGTATTAGTGAATTTACGGGAATTGCCGAAATGAGCAAAAAATTCATCAGGCATTTGCCAATGATCGTGTTTAGTCTGCTGTTTCCTGAAAAGTGCACTAAAAACATGACTGGAATTGGTATTTAATTGAAATTTCTAACAGTGAGAGAAGTTTGATAATATTACTGACCTAGTATTTACACTGCGTTGAAATTCTTCGAAGCTTTTATAATCTAATCCTAAATCCTCAAAGTTCTTTTTCACTTTCATCCGCGTCGGCCAACTTCCGGTTGGCGTCTGCGTCAAACTTTCTTGGCACTTCTCATCATAAGCTTTTCGTTTTTCGTCGGATGATAAAACTTCATACGCTTCTGCTACCTGAAGTATAATAATTTGAAAATTCCTTCTGGAATACTAGTGATATTAAATAAATAGCCCAGATTCATCCATGAAGATCAGTTTAATTAAGAGCCGAAGCATGGCTGTGATATTGCCAATGAAAAGATAGCAAAAAATTCATTCAAATAATTTTAGCAAAATTCAGAAGCAATTGAAAAGCAGATAACACAACCTGTACCTGCAAAAATTTTTCAGCAGCCAAATTCTTCTGTTTTTCATCACTGTGTCTGTCTGGATGATAAATCTTTGATAGATGATAATAAGCTGCTTTGATTTCTCTTGTTGTAGCAGATGATTCAACACCAAGTGTTTGATACAAATCGTGTTGTTCATTACAAGATTGAGTAGTAGCTGTGCTATACAATCGTGTAACACTCATAGGTATCCATAAACACTGTATTAAATCGGTGTGCAGTTTCTCGTGCCGAAAAAACATCGCAGTCATTTCTGGATCTAAAAAAAAAAAAAAAAAAAGAATTTAAGTAAGATATTAATTCTTAGCTTATGAAAATAATTTGCTAATGAATTGGCAAATATTCCTAAATTATGTGGGTAGGATGAATAAGATTAGTGATATTAAGTAAATAAAGTTAAATCGACGAGTAGAATTAAATAATAACTTTAGCTTATGAATGAGATTCATATAGAGGATTCGATCCTTTAATGCAGTCCATACTTATACGATTCGCATTAACAGTTGAAGATGTGTAACACTGAACAAATACATACAAGTATAGTATTAAATTATCGTGAATTACCTTAATCATTATTGAACAATCAAAGAGCTTCTATGATAAAGTTAATGAGAAATAAAATTATACGTAAACAAATAAAATGTAACTATGAAAATGATATGTACAACAAAATCTCCGTACGCTTCTCGTTTACTTAACGTGTTTGGTCACTTTAAATTAATTTCACTTCTATGTGACAAAAAGAAATCTTTATGTCGTGGTGAAATATATAGCCCAATAATGTATATGTTTCGAAAAGTAGCAGTAGTGGAATTCGATATACATTACACTCTGCACTCAATTTTACTTCCATCGCCGTGACACAAGTGATCTGGTGATAAAATACGATGTATATTGAAACATTGCATATCGAATTTGTTACTCTCAATTAAACGGTGATGGAACTCAGAATATGTGCAGACTAAGCAATTATGCAATCTTTTACCCGAAAATGAGATGGAATTTCGATAATATAATCGACTGGATGAAAAACATCTATGATTAATGATTCTGCAAAAATTAAGTTGGCAATTATTTATTCAATGCGGTAATAAGACTAGAAAAATTATCAAAACCTAAACATATTTCAAATTGCTCTAAAATTGCAAGTCGAAATGAGATCACTTCATGTAAACATCGATGCAATCACCATCTTCGATCCCCAAAGTGTTCACAGTTTCTTGGGGATTGATACGCTCGTTATCAAAGACTAATGTAATTTTTTCTTCGTCCAAGGCATTGCTCACAGCAAAATTTCGTTTCAAAATCATGAACGGAATGTCCTGAAAAAGAAAAACAAAAAACCCTATTTTACAATCCTTAACAGGTGAAGAATCCAACGAATCCAGTGAAGCTCATATTTTCAAACAATTTTTCTTAATAATCAGCTAATTCTACAAATCAAAATTCCTATGATTTTTTTCTTAATTATTACCTTGGGAATAGCAGTAATGATAGGCTTGTTTCGTTCGGGCAGCAACAATTTGACAGTTATTGTATTTGTTTTATAACTTTCACTGCGAATGTTCTTGTAAACTGATAAATAATTAACATCCTTTTCACTGAATGCAACACTGTATGGAGTATCCTCGGCAGAAATTTGTTTCCCATTCCTTAGTGATAAAATTACATTTTCTGGTGAACAAGACCAATTTGTTGCATACATTTTGATAATATTCGTGAATGTTTCATTCTGAAAATCATTTATAAATTATACTTTCATAAAAATATCACAAATCTTGAATTATATTTATTTGACTTATCAGATTTCAATCTCTTAGTGGCATTCTATTATATAAGTTTTCTTTGTTAATATAAAAAAAAGAAGATTCAACATCCTAAAATAAAAGTAGAAATGTGCAATAAAAAAATAACTATATGCATAAAATATGCAGAAAATGTACAGAAAAATGCGCAAAAAACTATAATTTCATGCATCTGTTTTTATCATCGAATTCAAATCAAACGGACTGGCATTTAAATTCTTGAAATGAATTAGAACTCCGTATACTTTACCATTTTCCAACGTTTTATATAAGTATCACAGCTTTCGAGATCACCAATTTCAATGGAGCAGTGTGGATCCACGACAAATGCTTTCTCTATTGTAAATGTAATATCTTCCTCCTCTAAAGTGCCACCGTCAATAATGGTAGGTTTAGTAAGTAAATTAGAGTTACTGTCATCCATTACTTTTCTCTTTCTGTAAAAATTCAATAAAAAACAATAAAAGTTTTTATTTCTTTCCAGATGATGTATTACAATAGGCGACCAGTACTGTTCCGCCATTTACTATAACTTCGTTGCAAGCCTTACAACATTTTATGAAAGAAAAATATTTTCTGATCATCAAACTATTTCACTGAGTCTATTGTTGATTAAATTTCTTACTACATAAGTACAGCTTCATTTATTTGTTAATTCGTAACCTTTCAAGATTATTTGCTGTTAAATTGCTTGTTACTGGATTCGAACCAGATGAGGGAAAAGTGGAAGTATTAGAAAAATTCTCCAACTCTTTGATTTCTTGTTCAATTTTCGATAGAACTGAATCTTCCTTTACTTTTCTTTTTCCTCTCAACGTCAATAAGTCATCATCATCATCGGTAAGACCTACAACTATTGTATTTAAAAATAAACCAAATTTGAACGATATTTATCAAAACATTACTCATTGCTATACCCAGAATTTAACTAACATAACCTTTTTACTGTGATTGAGGAAAATGTTTACTCTTAGATAGTAACATAGATTTGCTTTCTTCACTGAACAGCTATTCATTCATAATTTCTTCTCCACCTAAAAGTGATAAATCTATCAGATACAACTAACCCTGTGCATTCGTTTTTTTCGCTTTTGTATTCTTTTTAATTGGCTCTGAAATACACATTTTTCAAAAAAAAACAAAAGAATTAAAATATATTTCAGGAAAATACAGAATTTCTTTCCTCATTCAAATACCATATTGTTTCGGAAAAGTTTTTTTACACATTTTCTATCTTACCAGTTTCTCAACTGGTAAAAACAAAACATGTTTGCACCATCAAACATGTTGTTTTTTGTTACAAAACATACCATTTGCCAATTATGACATCAATTGTAATGCATTAGCTCACTTTAAATTTCAATACGTCATTGCAGTTAAAAACAATATAACTTAATGAATAACACAAATTCAAGTCTAAATTGTTCATATATTCTTTAATTATTTTATAAATAAGCAAAGGAAAAGCTTTCTAAACGTACTTTCCTGACCTTTTTTCCTGAGGTCATTTGTAATTTCACTATTCTTGGCACTTTTTACTTTGTACATGAGATGCTTTAATGGATTACCAAAGAAGTCATCTTCATCATCATCAATGGCATCCTCTTCCACAGGCATCTTCGGAACATACACTGAAACATATACTTAGTTAGTAATTTTCGACTTTCATTTTCGAATTTCTATTTTCAATTATTCACGTCAAATCTACCCATCTACGTGAACCCACCGATGAATAAAGTTACCCAACTCGTCGCGTACCCATTCAACGTTTACCGCGAGAAATGAGAATAATCTGATGATGGGATGTTTTCATAGTTTTGTGAGGTGAAAAGACCTCAAGGCCGGCCGTAATAAAGAAGTGAGGAGCGATGAAAGAAGCACTGTAGCATTGAGCTATTTTCTTATTAAGATTTGGGAAAATTGGGTCATCGGTATACCCGAGAATTCGTAGACTTCTAGGTTAACATAGGAGAAAAATTTCTGCTGCCTAACTGAGTGCTCACTAAATGGAATGGAATGAAAGAGTTTAAAAATTTCAGGACTTTCTCTTTTAAGTACTCTTTTGTTAAGAAATGTTTTTTTCAAAACTGTTAAACATGTTTTGCTTTTTTTTACAATCATTCTTACTAATTTTTCACTTTTAAACATGTTCCATTTTTCCTACAGTTCTTCCTACCAGTTTTTCATTATCAAACATGTTTTGTTTTAACATTACAAAACATGTTTTGAAAGTCAGTGAATTTTTTAAAATACAAATCCTCTACAAATTTTGAAGAATTTCAGGAAATAAGCTATTTTGATCATGCATGATCTAAATTTCACTAATAGGGTAGTTATTATCACTGGAGCTGGTGGCAGCTTAGGAAAGGCTTATGCACTTGAATTCGCCAAAAGAGGAGCATCTGTTGTTGGTAAGTTCAGTCATTTTGAACGACTTTTGTTTATTTAATTTTGAATAGGTTAAATTATATCATTCTTCAGGGATGTTTGGAAAAATTACGATGATTGTAAGGGACTTTTGCTATTTTCCTTTCCATATATTTTCAAAAAGGTGATTTTTTTTTGTTCCAGTCAACGATCTGGGAACCACTCGGGATGGATTATTCTCGAAAACTCTGTCTGCGAATGCGGTCGCCTTTACTTGTATTGGTTAAAAAACTAAGGGTCGTTATTCAAATTACAATGCCTTTAATTGATATTCACATTTAATAGAAGTGTGATACTGTACTTTTCATCTTTAAATTAATGTGTAAATTTAGTGCATTTTTGCAGACTGTAGCAGAAATAAAATTTTATGGAGGCAAAGCAGTTCCGAATTTTGACAGTGTTGAGTATGGACATAAAATTGTCGAAACAGCAATTAAACACTTTGGTCGAGTTGGTAAGCAGTTGTACTATTCATTTTCCACAACAATAACCAGTTTACTTCTGGGGGTGATGTTGAACTATCGACCGGGTTCTGGGTGACTTATCAGGTTTATGTTAAAACAGTGAATAATGGCACATTGAGAAATAAAGATATTGAAATTGTCTGGAATCAGTAAATAAAGGATGTTAGATGTTGAAATCTAAGATGTTAATTTGTTTCTGAGTTTAAAAAAATTAAAAATTGATTTTACAAGTGTACGCAGGCAACTTTGGATCAGAATTCATCGAATTGAAGTTGTCATTTTTGTTCTTATAAACTTCAGTTTACAGATGTTGTCGTAAATAATGCTGGAATTGTGCTCGACAAGTCCTTCCAAAATATGAGTGATAATGATTGGGGTCGGCACTTTTTTTCGTTTTTGATATTTGTTTTGTTTAATTTAACATCATTTAATAAGGAATGGCATTGGTTTGTTAAACCGTGTGTCATTTCACGAGACATTTTCATAGTTTGCAGTTGCAGTAATGGATAGAGCTTAAGTGATGAGACCACTGCTAAAATTTGCAATGTTATGGGTTAGAGTAAATTATAGTATAATATGTAGTAATATATTGCCTTACAACGAATCTAGCAAAATTTCTTGCAGTTTCATTGAAGTTGTAATAATTTCAACATTGATTTCAGATTCTCATTTACCATCTTTAATTTTACAGACTTGGTCTACAGAACACATGTTAAAGGTGCTTATTCGGTAACTAAAGCGGCTTGGTCTTTTTTCAAAAAACAGGGGTATGGGCGAATTATTTTCATATCTTCAAATTCTGCGATATACGGCAATTTTGGACAGGCAAATTATGCAGCAGGTTCATTTATATTTACTATTAATTATAGTGTTAAGGAAATTAATATTTGTGACAGTTGGGATAAGGTTAGGCAAAACAACCAATCATTAATTTGTCCATGACTATGGCAGAGTACTGTTATAAATTTCTTTGATAAATTTCAGCAAAGAATGCGTTAATTGGTCTTTCGCATACACTGGCAATTGAAGGAAATAAATATGGCATTCAGTCCAACGTAGTGATACCGACCGCAGCGTCAAGGCTGACAGCGCAATTATTTCTTGAAGAAAGTTTGCGAGCTTTGAAACCAGAATATGTAGTACCACTTGTTATATACCTCGGGCATCAATCTTGTCAAGAAACTGGAAAAGTTTTTGAAGCTGGTGCTGGTTGGTATGGACAAAGTGAGCTTTTGTTTTTTTATCAAAGGACATGTCATGCTATTTGCAAATGTAGTAACGATCACGAATTTTTAAATTTTGTGCTTACGAAAAGATTTGTTGTACAAATAAATCTAAGGTAACAAAAGTAACAAGTGCAAAATCATTATGTTGTTCTTGTGAGTTGTTCTCACAGTCGATTCGAGTAAATTCTTATTGTGCGCAACTACAAGTTCTTAGTTTTTTAAAAGTCCAGTTTTAGTTCAAGCTTATCGGTCAGAAGGAATGATCTTACCGACTGCAAATGCAGAAACTAGTAAGTTTATGCATATTTTTGTAATACTTATAAAACTTACATTAAACTTCATCGTCAAGACTTCCATCAGAATTATACATGGTCTTGTTTCTGTGGAAAAAAATCTGCTATTTTGGTGGCTATCAGTGGCTGATATTGGTTCCTGTTTTCAGATACCCAGACCATACCATTTTCTGAGGTCTGTAGTTAATAAATAATTCGGCATTTCTGTGAACCGTTTTGTTAAATCTTTCAGCAAAAATGAGAAGCTGAATTGATTGAGTGAGAGATGATTGAGTTAGGGAGGCAAATAAGAAGAACTGTAAATGTTTTCTTCTGTCAAGCTTAATTCATATTAAGTGTATCACAAACATGTTTCAGTTGCCGATAATTGGATGGCAATAACTGATATGACCTCTGCAAAGCATTTTGATAGTATACAAGGTATTGATTTTTTTTAGTTGTTTAAAGAAAATATTGGGTTGTTTACCTACTAACTTCTACAAGTTATATTTGCTGCTTTTAAATTGTATGAAATTTCAGAGGTGACTGCTGATTTGCTACAGTGTGCAGAAAAAGTAAGTCCTGAAAATTTAGCCTGTCTCTTATGAATTTTTTTATGTGAAAAGTTCTGATCAAATTGAATTCTTATTTTCAGAATAGCACATCCGAAACAAGTTGGGAATTACAAAATAGGAAAGATGAATATATGGAATTATTAAAGGTATCAAGTATATTACTGACTGAATTAATTTCGAACCCATAATAATATTGAATATATGTGTTTGTAAGAGTATATTAAACACTATATTTAGCAATATGACAGGTTTTTGTGTTACATATTGATGAGATAGTGAAGAACCCTGGCAAAATTTTGTTCTAACTCCTGTTAGATAGTGAGGAAAGCAAGTCATTGTTTTCGGATCTGAAAATATTGTTTTCAGATTGTAGCAGAGGCGTTAAACCAGAAAAGAAATGATAGTTCAACATTTTGTTTTAGGTTCATGTTAATACTTACAAATGGAGTGAATGTGAATAGTTTTAGTGAGTTAAATTTTTTTTACATGATTTTTTCTGCTTAGCATTTATTCGTATGAAAAGTAAAAGTGTTGAGTAGATACTTCACTAATTTTGTACTCGCAATAATTATTGATAAGGAAATAGTTATAATTTTTATTTTGAAGACGACATTTGCATAATATGACTCATATATGCATAATATTATGCATAATATTCGTTAAAGTAGAAGAAATAAAGCAAATAAAATCAAAGAGTCTATTTGTAGCATTGTTTTTTGGTGAGGATCATGTTCCTTATCAGCAAGAATTAATCTGTGTTATTGTGATGCACTGTGATATTTTCGAACAAATTCTCAAGGGTCAGATTATAACAAAAAAGGTGAGCCGTATATCCATTCTATTCTTCCTTGGAAACTGCTCATTCATTGTGAATATCTAATTATGAGACATTTGCAGATGATCAAACCTGGAAAGATGGTTATTATTGGAGATATAGGTGAGGATGATGTAGTAGAGTCCATTAATCAGTTGGCCAAATCGATGAAATCCAAACTTTAAAGTTTCGGATTTTTTGTATGTATATTAATCAACGATTTTGAGATCGAATGAAATGAAATGTGATATTTTTGACCTTTTTGTATTTTGTGCCTTTTTTATTTGCTTGTCATAAATTTTTATGTTTTTATTTTCGATTTATAACCACTAACTATGTTCATTAGAGAATATCGTGCTCCTCTTAAACGCGAATATAAATTTGTTGTTTCCATCTGGAATTGAAATTTGCAAGCTTTTACATTATGAAATGTCTTGTCTATCTTCATTTTTTATTCCAAAAGTCATATTCCATTGCATATTCGCCATGTTATGATGTTAATAAAAGAAAATTACGAATGCTCTCTCTAGAATATCAACTGTCTTTATTCCGATCGTAATACTTGCGATGGAAATATATTTCTTATTAATTGTAAAATTACTCAAAGATATATTCATTATATTTTGTAGTGAAAAAAAAACTTAGATTAGAAAAATATGGGTTTCCTTAAACAATTCATATTGAAATAGGGAGTTTCTAAGGTCATTTTTTTTCTGCTGCGAAGAAAAAGCATATTTCAATTTCTATTTGAAATATCAAATTGCTATACAAAATGCATAATTAATTTAACATTACTTCTTTTTCGAAGAAGTTAAATAGTTTGCTTAGTTGTTATTTTGAAATTTTTTAGTTTGACCTTATTACCTTGCAGTAATTTCATCAATATTTTTCTAAGTAATTAAAGGCAGTTTATCTTCCATGTATTAAAGGAATCGGCAATCTGCAAACAACTTTAGAAAGTTCAAATCCGAGTTGTAAGATGTACGGTCTGCATTAGCAGTAATTTCCTAATTTACTCCTACCATACAACGAAAATGAAGTCAAAAAAATAATGTATTGTCAGTCAATAAATTGTAGTTTGTTTTGATGATATAGTAATGATTATTTTCTTAAATGACCTTTGTTTTACATTACCTAGAAGGGATCAGTCTAGATACTTCTCGTATGAACACTTTTTTTGGTTTCATTTTCATTGTATGGTAGAAAAAGCATTGGTTTTCTGTAAAAATTTTTAAGTGAAAACTATTATAGAAATGGAGATGGTACATAAGAAATTATTGGCTGAATGGGGTAAGGAACCGAAGGTTCTAACTGCAGTTAATAGTGCACTGAAACAAGTCAAGGTAATCATTTTTGAGTTTATCATTTGATTATCTTTGTTGGTTTCCTCAAATATTCAATTACGTTTTATGTTTTTAATGGAAAAGTAACTGTAGATAAAGGTAGTTATAATTGAATATAGTGAATGCTGTAAAATTGTCATCTGTCTGCTGGATTGTATTAGAAATAGCAGTGCCATATGATGACAATAGTATAATCTATTGTGCTTTTCAGGACAGAATCTTTTGCTATTTCCAACTTTGTGAATAACCAAGTAGTATTTTAAAAAAAAGAAATGGAAAGACTATAACTAGCTTTTTCTACAATGTTTCAGGAAATGATGGAGAATCCAGATACACTGAGAGGCTTAAGCAGTGCTGCTCTACATACTATACATCGTAAGTTATTTTTTGCATCGTTAATGGAGAAATTGAGAAATGAAGTGATTTGTTTTGATTGAAATAATTAAACAAAAAATTTATAAATACGGAAATTCGATTTTGTAGGAGATGTGTATGAAATTGATGCTCTATGTGCGGTGCTTCGATCAGATCTCAAAGCTTTTCGTGAAGCGATCAGTGTTGTGATGAATTTTTATGATTGTTATAGGTCCTTTTTTCTTTTTTTTTTTTTTTTTTTTTTTTAATGTAGATAAGCTTAACCTTAGCTTGTATATTTTTTGCTGTAGCAGTAGATGATTTAGTTAATTTATTTGCGCATTAAATGTTATTTTTTAGATCAAATGAAGAGTCACCAAATAAATTCTTAATGATTGGTTTGAATCTGATGTATTTCCTTACTACCAATCAACATGCAAAATTCCACATGGTATGTTTACGATCGATATTGTTCCGATTGGTATTATTGTACAAATGAATGAACAATTGGTGTTTTTGGCCTAATTATTATTTCTGTAATTGTTTGCATGTGTTACGAGCACGAAACTCTATGTGGTTTATTATAACATAAGAAAATATTGGAAAAAATTCCACATTAATCTTTCTAGCGTTATTCTTTGTTTTTTATCTTAGTACTGATCATATACTTACTAAATCTCTCAGTTCATTCATTCAGACATAGCAGAAAGTGATGCATTTTTTCAACCATTCTTGTTGCAGTTGTTGGAACAAATCGACCAAAATATTCAGCAGAATAATCCGTACATCACAACACCGGTGAAATTGGAACAGTCACTCATGGAAGGTGTTTATAATAAGGTATGCCAATATTGACATTTTGCCCAAATTGTTTGTGTAGCTCGGAAGCTGTCATGTTGTTATGTTTTGGTAGGTTTTAATTATGCCTTGTTCAACGCTGGATGCCAAATAGTTTTAATATTTTTGACTTTTATCACCAGATATTTTTATTTTAGGTTGTTCTTACGGAGAAAAACATCCCCAGTCCATATTATGCCCTTTTTATTCGCATATCTATGGATACAATACGGTCTGTTATTTCTCTTTCTCTTAGATATTTTGATTCTGATATTTAAAGGAAAAGGCATCATAAAATGCATCAAAATGGATTTGAAATGCTTTCATTAGTTTCATTTGTTTCATTTATCTGCAGAGATGAGATAGCTTCATGTATCGAATGCTCCTTCAAAAAAGTTTCACAAAAAGATGCTGCACAGTTGCTTCTCTTCAACAATGTCAGTGAAGTCATTCCCTTTGCAAAGAAGGTAATAAATATAAGTCAGCTTTGTTTCAATTACATTATATTTGTTTTTACATCTTTAATTACTTTGTATTTTATACTTCCTTATTGATGGCAAAAACAAGATCAAAATCACTTAAACAACTTACAACCGAGATCAAATTAATTAACTGGTTTGAGGAACTGTTACTGAACTGTGAAATTTTTTTTTTTGTTGTTATGTCTGGATACAGTTGTGTGGTTATCTGGAATGACAAAAAAAGCGAAGACAAAATATTCAGAACAGGACTCAGAGATTAAAAAACAATTCAAGGGAAAGGGGGGAGAGGGAGAATTAAAAAGCAATTCAACCACGAAAAACATTTAATGCAATCCACTCATTTCGAAATTTGCTTAAGATTTCTCCAGACATGATATTCCTTTTATATTGATATTGTACAAAGTCAAGTTTAAAATATTTGTTGCAGCGCTCCTGGAAGGGTTCGAGCAACACATATATTTTCGAACAAGGAAAATCTGGGGTAAGTTTTCATCCTATCACGAAATAAATGAAGATTACTATAAGTTTACTAGAATTGGTTTGTACTACAGTTGCTAAGATTATCAAAGCAACAATTTTAATTACACTAAATTTTTAATTCATTTTAAAAAAATGTTTTCAGCCCATTCAAAAAGAACAGCTGGATACGGAGAGGATTGCGAAGCAAACAATATTCTATGCGAAGCAACTTGAAATGATCGTTTAGATAAGAGATAATTGTGGATGAATGATTCTTTTTTGCATAAATCTGTTTGTTACTGTCATACTGTCATACTGACAACCAAAAAAATTAGCTTTGCTTTCTTCCTTGATTCTAAGATAGTTCTTTGATGTAGGTTGATTATGCAAGCACACCAGAATACTCATATTCATGATTTCCTTGCGAATAATTGTCTGAGATATTAGACCTTATATTATTGCCTAAGTTTTCACTATCTTAAATAGTGTGACATTAGTCTTATGATATTCCCTTGGTGCTTTTATATATTTAGATAATATTATTTGAATGAATCCAAAATTCTTCAAAAATTTTGTTAGCAAAGGAAGAGTTTTGATGTTTGGAATCCTTTTCAGATGAAATCAGGAGTAAAGCACTTTGACTATTTATCGTCCACTAATGAAATGTTCAAAATATTTTGATAGCTCAACAATAAATTTCGCATTTTCATATTGATTTCATCTATCAAGAGATGAAATCTGAAGAGAGGACATACGCAGGATTCTAGATGATAGATTTTAGAGATACATTGACGAGAAATGTTAAACATTATCTAAAACATGTGCATTGCATTTTATAATGGAAGAATAACTAACATTAAGTAAGTAGAAATCGTACTACGTTTTGGAAAACTCTATCGACTGTTTGCAAATATTTTATGGTAGCACTACTACTATTACCGATTAGGGTTTAATTTTTTGAATGTTAGATTAAGATTTTGACATTTGAAACAGATTTTTGAATTAAAAATTATGAAAAAAAGCGGACGTTTTGATGATTTAGAGGTCATAGATTCCGTTGAAGTAGGATATAAATAGATAAATGGGCGAATTATTTATCATTTCTTAAATTTGGTAAAACAACTACCGGTGTGGTTTGTAGTGATATCATTTGTTGGCATAGCCTGCCAGCTTATATAGCATATTCAGAAATAACAATGCCCACAAAGCATAGAAAGCACAGTTCGTTTTCCTGCACCCACTGTGTTTTATTTGTAATTTTTCTAATTTTATTTTGAATAATGCATGAGTTAAATTCCCTTTTCTGAAAAAAAGCTGTTGGGAGGTAAATGAAATATTCTGAACTTCTGAACAAAGCAAGAAATGATGATAGTTCAGCAGAAAATTTGGATGATATGGACATCGATGAAGAGAATGAGAAACATATTGAAAGATCGGAGGAACCTTCCGCAGAACGGTTACATTTTAAAAAGGTAATTAATTGTAAGTCCATGAAAGTATTCAATGTTTCACATATTTCAAATTTCAGGTTTTCCATTTGGAATGATGTCATTAATATTTTGTCTGTTTTGTTAAACTTAAGACAGTTCTACTTAATTTCATTTATTTACGGTTATTCCTGTTTGATTGAATGATTCATTAGAGTTTTTGCCTTCAGAGAGAACAGGAAAAAAAAAGAAAAAAAGAGAAAAAAAAACGACGCAAGTCATCTGCGAAAAGAATAAAGCTACCAATTGGTATCGTTATCAATACCGATAGGAACAGGTCATCCTGTTTCACCTGAGTTTTCAATTAATGAATCTAAATGACTGTCTTATATTATATTCTATTTTTATGCAGCCAAATATTTATCCGTAATATTATTTCTTGAAACATTGAGTGGAGTTTCTCCGTAACTTCCTACTACTAATTCCCAGGATTCTATCTTCGCTGTATTTTAGAGAGATTCCTTAAAGATTGTTTAGTACTTCATCTACATAGGCCAAAGATAGAATCTATGCTGCTACCCTTTTAGTAGGAATTTACGAGATTTCAATAAGTGTTTGTTCGAGAGGTTAAATAGTTAAAAAAACGGTGACATATTTCAAAATGAAATATGTTTCTGTGAATAAACAAGCAGCTATTCTGTTAATTTTAGATATCAAGTAATTGAATTATTGGGTGCTGGAGGTTTTGGAGACGTTTATAAAGTGCGGCAAATGGATGGAGTTGGAAAACGCGATAATTTATTTGCTTTGAAAACTGAAATGAGTATCTTTGGGAAGGCACTCAATCGATTAAAAGTAAATTTCTTAGTGATTTCCGGAGCAGTATCTATGTAACAATATCACTAAAATAAAGCAATATTTACTACCAAAGTACTTATTAATTGTTCATTATTATAAGATTTTATAGTATAATTTCTCTTCTGTCAACTCTATCCATTTGGACCTATTTGTTTCTGTTTACTACGGTTCATGACTAAATATTTTTGTTAGAATTTGATTCCTCAAAGCTATCACTAAGATCTTTGCTTTAGTGAAATTTCCAAAAAGTAAGCTAAATTGAGTAAAATAAGATTTGAAAATTTTGTCTCCTTTACAAACAGATGGAGATGACTATTTTGCAAGAATGTGAAAGCCTGCCGAAAGAAAAACAGAAGCATTTTATCAAAATGGCTGACAGAGGTGAGACTAATTTCAGTTAGTATCTGAATCACTAAATTGTTTGGAACTGTTTATCAATATTAAGGGGAAAATTCATAAGGCCAAGACAATTGCGCTCTTAACAATTATTAGAACGAAGTATTTGGCAAATCAGTCGAAATAAGTGAGATAGTGTAATGAAATGCATTTTTTATTTCTATATATTATTCATTCACCAAATATATTCTGTTTTTTGTTTTGACCAGGACGAACAGAATTATTTAAATTCATTGTGATGCAATTAGTGGGTAGGAGCATTGATAAACTTCAAAAGGAACAACCTAATAGACATTTCACGTTTGTTCTCTTCTTATGCTTTCTTATTCTTACTATAATCATATAGTAATTGAATTTTTTAATCACCACAATGATGCATAATTTCCCGTAACAGTTACCGTATATGAGTTCCTTTTTTCGTTTTCAGCTTCCAAAAAATCACCAAAAAACCTTTTAGCTTCCAACCATAAATATGACTGAATATTGCGACAAAACCATTTAATATTGTTTAGATTTTCGACCACCATAAAATTAAGTCTTCAAACTTTGGAAGGAATAGAAAATTTGCATGACCTTGGCTATTTGCATCGAGACATTAAACCACAGAACTTCTCGATTGGTTTAAAAGAAAGAGCCAATATCGTCTACATATTAGACTTCGGTATTGCACGAAGATATATCGAGAAAGATAGCAAAGCGATCAGGTTAAATGAGCTCAGTTTAGTTCAATACTTATGCAAATATTGGTCGATTACTTTCCTCAGTTTCCGATAAATTGATTTCATCCAGTGAGTAATGTAATTGATTTACAAGTTTTATTTGAAAAATTTTTGAATAGTGGTATGATTTCAGTCTTGATCAAACCTTACTTATTATTTTAAGATTACCTCGGCAAATGGTACGCTTTATCGGTACAGTACGATTTGCATCACGAAATTGCCATCATTCACGTGAACAATGCCGAAAAGATGACCTTGAATCATGGATATACATGATAATCGACTTCACGCAGTACGCATCACTTCCTTGGTCGAAAATAGTTGATCGTGATGCTGTATGCAAAGAAAAGGAACGACTTTTTGCTGGCAAATGTTTGTTTATTTTGTAGTTGAGAGAAATTGCAAATCTTAAGCTTTGTAAATTGAGTAAATCTTATTCGCTAACAATAAGTAAAAAAATACTTACAAATTTTTGTGATGAGGAAATTGTGAACGGATTTCGCTCATTCCTTTGGTCTATAATGTCTCAGATCAATTAAATGTTTAAGAAAAAAATTGACTTCTAATTCTCATTTCTTAGCCTCGCTCTTATCAAAATAAGTTTTTGATTTTTTATGCAATATTTTAGATACGAAGCATATAGCAAACTTGCCGGAAGAAATACACAAGATTTTGAAACACATCGACGAATTGAATTTCCAAAATACTCCAGACTATGAGTACATAGCAACGATGTTGAAGCAAGCAGCAGCACGGAAACGTATCAGCATTACAGCGAAATTTGATTGGGAAGATTCCGAGGTTCATAATTCAATTATTTTATCCCGAATCTTAACGGTGACCAGCTCTTTTGCAAGATCGTTCGTGGTTTTGACTCGTCCGATAAAAGATTTTCAGTTTGCGAGATCTATCGTTTAAGCAACAAATTTGCGAATCAAAAGGATTTAAAATTAAAAATCTGACTTAGTCAATTCATGGTTAATTGAATACGTGAGAAATTTTCCAAAATTGAAAGTTGTCTATGTAGAATATAATTCTATAGAGTGAATCACATGCTGCTGATGAGAATGTTACCAAAATTCGAACGCTAAGGTCGAAACAAGAAATCGAAAGGCTGCAAGACCAACCAAAACATGAAGATATCCTGATGTGAATTAAAAGAAAATATATTAGATGTCAAATTCAAAGTTCGATTTTTTATGAGAAAACCGCAACTTATAACTTTTTGCTTTTATAAGTCTTAGGGAAAATATTATGACGAAACAAAGAACATATTTTGTAATCTGTTGAATTGAGCTGATATTAATATATTCGCCACTTAACTGTGAGCATCTCGAAATTTGTTTTAGATATATGAAGAACAAGATTTATAAATGTAAAAGAAAACGCATGTATTCATTTATTATATTTATTATAAATGTATTCATTTATTGTATTCATTTATTATATTTAAAAGTTATTATAAACAAATCCAAAATCATGCACATATAATGGGAAAGTAGACGCCGAAAATAAGGCTCTTAAATTGATGTTTGGCTTTGATAATTTATAAAGGTCTCATCGGTTCTTGGACAAGACAGATAAATACATAATCTTTCATTGTCGCTGAAGTATTTTATGGCGATCGATCCAGATTCATGATGAAAGATGCCTAATCGTAATCCTCGTTATCTCTTGATTTAAATTTATTTGCCAGCCAAGTAACTTTATTTACAACCTGGAATTCAAAGTAAATTAATTGTAATTCGAATCCCCAGCAAATTACAAAAATTCAATTTTCGAGTTCACTTGACTTCTCTAAATTTAGCTGTGATTTTATAAATCAAAATGACCTCTTCTTGCGCTAAATTAAAGCACATCGCCAGCAATGCCATCCCAAATAGAAGATAAATTGAAGTTATCACAAGTTTCTCTTGCGCATCCTTATCGTTCCCCACCGATGCACCAGGAAATTTATCGCCAAATCCTGAAAAAATCGACGCTTCAAATAAAGACAAAAGATTTAATGTAATCATTTGAATCATGAAGGGACAATTGAATTTTAATCAACAAAAAGTTCTCGTATTAAATGAATTTTGTGTTTTCTGAAGTCCTAGTCAAAAGTTCAAGAAACTGAAATATTTTTTCCGAATCTTATACAGCACAATTTTTGAACGTTTTGGATTCAAAAAATTTTAAAGAAAGCACCAATAGTAGTCAAAGAAATGTAACAAAAGTAGAAACTGTCGAGGAATGTCCATCCTTCCCATAGACAGAACAATACCGAACCAGCCACGAGATAAGCGAACATTGTGAAGAATACCAAACTTAGTGGTACCGTTATACGTTGCAGCTGCGCTTCCACACTCTCTTTCACCTTAACTTCTCATTTATATCATTATTTGACTTCACAGTTTCTAGTAGCCCAAAATTTTAAAAATTTCTAATATTTCTTGCTTGAGAGTTATCAAAACATATTCCTCAAATAATATTTTCATTTCTTTTTTAAATGAACTTCATTTTTCAATCGATTTCGAAGTCAATATTTTTTTTCATTATTGACCTCCCATATTTCAGCAGTGCTGCCTATTGGTAGAAAAAGACTTGTAGGAAAAAAGAACATATGATCCTGTAACTGGTCGGTTGCTTTTCTTTTCATCAATTTATTTGGACACTTCTTTTTTTTCCTCGAATAAACCTAGTGCACCCTGAGATTGTGAAATACGCCGGCGATGGCGTATACTTTCAGCAGAGCCTCCCATGCCAGACAGATCCCAACCAAAAGTCAGGCAAAGTGTCCACGTTAGAGTAGGTCCATTAGTCTTCCGATTACTATCCTAGGAGAACAACTTTTATTTCAAATCCGAACAGATGAAGCTCGATTAATGCTGCAAAGCCGTCGATCTAATAGAAAGATACTCTTATCAGATCCTACATCCTGAGAATCTTGCTTTCAATTAGGAGACCTGTAGTTCATAATGCTGCTATTTCCCTTGAGATTACCCGTAGAATCAACGTCGAGGAGAGAAACCCGTGTAGCTACTACACCGCCTAAGTAGACTTTCGCTGCATCATTTGCAAGCATACTTGACAACCTGTATTGGTCTTCTTAGTCACAAGCGAGTCTGCGTCAAATGTGGGTGAAATCCTCACAAATCTTCGCGAAATCAAGCGGCGATGACGACGGTTTTTAGAAAAAAAAATAGCAAAGCGATTACTTCATTTTGTTCGATCTGTGCACGAGCTGTTAGCAAATCTTGTACATCGGGACTAAGACGAAAAGAATCGCCGGATAAGTCTGTATTTGTATCCTGTAATATCAAAAAGCAAGCGTCTACTATTTATGGATGTATAGAAATGAATTGATTTTTAGAGCTTTTTGTTTTAACTTTAAATCAACTTGCCCGGGTCAATTGAGAAACAAGAAGATCAGCATGGCGCAATTTTGCAGCTTTGCGCCGTTTGTGCCACAAAATAAGGCGGTATTTGAATCGTATTGAACGTGCATAGAGGAATCGGAAAATTTTTGCCATAATATCGCCGATATTCGTTAGGAAAAGTAACATCAAAGGTATGCCTGAAGAGAAGGTACAACTGGGCTTCAATGAAAATTGGGAGAATAATAAGAAATAGGACAACTGACGACGTACCGATAATTGCAAACAAAATAGTTAGTGTTTTGCCAAAATACGTTTTAGCAGATGTGTTACCATAGCCGATAGTTGTTATGACTGTTAACGAATAAAGGAAAGCTCCGCTAAATGTCCATTGGGCCGATAAACCGTATTCCTGAAATACTCATTCACTAGTTTAAAGTTATTTTTGAACATTACTTTCAAAGGAGCAAATAATATATTCTGATATTTCGTGCTTAGCAATCTGTTTGTTTGATGTCAAGTATTCTGAAAGACAAGGAATTTTTTTTGTAGAGTCTCATAATGGTATGGTAATGCTCACTGGATATTGTCATATCAGACTTAGTCTAGAAAATTCACTTTCGTAAATTAAATGTTTGGTTCAATAATTTTCTGATTAAATTTATTAGTTCAGAAATTACTGTTGAATTTTGAATATTAATAAATTCAACAGTAAACTTGATTTGTTGCTAATTCAATAAAAATTTATTAAAATTCAAGTCCAAGATAAGGTCAAGAGGATGATGCTGTGAACCAAATTTAACGATATAATTTACCAACCTTTCCGTCATATCCACGTTTGATTGCCCACATACACTTACGCTGGAACTGTCGCACTTGAGCGTGAACTGTACGTTCCCATTGTGAGCGATCCAATTTGTTGACCCTAAGTTGTTATTTCCTTGAATTCCAAATTCAATGACAGAAAAGTTTGGTGAATCTTTTCAATGTTTGGTGCAGTGGTCTTGAAAAATCCACAGAGATCGGTGAGTCGATCAAATCATCAACATCAGTTCTTTGAACAAACTACCGCATCGGTATCTGTAAGATACTTCTGTGGCTCTACTGTAAGAATTATGATGCCCTAGTGGGTAGGATGCAATGAAAAATACCTAAAAGTAGCATTCCATGCGATATTGACAGCTTTTTGTCTTGCCGTCATTACTTGGCTTTGTATAAATGTTTCATGCGGTCCTTCCACTGCTCGAAACACAACTGCACCAAGTAAAGCGTATCCAATGACCTAAATAGTTATTTAGCATGATTTTACTATGATCAGCATCATATATAATTTCAGTTTGGATTTGAATTTGACTGGAATTTACATCCTAGCATGAGCCTTATGCGATTCTGGGTATCAAGTCATTTTGTCCAGTCTATCTGTACATAAAGTTTTTCCTTCTTTGCTTATGATAGATGAAAATATATGGTTAGAATATTTCGATACTAACCAGTGCGCACAATCCAACGTGCGAAAAAAAGAACGCAATGATCCGTTTAATGAGGTTAATCACCCGAATAACTTTTGATCTTCGATGATTTCTTCGTGCCATAGATAGTATGAGGACTAATAAAGCCTCAGTTTTCCACCGCACTTAATTCACTAATCAATTGTGCTTAAATGAGAGAAGCTGTATGATTATTGGGCTTGGAAGAAGGCTGAAAGAAAAGAAATATCCATATTTATAAACAAATGTGGCCTATGCGTTTGAAAATGACACAGTGGCAGGGCAGGCCAACAATATTTTGCTCTGGAGATGTTCTTAAGGCCTTTCTCTTTCTTTAAGCTTGCTAAAATGTCTCTCAATTACCACTATGGCCAACAACACCGTAAATAGCATTACTGCAATTTGGCAATGATTCGGCAACAGACAAACAGATAAAATTGGTGGTGTGTTGCATTTACTTATGCAATGACATGCAGTTTCATCTGAATTGGTGAGCTCAAGAATCTGAATTTTGGGATTAAAAGGATTAACATAGGGTCAAAGCAATGGAATTGAATATTGCTCTCATAATTTGATATTAGCTTCAGGATGAGATACCCTGAGGCTTCCTTCTATTTCATATGACATTTGTATTTGAAGTTCTGGCTTTGCAAGTCAAATATGCCAAGAAGGATTTCTTATGTGAAAAATATAGTACAAAAAAATAAGCCTGAGTCTTAAGAGGATCGATCCCTAAATGACATATGCCCGAATAATTAATGTTCTCTTTTCCATCTCATCAACGTACTTCCAAGAGATAGCAAAAAGTTTTCTGATAAAAGAATGCAGTAAAAGAACTTAGCTGCCGATCATTTCGTAGTTGACGTTTTTTAACTTTTTAACTGATTGGATGGGTCGATCACAAACTTCGGGACATTTATTATATAAATCAATTTTTTTATGGTCAGAAAAAAACAGTAGTGATTAGAGATAAAAACCTAGAGATGATGATAATAAAAAATTCTGCATTGCTATCTGAAGCCTTTTCTGGAAAAATTTAGAACAAGAGAAAGTGCAGTGATGCGGAAATGAATTGAAATAATAAAAGTAATAAATAAGTTAGAAATCAGTACACTATGAGGCTTAGACCTAGACTTTTCGCATCTTTGCTATTATCATAGTTTGTGTTTTTGAGCTGCTCCAATTCAAATGTTTATTGCAGTAAGCAATTAGTTGACCACTTGATGGAATATTCTAGCATCAGAATCGTTATTTGGGACATTTGGAAATAGCATTTAAATCGATTTGATCAATTAATTTAAATCATTTGACCAATTAATTTCACTTGCCACCGCAGCATGACAAGTATTTGAAATAGGAAAATCACATCGTGACTTTGCATGCTGAGGAATCACTTCATGAGATAAGACGCCGACCGTTCAAAAATGCTATCACGTACCACAAAACATTTGAACGAAATATAATTAAAATGAATTTAACATTCTCAATAAATCTCACTGTGTTACGTATTTTTTTCGTCGAAGTTTTTTTCCTAACTGTAGTTTTTATTATCTTTTCTTTTTAAATTCACTTTTCGAAAATTTATTTCATACTAGTTCAAGCTTTGGTTATTTCACTTTAAAATTAGAAGTTCCATACATTTATTTATGCTTGTTCAATTTTATCAATTTATAGCTTTCCTATTTACTTTTGGAATTTCAGTAATTTTTTATTCTGGACAAATGAATTCAAATTCTTTTATCATTGCATTTGATGCATACTTCATATGATAGGATTGAAAAAATTTTTGAAACAGCTAAAAATGTAAACATACTTTTCGAGTGCTGTAAATCCAAATTAAAATTTTTAATTTGGCTTTTAATTTTTTTTATCAATTCTTCTTTTTATCAATTATCTCTCAATTCTTCATTATCAATTCTTCTGCAACAGCACAAAGTTATTGATAGAATTACTCAGAACTACTGATTTGCTTTGAAAAATGTTTTTAGACCCATTTAAAAGGAAATGCTATGTTGAAGAAAGTTTAAGAACAAATACCTTCAAAGAAAAAGAATTTAAAATGATGCAAAACAAAAGTAAGTAGTTAAATAAATAGAGTGGACAAAATTCACTGTTTATCTCAAAAAGAAAAAATAACTTCATACTTAATTAAAAATCAGCGCCTAGAAGCAGTACAAAAATCTGGAAAAATGTTTTTTAAGAAAAAGTGTGAATATTGTTGATGTAAACAAATACCTCTCAACAGCTAGTTAACACACTGTCCAATTTCAAGTATTCCTTTTCAAGTGGAAATTTCAATTCGGCCAAGAATATCGTGCTGAATAGTTTGCTAGAGGTAGAATCTAGTAAAGACAAGATGAATACTTTAATTGTAAAGCTAGTTTTTAGAGATGTTCCACTGAAAGTTTACAAATTAACTCTAGTATAGTTTGCTTTTTAGTTGTTTATTTAATGAATATGTTCCAACTGAGAGAAGCGCTGATATATTTCAATTGGAAGGAAGTGTAGCATTGCTGAAATTTGTCATCCAAAAATCACTTGTTAAACAAGATCATTACGACATTGCCTTCACACAGTATAAAATTCTTGCACAGGTAAGGTATTTGCTACACAGTTACAGATGGGTTAGTCACTCATTCATATCACTATTTCTAAATTTTAAAGATTATTTTATTTTAGCAGAAACATGAAAGGTTCAGCTAAAAGATTCCGTAGAAGGCAACTTCGTCGGCCTCTCGGCTGCTTTTTCTCTTCCATTTGTTCCAAAGTTATGCTTTAAAATTATTCGAGTATTGCTATTAAAACTATCATAATTTATTTTTAGCATAATTTCAGAAGTATGGTAAGAATCTGGTTGCTTCCCTTTTCGTTCTACATTTCAACAATCTCAGCAATGATACCTCTGTCAGAACAAATCCCATACTGGACCGGAAGCACTGCAATTGATTCGCAGCTTGGCAATAGATTACTTGGGACTGATCAACAGTTAAGTAACTTGAAGCTCCCTAACCTGTATAGTCATGGTGGCTTTGGTTTGGAAAGTTTAGGTCTCGGTGGTTTTCAAGGCCTCGGTAGTTTGCAAGGTCTCGGTGGCTTTCAAAGCCTCGGTAATTTGCAAGGTCTTGGTGGCTTTCAAAGCCTCGGTAATTTGCAAGGTCTCGGCGGCTTGCAAACTTTCGATGGCTTCCAAGGTTTGCAAGCAATCCAAATACCCTTTGACAATTCGATCAATAGCTATATGCCCTACTGCAAGCCATGTATGATTTGTTCACCAAGAAGTGCTCCAACAAGTAAGTTCATTTTGGAAATTGTTCAAATTTGGAGGGGTACTGTTTTAATTGAAAAATTATGTCTATTTCTGGTTCTATTAGTACTACTTCTAGATTGCATGCCAATACCAAGACCGAAACCAATCAATGGCCAATTTTGTTGTTGTTGCACATCTGCAAATGGATGGACAGTTGGAACTTCTAACAGGAAGAAGTGATCAGTCTCTGTAGAACAAATACATCAGAAACAGCTATTTCGGATGTTAAAGCCACTAGCTGTGCATATTCGTTCGATAATTATCTTATAGTTTACTTCGATAACTCTTACATCAATAAAATATCTTCCAAAAATCTATAACTTATCCAAAGAAGTAAAGGGAGCGATGCGTTTCTATGAACACTGTCAAGCTAATATTCTAAAGGTTTAGTCAAAAAGACTTGTGATAATCTCATCATACATTGGTATCAAATTTGCGAATATTCAAATAAAGCTTTATTTTTTAAGGAAAATTTCCACGTAAATCTCGAAAATTTCAGAACGTTTTTGTTTTGTTTGCTTCCAAATGAACATTGCAGCCTTCATGTCACCGAAACTGTAATTGTATCTTTTCTTTCAGTTAATGTCATATAACATCAATCAAATGGCTTAAAGATGGCTCATTATCAGCCTTGGAAATAGTTGTAATAATGAGAAGTAAGCATATTGTCATGTAAATGAGGCGCTATACTGAACATAGATTTCTACATCATATACTGAAGCGTAAAAATGATAGAAGAGCAAGAGAAATCAAATTACTTTCAATAAGATCCCAGACTAAGGAATTAAGAGACAAGTGTTCTACCTTATAACCTAACCTAACAATTAGTTGCTTAAAAATAGAAACAGTCAAGAATGTAATTGCACATTAACCATAGTTTTCAAAAACTACGATATTTAGAAATCTCTTTAACGGTGCAAAATTGACCTATGAATGAGTCATACAATGATATTTTTGTTAAAAAAAATATTTAATGAGGAAAGGCTTTTAGAGTCAAAAATTCATGCTTTCAATGTCGGTTGTAGTAATTAATTTAAAGAAAATCTGATTTGAATATTTCTGATATCAGTACATTCAAAGGATAGTAAATCGTTCAGTTTAGTGTACTTATCGTCACTCATCCCTTTTCATCTAGTTAGATCTTTGACGGTTAACTGTTACTCACATAACTCATATTCTCACATGAGAGAATAAGAAAAGTAAAACTTTACGTTTTGCTACATTTCTATGACTGATATGACAAAACACATATCAGGGAATGTAAAGCACGCCTTACTATTCGTACTTGATTCAGAAGTTCCCTGTTGATAGATTGCTTAATGAGTTTGTTCTTGGCTAAATAATATCGACTCTGGAAATGAAATTCTGTAATTAATGTTGATACGGTAACTGCGGATATAATGATTGTTAGAGTTGCCAAACAAAGACACACCTGAAATTACTTAAATTAAATTGTTATCGAAATAAAACAAAAGTGTTTAAAGGTATTTATTTTCACAAATTTACATGGATATTATTTAAACTGCCAAATTTGTTAATAATGCGAGCGATATTTGCTGTAATTTTTCAAAAATTGAAGGTTATCTCTTCTAATTTTTTTTTCTGTTTTGAATTCATGAGATTTACCTCGTGAAACAAAAATGTAAGGATGGTTTCATGAGAGATAAACAATTAGCCACTTACCCATTTCAAATGATAACTCAAATCTCGACGAAAGCCTAAAAATTAATTTTTCTAATTTCATGAAGGATGATAAGCTTTGGAAAATGACCAAACAAATTCATAAATAAAAATTGATAGACCTTTTATTACTCCTATAAATCTGTCGCTGATCTCTTTTAAGACGAATGGCTTTACCTCAATACTTGCCTTTTCATCCTCCCAAATCACGATTTCATTTGCTATAAAAGTCGAATTAATACTATGTTGCTTTACAAATTTGATAGGATAGCTGAAATAGGAATGAACTGAAATTACTTGAATCAGAAGATATTATATTGTACACTTTTTGGATAAAATCGATTCTTCTTCCGCATGAATCGTCGTCAAAGACTTCCAAAACTATTATGTTATCGTATTCTGTAAATAATCACTAATCCTGTTCCTTTATTTTCATCATTCCATCTTGCATCAAAGATTTTATTTTTCCATCATTCCATCTTACATCAAATAGATTCGAAGTCTGAGGATAGCAAAGGCTGCATTAGCGTTGTAGAAAGCAGGAAGCACTGTGTTCCAAATAGGTTGGGATCGATACTACTTCATTGGCATTTACTGTCGATAATTATGATGAGAAAATAACCTAATTCAGTTTGCTGAATAATTTCAACATTCGATTGGCAGGCTAGCTGTAATTTAACATGTTTTCTTTCTAGTACAAATATGATTTGCTGAAATGTGCATGGTGGATAAATCCTGTGTATCAAGCCTGCAAATTAAACAGCTTAGTAGAAGTAGACACATATTTTGAAAACTGGATGTCCTTTTTTCAGACCTTACTGTCTTTATTTCAGGTCTTAATTATTATCCGTCTTACATTACGAAGCATTTCTTATTTAAAATAAAAAATCAAACAAAACAAACATTGATAATGAATTTTGATGATGCAATGCTTGTGGGACAGTCTAACTGCAACTATTTTCTTTCGAAACTGATCGCGTATGTAAAATGAAGGCCTTAAAGTTTTCACATCATCCATTTGGTGAAATTAAAATTAGTCTTTGAAAATTAAACACAGTAGTCCTTATTAAAGGCCGCTGTTAAAGGATTTGAAGCAGCTCAGGTAAAAAGTGGGATATTTCCAATTGTTTGAAAGATACAACTAATGAAAATGGATTCATTCCATTATGAAGAAATCTCACTTGCCGCATTTCTGCAAATATGAGTTGGAATCAGATTTATATTTGAGGAGGAGAATATGAACTTGATCTGTTTCTTTCTCTTGCAAGGATATGCTGATTGTTTGATTTATTATTAACATCTAAAATACGAATATTCTTTTTAGACCGATACTGTTTCAATCAAAGTTCAAGTTGTTGTTAGCATTCCTTAAAAAAAATCTGCTGAAGAATTTATAACATAGAAATTATGTGCCAGCTAATTTGATACCTACTCTTTTAGCCATAAGCAATTTCGCAAATAGAGAAATTAGATTTAGAATTTGTAGAATAGTAGAGATTCTGCAAGAAAAAGATCAATTTGAATAGCCAAATCTGAAATTGAACTTTACTGAAAAGTAAATGTTGGCATCGTCTCATTTAGATTTCACATTCTATGCTAGTCTTATTTATTTAACATTCTATATTAGTCTTTACATTTCATGATACTTATTATTATCATCTAAAATATGAATATTCTTTTTTGATTGGTTTTTTCTCCAAAAAAAAAAAAAAAAGTGAAAGTGAGTAAGTTTATATTTCTGATGATCAACGGTAAACAAACCGATAAGAGGTAAACATCACTGCATGAATTCTTAAAAGCAACCACTTGCTTGTTATGAAAAATTGTGAAAATAATTCTGTATTACATTTTGCTATTCCTTATCTGATTTATCGGATGACGCTTAATTATCATCAGAATGAATTATTTTGAATGAATAAGGTCATATACAAAATAATAATGAAAAGGTTCATGGATGACATGAAGTATTATTCAACTTTGTGGAGGAAGTGCTGATAGATGGGTCGCAACTTTGTGGAGGAAGTGCTGATAGATGGGTCGCAACTTTGTGGAGGAAGTGCTGATAGATGGGTCGCAACTTTGTGGAGGAAGTGCTGATAGATGGGTCGCAACTTTGTGGAGGAAGTGCTGATAGATGGGTCGCAACTTTGTGGAGGAAGTGCTGATAGATGGGTCGCAACTTTGTGGAGGAAGTGCTGATAGATGGGTCGCAACTTTGTGGAGGAAGTGCTGATAGATGGGTCGCAACTTTGTGGAGGAAGTGCTGATAGATACGTCGTAATGTTGCTTCTACAGTGTATTTTCATTTACATTTACGACTGTACTTATAATCGAATTACTTACAATATACTTACAATTGAATTAACTGCTAATCGACAGAGACGCTAATATTACTGTGTATGAGACGCTATTCGACATTACTCTCTCTAATGGTATCACTACGGGTATGTAATATTTGATTTACAATTTACATATAACTCCAAAATAAATAATTGTGAAAGCAAGAGACTGCTTTACATATCAAAATAACATAGACGTATCGGGGTGATGCGGTCCATAGTGCTCCAGAAATACCAAAGAATCTTACACAGAGTGTATTTAAGGTTGGCGGGAAAATGGACAATTTTGAAAATATTGCCTTAATATGGTCATCTATTGGTATATCTTCATTCTTTTTTATTGTTTTCTCTTTGTTTTGCATTAATTTAAAAATATGAAATAGTAAACAATACTTTAAATTAGATGGCTGATTTCGATGAGTCATCACTTCAACAAACTCTTCCAGAATATTATCGGCGACTTTTTCCAATTGAACTTCTATGCAAATGGCTTGCATATGGCAAAGGTTAGAATATTGCACATTTAAATTAATTTAGAAAAAATTCTCTAAATATCGGAAATGAAATTGATTTTTTATTGTTGGATTTATAATCGCTTCAGATTCACAAGCCTTGTTTCAAATGCGAGAGATAGCATTTATATTCGAAGATGATCGACATTTAAGGTATCGTAGTTTTGAAGATACTGCAGAATTTGAACGAGAATTGTGCAAAGCAAACCCACAAAAGATCGATATTGGTGCAGTTTACAATCATAAAGTATATTTTTTAAGAAATTGAATTTAGTTTGCATATTGATATTTTTTGATTCTTAACTTTGTAATATATTTTTCTTATGCATTTTCACCGATAGGTATGGCAATCATAAACACTAAAATTGACGGACAATCGAAAATGTTTTCAACTAAGTTTCTCAACTTGATTAAAAATTAAACTTTTTTAAGATATTAGCAATTCATCAGACGATATTAATTTAATTTTAGCCGAAAGACCATAAAAAATTTACCGATTTTCATCCAGTCGAACGCGAACTCATTTTTGATATTGATCTGACTGACTATGATGACATTAGGACATGCTGCTCGTGAGTCTTTCACAAAAAACTATAAATTAATTATTTTAAAATAAAAATTATTTTAGAATAATAATTTATAAATATAATTCTATGTTATTATGTTCGATTTGTGATGCTACCGTCTCACTTAAAGTGTTTCAGAAAAGCAAAGGTATGTAAGAAATGCTGGAGGTGGATATCTATTGCAGTGGACGTCTTGAATCATTTGCTGCAAAGTCAGTTTAATTTTGGAGCCTTAAATTTATTTGCTCCCAGATATCTGTTCTTATATCTTATGGAGTTTTTACTATTTTTGTAAGTCTATTTTTAATTAGTTTGATCTATATTTCATTCATATTTAGTCGCTCTTATTTAAGAACATTTCGGTTTCAAACACTGTTTGTGGGTATTCTCTGGTCGCCGCGGTATCCATTGCTGGGTTGCCGATGCCGCTGCACGGAAGCTTCAGAACGCCGGTCGAATAGCAGTTGTCGAGTATTTATCTCTAGTTACTGTAAGTAATATAAGCTTATCAAAAATCACAAAATTTCAAACATTTCTTTTGAAAAACTATTGTTCCAACATTGTCAACATTATTGCGCTTTTCTCTCGGTTTGGTTGACACTGTAAATTATAGGGCAGACAGGAAATTTCGAAAACGGCAACAAAACGTACGTTTGTTCATCCTATGGTGGAAGATGTGTACAGTTATTTGGTGCAAAGGTTACTTTCAGTATAATTTTTATATTACTCAAATTTTTCCAATTTCCTAAATCAATCTGGAATTGATGCATATATTTTTGATCATTTCAGCTCAGATGTAAGCGAACTGATGTTAGAGCAAGGCCGGATGAGCAATAATGGATTGATGTCCTTGCTGAATGGTTGTGCAAATGAAGAAGTTGAAAAAGAAATCAGAGAAATTATAGATGAAGTGAAAAAGTGATTTTTTTTTTCCTCTGGTACCAAAATTATTATTTTGCATAGGTTTGTGATAAAAAAAAAACCCTAAATATCCGATCTTTGTTCACCAAGTGAAATATAAAGTGTCTGTGTATGCAAAAATATAGTTTATTTCAGTGTTGAGTCTTTAAGAAAAAGATGGAATGCTTTACGAATCAAATTTGATAAATACAAACGTGCTGAACTTAAGAAAAATGGAATCGAATTGTGTGAGGTAATTAAATTTAGAACTTTTTAAAGTAGCAGTAATAGATTTAGTCTCTATATTCGATGTACATCTGCAGTTCGAATTACAAATAATAAAACTAAGCCATTCTTTACCTTTTTTAACAAAAACTCGAAAATTTTTGGGATGAAAAGTCTACTGGAATTTCATCACATTTATTTTTCATCAAATTATTAACGAAAGATAGGTCTAAATTTCTTTAATAATATGTATTTGTAATCAAATTAAGGCAAACCATATGTTCAAAAAGAAAAAAATCGAAAGTTTACAGGTAGCCAGTCCTCAGTCATCATTCCATTTCCGTAATTATGTGCTACAGCATACGTATCCTCGGTTGGATGTTCATGTTTCCACAGGAATAAATCATCTGCTTAAAAGTCCATTCTGTGTCCATCCTAAAACTGGGCTTATAGCTGTTCCTATTAAACCAAATCAAATATCTGATATAAATCTTGCGAAGTTACCTCGAATAGAGTAAGCATTTATCTTCCTTAATTTTAATACTTAACTATTTATACGTTAAAATATACACGTAGTATTTTCTATTAATTTTCTAATAACCCAATTTCAAAAATGTTTCAGCACTATATTACATGAAATTTTAAAATTGGATTGCAATGAAGAAACAAAGAAAGACCGAAAGGATTTCGGTATTTATTTAGCTTTATAATTCTAAAAATTCATACCGGTTTATTATGAAACGTTTCCAATTATTTATCGCAGTTCGCCTGCTGAAGTTTGATTCGTAATGATGTCGGTGATCTCTTAAGAAGGATGATTAAGTTTGAAATATGGAAGAAAAGCCTCACTTTAATTACATATTGCTATGAATACAGCACCTATAGCGGGAGAAGACAAAGACTAAGCACCAAACTGATTGTTGATGAATTACTGTTATTTTCAGGCTATTAAAATTTTTTTTCTGACTATTAAAACTATTGCATCTTTTTTTCGTTTTTTCAATTGAAATCTTTTTCAGAAATTAAGCATTGTTCGCTGGGACCATATGTCGAAACATTTGAGGAATTTGTAAATAGTTTGATTTATGATCAACAAGATTTATGATCAATATTCACAATCAGTTAATCGTCAATTATTTTTTTTGCTGCAGCTAGTATCCCTTTTTTATCACGATATCCTGGTCATTTCGAATACAAAAATATTTGAGGGTGCTCGCGGTTAAAAGAATTTGAGGAATGTTTGAAATTTCAAAATATTAATATGCTTAGTGTGATAAAGATTTGATGTGGTAAAGTCCTTAACAACATATACACAAAATCTGGAGATTGACAGAAGTGGATGATTATTGCTCATTTTATAAGAAGCTTTAAATTAAGTACTGTTTAATTACTTAAAGTTGATCATGGAGAAAATCTCTCATTCTACTGAAAATTAAACAATCTGAAACATTTTCAAGTGCATTCAATTGGTCGGTGGCATACTTTATTTGTTTCCACATATGCCAACTTTTCTGTTTTTATTCACAAAAGACAGCCGCTAATAGTTGAATCATAGAAGCTAAATCAATAATTGATTAAAGAGTATTTGGCATCATAATCTTTGTTCAGAGATATTGTGTATTATCAAGTCTAACAAACAGGTAAGATGACAGCAATAAATGGAATATAATACACAAGAATATGGTATTTTTAGTCCCAAAAAGTTTTGTTTTAAAATCTTTTTTGTTAAAAAATTTCCTCGAATTGCCGAAGTATTAAAAATTGTTCATCGCCGAAATTATGGAGTTTTGACATCACGATACTTTGAAAATATCGTAACTAAGGAAGTGAATTTCTATAAATTTAAAAATATTAGATAGTATAATGTTGTTGCAACTTGCATTTTCCTAAGTATTTCATTAATATTAAACTTGCGTTTTCCGGGTATTTCTAATATTAAAAGTCGTTTATGTAATGATTATTTATTTGAGACTACTGAGAAATAGCAATTCCATTTTCGATTCTGTCAAGGATGTTCACCTCTTTGCATTTGTTAGACTTTCCAGCAAGGAATTTTTGGCGAAAATAACGAATATTTTTTTGAGCAATCATTTTGTTTCTTGAAATAATTGTAGCAGCCAATAATTATTTCAAAATCCGTTCTTCTCATCTTCATGATAACTAATTCTTTTTAAAAAGCCAAAATTTGGACTATAGATTAGTTTCTTTCAATTTCATGTCTATTCTCTCTTGGAAATTATTTAAATCTTTATTTAGCCGTGTAAATGTTCTAATTTTTTCACCAAGATTGCTTTATTCCCATACGTAAATTTTTCTAACATCTCTTTCAAATAATAACTCTACGAAATTGGATGGATATTGCTGTAAACAATGATGTCAGATATGTCTTAAATAATGATAGGAAATGGAGAGGAGCAGTTTTAGATATTCTATGATAATGGATGTTAGCATTGAAGACCAAAGTTTAGTCTGTCCTCAATCGAAGTCGCAAATTTTAGCATTCATCTTCACGAGAACGAGAAATAATTCACGCTAACATTGGCATTCTGAGAAGCTAAAAGTTGAAAATGAATAGTTGAAATGTTTGAAATATGTGACTCTCATGCCATATGGAATGATTCACTGAATTGACGATGTTTTCATGGAAATATAACACTTTTATAAATGTTGAAGAACAATCATAAATAAAGAGGCAGTGAAAAAGAGAAAAAGAAAAAGGTTGAAATGATGAAATGAAGTATGAAATAATTTGGAAGGCAAACCAAACAAAAGAATTAATCAAAATGAATAAACCCTTTCACCATTTCTGACCTCTTATTGATAAATAGAAAGAACCAAATATGAACTATAATATTCTAATTAGCCTAGAATGAAATGATGAATTTGGATCGCACAGATCGCAATCCTTTATTTATTTTTATAAATTTTCTTACTGCTTAATTAAGTGCCATATTGTCGTGAAATTCTCCCTGAATAATCAGTGCGAGAGAATTGCCCTACGGCTATATGATAGCATTTAGAAAAACAGTATCAGAGCAAGAAAATATGATTTGTAATTTTGTAATATTTTAACCATAAAAATGAATGAATTGACAAAGCTGAGCACTTCACAAGATAAATAACAATTACCGTCAACCAAGGCTCTAATATTCATAAATCAGTTGTCGGCAAGACTTTTATCGGAATACGCTCACTCCCTTCAAGAAAGAATGAACAAAATCCCCATAGAAAAACTCTCTTCTATTCCACCGATAACATTTCATGCATACCCCATCCTTTTTGAATCAAGTTTTAAAAATATAGCCTTAGTCATCAAATTTTTTAAAAAAAATAGACAAATTTAGATTAAATCAATTAAAGCTTTTGTTTTACATACCATTTGAAATAACAATTAAAAATTCCTGAAAAAAATGAAGATTTGGAATATATCAAAAAACTATTACAGATATTACTACTAGATATTACTCTCAACTAATTAATTTCTTTTTCGATGCTGTATTCGGTTAACTGATTGACTTTTGACAATTGTCACAAAAGTCAGAAATTTGACGGTTAACAAAGTAATGTTTTATAAACTGTATTTTAAACAATCGCTATACTTCAATGATTATTTGAAGTTACAATATTAAGGAATGATCTTTTTCCTTTAGGTTTAAATGATTAGATAATGCATGCAAGAACGACGATCTCGTAGACGTATAAATTTGGTCTTGAAAAGACTTGATAAATACGAAAATACTGAAGAATACGAAGGGATTAGGTGAGATCATGGATGGTAATGTGATATGCTGAATCGGGAATGGCAAAAGCGACAAGAATGCAAGTTGAGAGTTGAAGCAGACGACGATAATGATTCTGGATTCTGGTCTATATACCTGTAAATGTACATAAATGAAACAAAAAACTGCTGTTTACTCGGCTTACAACTACATGTGTATATATATATATACAATATGCTGATAAACTCAGAAAAGAAATAGTTAGGAACAAATTCTTTCTGAATATTAAACAAATTCTTTCTGAAGTTCTTAAAATATCAAATAGTAAAAATTAAAATTCATTTCCCATACTGAAATGTTTGAGTCAAATAAGATCTTACCGAATCCATCGAATATCGGTAGGTATAAACGGAATAACATGTTTCGATATATGAAAATTATCGATTATAAACGTATCCCGATCGTAATTTTTTGCTCGCTTTTGCATCAAATTTGCATATAACTCGGATACAAGCACCACCTGTGACTTTGATTTTCAAAAAGAAAAAAGTTTATTACTAAAAGTTTTAAATATTTTTCAAGACCGCGTTCTCTCTGAAGATGAAACTAGGAAGTATGTTTTAATATCATTTTAAAAAAATGCTTGAATTAACTTATTCGTTAATAACAAAAGAATAATTTTGTGAATTCTTTAAATGGACTTTCTTTGAACCGAATTAGTCTAATAATATTCTATAAACTGAAATGGTTACTTTCAAAATTACAAGCAAAAGAAAGCAATTTCACGAAATTAAAACGGTACTTTTCCCCCAACGACTGCTAATGCCGAACGAGCGTCTTGTATTTTCCTGCCGAAATAATGAATTTTACGAATATATTGTACGCCGACCAAATCAATACACATTGTAGTAATTGCCAAGCCTAAGAAAAATTATTGAATTTATCAAATCAGTTATCTCAGATAAAGTGCGAAATATTTTAACTGTTTCTCCCAATTCAGTTGGGAAAATTTTCGCAATTTTTAATTTTCATTTCTGCAAAAATGATAGTTTTATTTACATCCAATTTGCCATCTTATTAGAGTGTCTTATTATTCTAAGAATATCTGTCTATTCCGTGCCTGCATGAGATAAAACGAACCTAAAATAATGTAAAGTAAAATGAGGTACATATAACCATCTCGTCGAGGCATCAAATCACCGAAACCAACCTGAAAAATGAACTTTTCATCGCTCTGAGACTTATGATGTCATCCAAATACCGATAAAGTGATTAAAAATGGAAAACAATAATAAAAATGACAACGATGGAGAAGAAAAATAAGAACTCACGGTGGTCATAGTAATGAATGACCAATAAAATGCGGTGAAAAAACTCCACGGCTCCAAATTGGACATTAATACACCTCCCAATGATGTGTATGCAACAAGTATCACCAATACTAACATTGCTGGTATTCTGTAATTAATACTTATTAGTCTCCAGAAAGAATGGTAATGTGGCGAAAAACGATCGGATAGAAATTCAAAAGCGGAAGATCCATTCATGACATATGGCATATGATGTAAGACCCTATTTTAACTTATAATATTAAAGCATTTATATTTTATATAATGTTAAGGTTGAAAATTGTCTCATTCGATGATAGCATCAAATTACAGAGAACTTTGCGTTGTGATAAAGATGGCATTTGTCACAGCTTTCTTAGAAAACCTGCGAAAGAAAATGAACGAATTCCGGAGAATTTCGAATTCCGGAGTAATTCCGGAGTTTTTCAATGTTTGTTTGATGGTTTTAAGTTGATGAAAAAGAAGCAAATTTTTTTGTTTGGATCTTCTCTCATTTTCCTTTTTTGTTTATGCCTATTAGTTGTTTTATATTAGTAGTTTTTTTTTTTTTGGTTTACTTTGCCTTATTTTTTTTGTTTTTTATCTTTTGAATTTTCTGATGTTGGTGGTACTTACCTTTGTTCTTCTATAAAATGCATGTCAGTGCTTAGACCCTGCCTTTGACACTGTCCACATACTCTTTCTCTGTGACCTTTGTTCCAGTGGCGTCGTTCAAACAAGAAATGCTTCAGTTTGAGGTAGTTACCATACATCCATACCAGATGCTCACTTAAAAATTTGCCAATATCTGCTATGGTCACTAATGTCAAAGGTATGCCGAATAGTGAAAATATAATGCACATCATGCGACCCAACTGTGTTACTGGTACTGGATTACCATATCCTAGAATAAAATTTTCTAGCAATGATTAATTATTAAATTGATAAAATTTTGAATTTTGCTATAAGTAATAGGCGATAAAATAATTTATTTCAAAAAATAAAACCAATAAAAATCTCACCAATAGTAGTAACAACAGTGACAGCAAAAAAGATAGCAGTAGAGAAAGACCATATTTCGATAGTATCATTAGCACGGACTTCAGCAGCAGTTAAAAAGAATTTTTCAAAAGCTGTGAAAAGATGATCGCTCATATTATGCATGTGCTGTTTGGTCACTTGAGACCATATTTCACGTCGAGTTTCATTGAGCATTGCCAAGGTGAACAATGAATTCACGAACTCTTCTTGTCGTTCATATATCATATCCAACTAAATTTTTAGCACAGATAATTATCATGTTTTTTAGGATATTCATAATTTACTAAATTATCAATTATAAGTACTAAATCATTTTTCAACAGTAATTATCCATTATTTTCAATAACAACATTCATCCTATTTGCTTGTTGTAAGAATTAAATTCTCGATTTCATTCTCGATCATATCTGACTTATTAATATTGAACAAAAAATCTCCTAACACTGACCTGTCGTCTTTTATTAGCCAACTCATGCGGTTGTTCGACACTATAAAATATTAGTGCACCTACAACTGTATAAGCACATGTTAATAATACCAGACCAACGTGCGGCAAAATAAGTTTCGCATACTGAAATGTATTAAACAAAATATAAATAATAACTAGACGTGAGATAGTATGAGATATTGAATGAAAAGACAAGATATTAGGTTTTTTTGTTATATTTCTTTGGTTTAATGCTGCGCAAGTATTGGCAAAATTATAGGCAGTTGTGGGCAAAGATTACTTCGAATTATCTTATGATTTCATAGTCAATTAATGCTATGTTTCCTATGCTGCAAAAAAAAAAAGCCTAAAGAAATATTTCACTGAGTGCTGTACCCATCAAAATAACTTTTTTGCTAGCAGAAAAGACAAATGAATAAATCATCTTTAGCAATCCATGCAGCTGTCAATTTTTGAAAGTTTATCTAAAATGACTATTTGTTCTCGCACCGTTGTGTCTATTTTTTGCACCTTTGGAAGAATTGTAGTAAAGTGGAAGAAACAATAAGGCTTAGAGACAGAATTGAGCCAACAGAATAAAATTTATTATTCTATTGTTGCCAAATAAGAAAGGAAAAAGGAAATGAACCGATCTGACAACATTTACCATATCCAATTACTCAAACAATTCATGTTGAAGAGAAAAGTGTCAAGAAGTAAATACAAAATCTTGCATCTTCACGACATTTCTCGTACCCTACCACTTATTTCAGAATGATATTTGGCTTGCTTACATCATTCTACTTCTTTTAATCACTGATCACAGATATTTCTTCACTTGACTTGACATCATATATTACAAAGATTGAAATATAAATGAAATACATATGGAACATATAAAAGAGGTAAAGAGGGAGAAGAAAAAACAAAGAGAGAAACACGTAAACAGTAATTAGTACAAAAATAAATTAATAACAAAACCTTTCTGATACCACTCTGATGGTCATATTCATCATCCTCGGTGGTATCTCTTGTGGGCTCTTCACTGGTGAATGAAGCATCAACGCAAACCTGAAAAGTCTTTCATTCAAGTAATCATCCGAATAAGTTAGTTTATGCTGGTTGTTCTTTCATCTACGTAAAGTATTAGCTATCACGAAAGCATTATAATAGCAAATAATTGGTGTTTAATTTTCTGTGATACATAATCTACACTGAATCCATTTTAAACTCGTATAGTGCGAGTGAAGCAATTTCATTCTTTACAATAAAAAATACCGTTTTATCGGGTACATCGAGAAGATTTCGCCTACTCCAGTCGTCCTGATGACCCATTGTAGTTCTGCACTGGGATATTCTGTCTTGATACAGTTTTTCCTTCAATTAATTTTTGAAGTAGAAGACATCAAGGTCGAAACTTTGTTTTATACTAAAATTTGGAAAGTTCTGTCGTTGCTAAACAGCGGATTTGGCATTAACCGAATGATGATATCCGCTTAAGCAAAAATTCCTGAAGAGACACTCAATGACAGGAGAAACTGTTTAATCTACTCAATAATAAACAAAATCTGAAACTGCTGCGTTTGAAATTTTGTTTGAAAAGCATTTGAAAAATGAATGCAAGTTTAGAAAGTAAATACAACAAGTTACTTTTTGTTTTGGATATGCAAGTGGAAATTTGATTTGTAAGAAGTTATCAAATCAGAGGTCAAAGTGATTATTATAAAATGCAGCAGAAGCGATTTCCAGAGAGAAGTGGACCTTATTCTTGATCCAAGACTGGTTAACAGGGCGGAAAAATAGGGGTTTTAAAGAATTTTTTACAGAAAAGTCAGAACTGCTAGGCCAAAAAAGTACTGATTCTTTTTATTTGTGTCTTCACGATTACAGCTTCAAGTTCAAATTTATTGCTCTTTCTTGCTTCATTTTAAAATAAAATTTTTGAGAAAGATAAGGATGGGAAAGGGAACAAAAAGAGTAAAAAGCACTTTAGAAAAAAAAGGGCATTATGGTGGATAAATTGCATTGTGATGACTGCTATCAATTTCAATTTGATATATTTTGCTGATAACTATTCTATATTATCAGCTCTAAAAAATGTGATAATTTAAGTCGATTTCTGCAAACTGATTTTGAAACGATATTTTAAGAGTCAGCAGATATTTCATTTATCTCTCTGAATAACAACACCCAAAAATTACCCGTTAAAGCGTTGATACCTAATTTTTTATATATGAAAAAGTTGAGATTGATACCTTTAGATTTACTTTTGGCATGCTCTGTATCACTGCGCAGGGGATACCAAAAGTACATCTAAAGCAATTAGAAGCTTTTATTTATTCTGTCGCAGCCGAACACTTAACCTAATTTCAGCGGCAAATGAAGTATTCGAGAGTTCTTGATTCTTCGGTGCATTTGCACAAAAAAAGTGTTTTTTGTTTCAAAAGATGAAAATGAAGTGTTTTAAAAAAGTAATAGCGCAGTGATAAAACTTGCACTCTAAATCCAATTATTGCAAATGAATTTTTTTGAGCAAAAATGAATTTAATTTAACATTGAGTGCATGGATTAAAACTTTTCATACCTTTGGAAAATTACCAATCAAAGATGAAATAAAGCGGCAATGTTCATTTATCGAATGTAATGATATTTTATCAGATTAGCAGAAAAAAGGTTGTTGTTGTTGAGGTAGAGAGAAGTGATTCAAATCTACTTGAATTTAAGTGTAAACTAACTTTTCGAGAATGACGAATAAATGCTTGTGACATCTCTTCCAAGTGATCATCCAGCTCATACTGTTCGGAATCATCGGACAAGTTTGGATTATAAGGACCAAGTTCACCATCACCTGAGTATTTGCATCGCGCTGAAAAAATCTTTTTCGTATTTTCAAGTTAGCTGAAGAAGAAATAATATTTGACATATTAGATATTCGCTTTTATCTAATTTATAATTTCACCAGGTTCAGACTAACAATTCTTCTATTTCTCCTTAGAAAGTAAATGAAGGAAATGATGGATGCACTTGTACCAATCGAGAACTAAAAAAAAAAAAAATGAATTCACTTTAAAATTAATCATACCATATTTATTGCTTGCAGAAGACAGTGTTGGATCGGAATCGATCCGCAAATAACCGTAATGGTTCATCTTCACAATTGTCCATCACCACTGCTTATGTCGCCTTTACATTAGTCGCCATTGTTTTTGTAACTGCATGATCATCTTCAGAGATGATACTATTCACTGTACCTTAATTAGTCAAATATCGTTTTCATTTTTTCAAGTTTTATAGTGACATTAATAATTGTAATCCTTAAGTCAGAAAATCATAATTTTTTAAAATGCAAATAAAAAATCAAAAAAAGCTATTTTGTAAGCACAGGTACAAGCACCAAGAGGTTTTCTATGAAGCGTCAAATTAAAAATTTAACATTTCTTGGTTTAACGCAGATAAAAGATTTTTCACTTCAAAATCTGGAGAAGATTCATTTTTAGAGAAAGGGCATGGAAGAAAGAACTATGAGGCATGAATCTGCTTAAATTATTTGGAATTCAACAATGCACAAGATAACTGAGTAAGTAGGTACCAGAAAAATTCTGAAAAGTTCTTAATTTGGAGCTTTCTAATTTTAATTATGAGGATATTTGGATTTGTTTTTCTATGTTTCTTTCAGTGGAAATTGAAAAAAAAATCATTATGTTCATTTCGTGAGTTCCATTCTGGTTGTCGGTTTTGTGATTGCGTTAAACTAGACTCTGGAATATTGTGAATATTAATTACTCAATAGCCTTGAAAGGAAATTGGCAATTAGCAGTTCTAAATTTAAACCAGCTTATCTAAAACAACGTGCAAATTTTCCGGAAAAATACGTAAATTCAAGATGATTTATCAATTCCTCTCATTTCCGATAGCACTCAGCGTATTTTATGTATTAAGCGACTTCAATTTACAATGTCTATCGTCGAGGAAATACAATTCAAAGATAATATTTTCAGATGATATAAACTTCCTTGTTTCTCTCATCGTTGTGTTTAAGGCTGCCAGAAGAATATAAAAATTGACTAAAAGGAAAAAGTCAAAAATTGACTTTCAGCTAAGAAAGTTTTCTTAATCAATTGTTCAACATATATACATATATGCGCAAGTTCAAACTGCCATTTAATTTCTAACATTTCGTTTTTCTTGCATTATTGACCAGCATGGTAATAATTAACTCACCCGTTTAAGCCTAATTTCAATAAATGTAGCCCTGGGGTAACACGAAACAATATCGGCGATTATTGAGTCATGGGCTAATGAAAGATACGAGTCGATTCAAACCAGCTAAGTTTCATAGTTCAAATTGTATGATTATTACTTGCAATAGATATGTCAAAAAGACCAAAAAACAGTAAAAGTCGGATATGTAATGGATGAAGATCATTTTGAAAAAAAAAAAGTAGTAAAGAAGCGAAAGAAGCAGAAAGAGTATAAGTCATTTCATATTTACGCCACAATTTATAAAAACTCTAGAAGGTCGTAATTCCCTCGGGAATAACAATGAAATCCATTGCTGAAAATTCCGAACTATTTTAAATAATGACGGGAAAAAGGAGTGGAAAAAAGAAGTCGCAAATAACAACAATAAAAATGACAACAACAACAACAACAAAAGGAAATGTAATAACCAAATACATATCAGCATTATTTCTATTTGTGACTTTGAGGCTTTCATTCATTTTTATGGAAAAGGAGGAGAGAAAAAGGACACGATACTTCTCAAATCTCTTTTCTCGAACAATGCTCATCAATAATATTCCAGGCATAATAGGACTAGCCAAAGGCGTCGAGAAGGACAAATACTCGAATGTCTTTTTTCTTTTTTACAATGTTAATTTCCACATTTACGTAATGAGAAAGTGATGTATACAGATATCCATTAATTATCATGACAGACAATCGTTTTGTACTTCTTCGCCTCATTCTGACAATTTGCTTTTTGCAAAAATAGTTGAAAAAAAATTGAAATATCAGAACTCATCAGAATCAAAAATATCTTCCTTTAAAAGGTTTTGCAAAAGGAGAAACATGTACATTGACTTATATTATTTTATTACAATTTGCAGTAATGTCAACCATAGGGATGGTAGCAGTAATAGTTCAATATTTTAAAATTACTAAAAATCGTAACAAATACTGGAAGTTATACGTTCATTTCTCATGATTTGAATAAAAATTACAAAAGTTAAAATCTTTGAAAATTTTGAGAAAATGACTGAAAAGCAAATATAACATTTGTTTGAAATTGTTTTATATCATTTCTGGCAATACTCTCGCAAATGCATTTAAATAAGCTTACAGAGATTGAAATATATTTGTTACTTCTCATTGATTTCTGATCCGCGTCATTTGCTGGTAGCATTTTTTCTTAAGCTGATATATATATATATATGTATATATATATCTGATGTATATATATATTTCCTCTCCCTGTCTTTGACTGTGATTAGCTAATTCATTTGTCATCAGTAGAGTGCAGGTGATGTCAATCATTGAAATTTGAATTGCTCTACAGAACATATATTCGATGAACTAAAAGTATGCTGTCATTATTGCGTTCATAGTTGGTCTGCGTTTTAAGACCTCATGCATTCATTGGGAGAGTGTAGAATTTTAAAGCTAATGTCAATTTTATCCTATTGCCTTAAGAATCAGTTGCATGATTATGCAATGTAATCGAAATGTTTTTCTTTTCCATTTTCATTGCATCAATAGGATTTTTATGATAAAAATCTCAACAGCAATATCATGTGAATGAGATGCTAATTACTAATAATTATTATTATTATTTAATTGAAGCATAATCCTCAAATGGCTTCCAGCGATGTTTCTTAGGTAAGAGCCTATCCAATGCATACAAGTATATCACTGGACTAGATGAAACCGTTGCGCAATGATCGCTTGATCATTCATTTTCAAATTCAACCAACTACTGAAAAACTCTGTAACTTCATCGTAAAAACTGGTCAAAGGATCCATTCTGCTCTCTATTTATTCTTTTGCAACCAAACAAAGACACTCAGGAAGGAGATGGAATTTTTGAATCAAGAATTGTTCAGTTCGAATCAAAATATCTGCAGTAAGAAATACTTCAAGAAAAGTTGAAGAAAAGGTTTAATGAAAAAAAATGAACATAAAATGAGTATTTGAAAGCAATATTTGTGCCTAGTGGAATATAATGAGTTAAAACTAAGAATAAAAATCAAATGCTATTCCTTTTGTGCCATCATCTTTAGATGGTTTGTCTTACTGTTTCACATTTGGACTTAGTAAATGCTAACAGAGACAAATTCCTTTAATTACCAATCATCGAAGCCTATGAAAGTGTAAAATTGTATTATCAAGTGAGTTTCAGTTTTGTAAGTTCCATATGACAGATAAAAATTGCAAATAAATTTTTACAAAAGTTAGACTAATGAATTGAAAGCAGAATAGTAAATATGCGCGAAGTTATCGAACATTCTGCAAAATATGCATAAAAGTATCCTGCACATTTCGCATTTGTTTTGTTGCGATATATTTGAATAGTTTGCAGTGAATGTTGCAAATTTTGAATGCTTGTTTGATAAATTATCTGAGTGAAAAAAATCAAAAGCACTATTTGGAAATTTCCAAAAATTAATTTCAAATGGTAATTTAAAAAGTCTTCGTTGTTTGATTTCCTGAACACTATAGAAATCCTGAATAGAGATGATAAAGATGCTGACCTGTTTCACAATTACAGCCATGTCAACAAAAAAAAATGCTGTTATCTGCGCAAAGTTCATCAAGAAAACGCTATATTTCTTGATATCCTTTTTTAAGCAATTACGTTGAGACAACTGGCAATCAGTGGCAAACTCTTTACTCATTCTCTCACATTATGAGAATTTTGGAAGTTGGAATTATTGTGGAAGCAGGAAGTTGACACTTAGATATCAAACATATCGTTAATTTGCTTCTAGAAGTAATTTACAAAATGATCTTGACAATTCACGATGCTTACTCTGTTTCTCTAAACATGATATTTAGTCCGAGAAATAAGAAGATAGTTAAATTGAACAACAGTATAACAGTTTTAAAAAATACTTCACAATCAGAAATTGGTGATGTAAATGATCTTCAAAAGTGTAATTAGATGATTAACACTATTTATACAAATTAAGCTTGGCAATACGCGGCTGTTTTTCAGCAAATCAAACATCGGAAATGATGAATTTAGAATCTTAGTTTAAAAAGACGTAAGAAAATCAGACTGCCCATATCCCAACTTTTTAAATCAATTTTTAAATTTAGTAAACAAATTTTACAAATCCAAGCTTTGATCTTTTAAACAAATAAAACGATTATGTCGATCTAAGCTTTTAACTAAAGGGTTGTTGTGCTAAAATCTTTTTCATTTGTTAAAATAATGATATAGCATCAGTAGATACGATGATCAATAACAAAAGAGGAGTGAAGAACAAATTATGTTGTCAATCAAAGTTAGAAGTGAGTGAATATTACTTCGATTGAATATATTAAATTAAAATATCCGCTGTTAAAAGTTATTTGCTTTCCGCTGAAAAACACTAATGTATGTTGTTTAGCAAGTTAATGAACAGTAAATCAACAATTTGTGTTAAACGAAACGCGATGTTTGTTGTACTATTATTATTTTTGAGAAAGATGCTGCACTAAAAATGATCATGAAAGTAACCAGATCTTCTGATCCTAGACAATGAAGACAAATAGTTCTCATCATCACTTTCAACTTACTGTAAAATTTTTTTTAAAAAAAAAAAGTTCAATTAATTTGCCAAAAAATAAGATTATCGGGAGCGACAGAAGCAACTGGTTAGTGTTAAAAATGATTGCATTAGGAGAGAGAGAGAGAGAAATAATTCAGGTATTAGTTATGTTTTAATTGAGAATGATAGAGATAGCCAAATACATATATCCATAAAGCATATTAAAAAGGAATTTTTACAGAGGAGAAAAAACGATGCTTAAACATGTGTAAAATCGATCAAGTGGGTTTCATAACAAAGAGGATTATGCCAATCGATTCAAATTTTAACAAGACGAGAAAATGAGTTGGAAAAGAAGATTAGAAAATTTTTATTTTTGGAAAGAATTGCTCCACGAAATTTGTTCAATCATTAAAATTATATAGTCTGCAACCATTGATTTCTTGACTAACAGAAAATTTTTTTTTCCAGTCGAGAACTGCCTTTTGAAAATCCTTTTCGTTCTTTCCTATTCTTTTGAAACAGTCAACAAATGAGATGACAAAAAACTTCTGAAACTCTGAAGTTGGGCGAGAGGTAAACAATCATTCTTTTTGTTTCACCTGTGTTTCACCTGTTTAACTATTTATAGATTGTAAGTAATCAGACCATCAATTGCATTTACTTTTACATCCTTCTGAAATATTAATGTTTCAAAGAAGTATTAATGTTTGAAGGTTTATTTACGAAAATAACAAATAGAGAAAGTGGTTTTATCTGCTTAAAGAAGCACAAAAAGCATCAGCATATCCAATGAAGATGATTTAAAAAAGCGAAATTCGACATTTGATATGAACGAAAGATTGCTTTGGAATAAAACTGAACCAAATGTCATTCTTCCTGCTATTTCCGGGCAGTATTTTTAATAAATGCTCACTGAAAAGTTTCCAGTTTAATTTGCTTCAATATAGTTCAATAAAATTATCAGAATATTTAAGCTCCAAACCAGATTTAAATTTGACCTGGTCGCATATACATTCTCAATTTGCTTGCTTCAGGTTTATTGCCTTCAGTTTGGATTCTGAATTAATATATCATTTTAACAAGAGTTATACTATAAAAACTTTCCAAGAAGCGACTAGAAATACATTCAAAATTTTGAAATCAAAATCAGTGAGGAAGTCATAAAATACAGATTTGAACTTGTCAAATATCTGAAAAGTTAAAATATTACTGTAGAAGTGTTACTGTAGTGAAGGAAAGGAAATAATATTTAAACAATAAATGTCGATTAGATGAACGATTTGGAATTAATTAATTTTTCAATTATTTTTCAATTAATTTTTCGCAATGATAACTTAATATGAAGGTTGTAGAACAAAAAGAATAGAAAAATAACAGTAGGAAACGTTCGTTGGAGCGCTCTTAAATTAGTCTGAAAAGCTATGATTGTGCAGACTGAAAAAGCTCCAATCTCAAATCCCTGAATTATATTTAGACGCTCCGAACTTTTTGCTAGATTATTTCTTATCAAACTGCAATTTTTACAATTTAAGCTTGTTCCTAAAATTAAATATTTCATTCTAATCAAACAATAATAATAGCATTTGCACTACTTTTGAAATTACTAGAAGAAAATGAGTTACCGATTAAACTGAATTAAGCAGAAGATTGCTTGTAATTTCGAAGTTAACTGCTTCTGTCTGTGAGAAAGATGCACAACGGTGGAACAACTTCCGGTATAATATGAAGATTAGAAAGAAAGGAAATTCGTCTGTTTACTTGCTATAGGATCGCTATATGTGTAATGCTAATATGTCATCTCACAATCTTACCAGAAGGCAGTTAATAACTAGAAAGCAGAGGTATCAAGGGAGTCTAATCACTCATCAACGCTTGCTAACACATCTTTGCAACAACTGCTGAATTCTCTCTATCAGTCCTTAATCGACAATATTCGTAAATTTTTCTCACACACTCAGAACTTCATTTGAATACATTAATTCGTTCCTTTACTGCACCGTTATTTGTGAATGAACAATGAGAAGATGGAAAAAGACACGAAAAAATCTTGCAATGAGAAAGGAAATAAGCAGGAAATATTGAAAGTTATTCTAGAATTTTTCTAAATTCTAGAAAATCGATTCTAGAAATCGAAAATCATTGTAGAAACAGTCATTCTTTGCTCTCATCTTTCTATAGTTAAATTTAACAGATTCAATTATTTTATTTATTTCAATCTTAGTAGTTAAAATTTCTTCCATTATTTTATTAGTATCAGTTTCTTTTTTACACTTTTGCTCCTACGAAAAAGAGATTATTTTTGAAGCAAATAGGATAATTATTAGAACTTTACAGTTGCCTAATATCAATAAAGAATCACCATAATGTAGTATGAAAGGCAATGCTTTTATGACATTGTAGATGATGTTGAAGAGTGTAAGAAAAGAGAAGATGGAAGAGTATCGGAGTTAAAATACCAACATATATTATCAGAGAAAGGAAAAGGATAAATTAAAAGGAAAAAAAAAAAGGTAAGAGAATGCATTGCTAAACATGAAAGTAATGGATTCATCTTCGTAGACCTATCCCTGGAGGTTCCTTATTTGGCTCGAGACCTATTTATACCGCCTATCTTAAAGTAGTTCAGCTTTTAACCATACGTAGAAACTCAATGCAATAATCCAGGATCCATTTCCTCTAATGCAAACATCAATTATCGGACTAGAAGTGTACAGAATGGATCAGAGTTTTATGATGTATACATGCCTTTCTATTGAATTCTGTTCCTAATCGAAATTAATAAAGTAATTTACGTTTGTGTAAGTTTGATCAGATAAAATTCTTTTTTTGTATTAGCTTATAAAGAGAAAAAGATATGAATACTATAAATTAGAGAATATCATTTCAGGCTATAATAATTTTTTATAAGCATATTCTGTTATTAAACCTTAAAAAGTAACTGTGACGAATGAAATGAGACAGATAATAATATTAGTGTCAGACAGGCATACTTGGCTGCTTTAAAAGGAAAAACAGGAAAGTATAGAAACTTTCTTTGCAACTTTTAATTAGAAAGAAATCCCTCAATTTATCAAAAAATAATTTTTTTTTTTTATTAAAACTAAAAACTTTCTCGGAATTATTAACTTCGAAAGGATACTGATAATAATGAAGAAATTATTATTGCATTTTTAAACGAAACTATGGTACTTATTGAAGTGTACTGTAATGAAAGAAACAGTTAATTATTGTATTTTGGATGAGGCTTGATATGATTGAATGACTTTTATGTTTCTCATGTTTTGTAATAAATTCAATGAAATTAATTTGAATTTAATTCACAAATTGAAATCATTTCGTTTTAATTGAATTTTTCATCTGGGAATAATTGACCGAACATATTGGGAATAATTGACCGAACATACTGTAGTCCGGACAGCTTTGACCGAAATTTGGTATATAGACAACTCAACCAATCAGCAGCTAACTTATTGATAATAGAATGTACAGAGCAGGATACGAAGAATAATAAGGGTTAAGTTCAGGTCAAAGGTAACAGGGTCAACACTCTGAGACCAAATTTTTCACAAGGTGCTGATTCGATTTAACAAAGATTAGTTGAATATAGTTCATGTGGACAGAGAATCCTTTGGATTGTTGAAATTTTCAATGTTTTCTGTTGATTAACTGGTTTTATTTTATTTATTTCATTTATATGATACCATGTATGAGAAGAAACTTTTTTTTCGTGCAGTCTGTTGTGAGATTCAGAAGGATAGAGATTCAGAAGGATAGAAGAAGATTCAGAAGGATAGTTGTTGAAGAAGCAAAAGACAATAAATATTGTTGATGAAACATAAATCAAGTTTGTTCTATTTGATTTCTGTGCTATAACTTGAAACTTTTCCACTTCCGAATTTCAGAAAGAGAAAAATCGAGATAAGGTGAGAAATTTGTGATATGAGTAAGTATCTTCTAGTTAGGCTATGTTGTTGTTGTTTTCTGTTATTATTAATTCTGTTCTGTTGTGAGATAAAGAAGATAACAGATCATGAATTTTAATCACTATGAAGCTATCTTATATCTTACATCAATAGCTAACATTGATAAATTTCCTGATTGCTTTTGCTATGATTGGATTCTTAAAGGTAAAGAAGATATGTATATTTGGCGTTTTCCTCTCTCATTATTTTGTACAGAAATCAGTTGTTTCTGTTTTCATTAAATCGAAATGGACAGAAATTCTAAGAAAATTTGATGTGACAAAGGTTGATAAGAACAGATATATTATTTTCAATGCAGATAATGGGTAAATGCAAATAATTTTTTGTTTGACTTTAACTTCTAATATATTTTCTAATATATACTCTAGAAAGTATAGATTTGTTTAAATGAAAAGTCGAATTTATTGCAAGGAAAAATCAGGTAAATTACACACATTTTATTAAGCTCATTGTTTTTTTCTAATTTTTTTTCAAATCATTTTTCTCATGACTATTTTTTTATGAGCTTTTTTAATGAATTAAATGCTGTTTTTCTATGAATTATGTGAGGGAAAATTCTGGAAATCTCTGCACTTTTTGTTGTGGTACATAAAGCAGAAAAAATTTGAAAGAAAATTTTGTTCCACATAGAAAAAATTATGTGGAACAAAATTCTTCAAATTTAAAAAATGAATTGAATTATTTTTCATAACAATCATGCAAAAGCAGTAAATAGATTTATCGATGTAAGTAACATATTTTTTATTTCCTTAATACTCTGAAAGAAAGCTGGATGAGACGAGAAACTTGTTTATAGAATCATAGGATTTTTTTAATTCTTTTTTTTATGCTTGTATCAATTTACTGGTTTCAAGAATAACTGTCGGCAGCATTTACATTCCTAAACGAAATAAGGAAATAACTAAAATTGATATATGAATATATCAATTTTGCACTTCATACGTTACGATCATCCGTGCAATAGAGGAAACATTACGGTAAAAGACTATCGGACGCCGATGTTCTCAATGTTTATAGTTTAAATAATTTTATAAAATAAAATGGAAAGATTTTGGCAAAAACAGCTTGCTAGAAATTTACTGTAGAAATGACAAAAGTTTATTAAAAATGGCTTTTAAATTGTTGAAGTTGTTGAAGTAGTAGCCCTCTACAAAAAAGACAAATAATGGTCAGTATCATACAAGAAGAAGAAAGCTTGCAAGAACTTAGATATAGTTTTTTAGATTATTGCTTTTACGGATTTATAATGGACTAGCTTACGTTCTGCTGAATTATATCAGATAAATAGACGAAAAATTGGTGTGCCAATTTTAGAATAATCAAAAATTCATGTTGAGAATTATTTTTTTGCGCCAAATTTCTAGTCAGTATTTTATGGAAAAATTTCCACTTATTCACAATAATTATTGTTTCTCCGCGAAGAAGAGTAATTCCTATGAACCAAAGAAAAATAAAGCGAGAATGACTGTAATTTGGCGAACATCTTTGTCAGTTGTGTAAATGTTTTTAACTAGGAAAGACTGTTTTTCAGGTTTTTTCTAGGCTACGAACAAGGAGTTGTCATGTTAGCAACTGTGCAAATCCAGTGCTAGTCGTCATTCCTTGGTGACAAAAGGCAAGCTAAATCCAAATTACAAAATTATTCGAAGTTTTTTCTGGATTATGATGATAATGTTCGTAGATGAAAAGGAATTATTTTAGAATTCTGTGTCATCAAACTTTTTAATAATTTCGAGATTATTTTTTTTTGTAATGTTTCATATCGAAACAAATCAATCTGTAGACTACTGGTGACTTTATTTTATCAGATCAAAATATCAGATATTAGATTGATTTTATCAGATCAAATTTTATCTGGTCAAAACAACAATAGGATAGTGAGAATAGATTTTGAATATCATATTTGGCATTTCCATACTATTTTTATTTTTTATATTTTTGCATTTTTTTAACTTTTTGTCTTTATCCCAATGTGATACTTTGTCATTATGTGATTTCTTAAAATAAATAAGCAGTAGCAGCAATTATATTATGTTCATTGTATCTTGTTATAGACTAAAAAGAATTACATTTAATACGATGATACGATGATAGGTGGAGGGATCAAATCATTTTGAGTAAATATTCCAAAGATTAGCTATAGATCTTTTTACAGTTTTTGCCATGAATATCGAAAAATGTGACTTTTGCGCATCAGAATTTTGTAGCAGTTTTTATCACATGGTTTTACCATTGCTAAAAAGTTACTTTTGTAATTGTAAATATTGTTTTTTGGACTTTTAAGGTAATATTTCCTATAGCATCAATTTTCCGTTGTAATAACATGGAAGCTAATCTATGGGTTTTATAAAAAGATTGTTTGATCACTCTGTCTTTGCTGTAGAAATGGAAAATTTGAATTGCATACTGCATAGTTGTTCTCAAAGTGTAGCTTGACACCGACATTGAATTTTGTAACCAACATAAAATTCAATTGGAATTATATCATTATTCTCGTCTCAGGCTTGGAAGCTTTTGTGTAGTGGCGTAATGGATGACGGTAAAATAATATTAATTGGTAATGAAGGCGATATTTTGCACTGTGGATATAGTCACACTTTAAGTGATGGCGGTAAAAGGTGAAGTTTGTAAATTTAATTTTTTTTACCAATGATTTCTTTTCTGTTTCATCAGCCGCATAAGTTAATATATCACATTGATTGTGATTTGCAGATATCCATCTGCTGATCATTATGCCCATGCTATGATTCTCACACAACTCGGTTTGGATGAAGCACTTATTCTAGAGCTATTGTGCACTTCGAGTGCTGATGTTCCAGTTAAGGTATATTTTTATGTTTCACGCTTTTTCTATTACTCAAATCTCTTTCATAATCTTCATAAATCATACTTCTTCATAAATCAGGCTCGCCAACTATTACAAGAAAACATGCCAGCAGGACATGATATGAATTCTCTGGCCAGTTATCTACAAACAAGTCGTCAGTCATATACAATGCAAGGATTAAGGATTCGAGTGGAGCAAGATTCAAGTAAATAATAGAACTAAAATTTAAAAGATAAAGTAGTCTTTCATTTTAAGAATTACTTGACTCATCATATTGGCACAATAATGATATTATCTGTGACCTTACTCTGAAGCCTTCGAAAAAGCTTTGATGGATACAAAGGATGCATTGTTGATTGTTTGTGATGCACGTGACAGTGAACTTGGAATTGGCATGGATGAAGATACCTTTGTGGATTGGATGGCGAAGGAAAAAGTTGATGCTGCGATGTTAGGACATTGGATGCGAAATGAGAGGGGTCGACCACCACAGCTGGGACATAATCAGCTAGGATATTTTCTTATGTGGCTAAGGTAACTTGTGTTATTTCATAGTAGCTGTAGGCTTGTCTTTGGGAATACAAAGAATAGCTTAAAGTTATGTTTTGATGATTCCTAATATTGATAATAGCGATTGGTAATTACTATCAAACAACTGATTAATGGCGTTCTAAAGATTGGAATTTGCTCATTGCGTTAAAGAGTGTTAAAACTCAAATAGCTTAAAGTTATTTTTAATGATTATTAAAGAGTATTAAGATTCTTTATATTAAGACTCTTTGTATTAAAGTTTGCTCCCACTTATTTTTAATTATTGCCCTGTTCTTATAATGATTTTCTAGATATGAGGTTTCTGAAAAAAAACGAGCTGCTTTGCTTAGCACTCAATCCGTTGAAGTGGATGGTATTTCAACTGACCAAAATGGTGACACAATAAAAACAACGACGTCTGATCTGGTCCTTTCACTTCAGGTAAATTCGTTTTCAGTAATGATTTATTGCTAATAATGATTTTCATTGGAAATAAGTGAAAAATTTGTTTGTTTTTTTTAGGGTATTTTTCGACCTCTGAGTAATTATTATGCACTAACTTTTGATATGAAAGGGGAAAAGTACAGGTCAGTGGAACACTATGCTTACCAAAGGCTTTTTGACGCTCTACGTCTCGATGATAAATGTATTGGTGAGTAAAGAATTATTCGAGACAGTACAATTTTAAATAACCAACGTTTAATCAGATGCAGTTTAAATTTTGATTTTGCAAAAACTTCATGCTCTGTTGTATAAAAAATCCCTAAATATTTTTATTAACTGCAGAAAAAATTCGAACCACTGTAGATCCAGCAAATGTTGCGCTTGTTGCCAGAAGAGTTTTCAAACAGCAAAAGGTTTTTTTTATCAATAAACTTAGGCATAGCATTGTTAGATTTGAAGTTGTATCACTAAGACAATCCGTGTTTCATGACGGATGGTCTTGATAGTATTGGTAGTTTTACATCTGTAGTATTTACGCCAATTGAATATGCCAGTGGTTTTTGAATATCTGTCTCACTACAAAGTTTTAAGCTCAGTGACGGAGCGGTGGATTCAAAAATGGGTCGTCTAGATCGATGGCGCCAGTCTGCTATGAAACACAAGGTTTCTTCACTCCCTTAAAACTTTTATAATGTAGTACAATTTCGCCACTTTAGTTCAAGTTTCTTTTTACAGATGACGAAGAATGAAGCTCTACAACAGTTATTGCTTTCCACTGGGCATGCACTGTTGATTGACACCACAGAAAGTGACAAATCATGGGCATCTACTGCAGATGAATTCGAACTGCAGCATTTGTTGACAAAACGGTACATTCTTCCAAGCACAATTATCGATTGGATGACCGAACGAACAAAACCTCCATCAGCTCTTTCCCATATAATAGTTTGTTTTATCATCATATACAATATTTTTTGTATAAATCACTAAATATACGGGAGTTAATTTTGACCTTGTAATGATCAGCATTCCATTTTTGATAATAGCACAGCCTGTCTGCTTTTCGTATGATTGTACTTCAATCTTCTTGAGTTTTATCTCACTCTTTATGTTTAAACTGTTGATGAAGAAGAAAGAAAAATTGAAATATCGCCGTAAAGCAGATACTAACTTATTCTTACTTCAGGGTAATAAGACAGGACTTTTACTGATGGAGTTACGTTCTAAATTTGCTGCGTTATCGCCAACACAGAATCGTATTCCATTGGTATCACCTCTCGTAACAGCAATGGAATTACGAACCTTATTGTCAGCTCACATGATTTGTTTCACCGCGGAAAGTGTTTTCCATTTTTTATATCCAGCACAAATTCGTTTACCGAACTCAGCAGAAACATTACCTTCACCGGCTCACTATATAGCTAAACAAGCTATAAGGTAGGGAGACAACTATTATAATTTTTCTTTTTTCACTAATTGTTTAATCTATTTTATTACAATTCTCAAAAAAACTTTTCGAAAATTTTTTTATTCTTAAATTATTGAATAGCAGATCGAGCGAAGGATCTCTCATAAAAGTGGTTTCAAGATTTTTCGAGAAGTCGAAGTTATATAAGTCAAATTAGATGTATAAGATGGGAAAGAAAGATTATTTTTTCGATTACATTGGAACGACCTGAACATGCCTAATTTCAGGTACTTCAACATTTGTGCAGAAGAAGCTGCTTTTATAAATGAAAGTCTGCATAGTACAGAATGTTGGTTTAGGATGAACACTGCAGTTGAATTAAGTAACCCAACGCTTGATAAAGTCCAGGTGAAAGCAATATTTTGAGAAACTTAATTACATCAAGAAATTTCAAGGAGTTTTTTATAATTGCTAGTATTTTTAGCCAAAAGTTTTATCTTTTATTGATTATCTCTCTTTATAGTGTTATTGTGACAGTGACAGACAGATTCCAGTTCCATGTAAGGAATGTATTTGCCTTTCATTTTGAATTATGCTATATGTAGAAGTTTGTTAGTGGTGTATAGTTCTAACAACTTTTTTTGAAAAGTATCAATAGAAATGTGATTTGCAGGGATGGTACATGGATGAGCGTCAGCGTGCAATAAAAGTTGCATTAACGATGATGTTCGAACAGCACCCTCCACTCATGAGGGCATTGTTAGATACGGGAGATGCGCTGCTGGTTTACTGCTCAAGGTATTCATCGCTTGAAGCTGAACTTAGTATTGGTATGAGAGAACGAGATTTACGCGCGTGGCTAACACAAATTGATGTCGATACTAGACAGGTATATGAAGTAAAAAAACTATTGGAAATGAACATTTGATTTATAAATTGGCCATGGCTGCATAAGACATAAAGTAGCTTTCAATTTCTGAAAATCGCTGGCTTCCTAATGATTGAAAATGATGTTATATGCTTGTTTTTGATCGATCTATCTTCTTTAAATTAGAATATTATGGAAATACCAATATTTTAAATTTCTGGAGTCTGTACTTCTGTTAATACACTTATATTGCAGCTTTTTGATTCAATGGTTCGTCCGTTGGCATTTAGACCTCCATATCTTGGTGGAAATCGTTTAGGATTAATCTTGATGGAAATAAGGCGAGAATTCATGCTGCGAGGAGTTTTTCCGCAACAACTTCCCGAATTACAGATTGGTGTTGAAGCGGTTCGTTTTTGCAACTAATAGAGTTCAAATAATCATACATATGTCTCTAATTTTAATTCATGTGTAATTCTTATAGGTCCTTGGTTCTGAATCACCGGCTGAAAATTATGTATCAATATATTCTTTCGATGTATTAGACCCCGATAATTTTACAGCGCTTTGGATAAGTAAGCGTTGCTCTCTGCATGAGTTGCTGATCACTTTTACTTTTTCCTCGGAGTATTATTTACGCTTTTTCAAATCATAATTTTTATATTTTTTATAATTAAACTAACGTCGGCATCTTGAACTGTCGACCGTTGAATTACGAAATTTAATGATTTAGATATTGTTGCCGTAGTAATCTTTTTTTTGTTCTAGAGTTTAGCAGGGTATCTATCATTGACTGTTTACTTATTTGGTAAAGTAGCTATTACCAGAAAAAAAGTAGTGACTGTTTAAACGAAATTGCTATATATCATTACAGATCCTTTTTTGTTGCTTGCAAAACAGAACAAGGATAGCGAGCTTTGGACGCAAGCAAATTCAATTAAGCTGGCACCGAAATTGATATCAATTAATGAAACAACACTTTCTGCTATAGTTGATGGTATGCATTTTAGTTTCTTTCATCGCAGTGGGTGAAGTGAGAAGCCATAAAATGTTGTCATTTCTTGGTAAAACAGTAACGAGACTTAAGGCTACTTTTTATCTGTACTGTTTTCAAGGAGTTCACATGATATTTTTTGACTTAATCTGTTTTCTAAAACGTTACCTTTTTTAATTTATTTTCTAGAGTTGGACACTATGGAAAAAGTTACGGAAGAGGAACTGGAAAACTATTGCGTTGAAGATCTGCGTGCTGTTTTTGTACGCTTGGCACTTCGAATGCGAAATCGTTTAGCAGAAACTGAGGCGCAGCAAAACGAAATGAATCTTCTAGCAAGAGAAATTACCGCAATGCAAAATATGAGGCGGTAAATGATTTTTAAAAAGAAAGCAACTCTTCCAGGTGTTCAGAGATTGTTGTCAAATTACCTGCTTGATGTATTAAAATTTCTAAAATTTCAGAGCATTAGAAGAAAGGAAAATACAGTTAGAAGGAGGCTCTACTCAGGAACGGAGAGAAAAACGAGAACTTCCCGCGCCGCTGGTTCGGACGGAGCTGCCAGTACCTTTAATGCGTGGTTATTCCCCACCCCGGAAATGGGATGAGAAACGCAAATTAATGCAACGACGACACTCACCGCCAGAGGAAAAGATCCCACGACGTCGTAGTCCTACTCGATTAAAGTCACCCACTCCACATGTATCCCGAAAATCATCGCCTTCTTCAAAATCACCTTCGAAACAGCAGAAAGTGACGAAACCCCCTGTTGATGAAAGCGAATTATCCGACGGGGAAATTTTGAGCGATTAATTTCATCTTTTTATATGATGAGCAAGTCTTAGAATCTTAATAGGAATAAGGTACAACCACAGTTATCCCTGTTGTTCGAAATTGTTATTGCATTGCTGGAATCAAGATGGATACAAGAACCATTTTACTAACGAAATATTATAGCCTGAATGACGAGTGCCATACCAATATAGTATATCGAAATATTATAGTTTAAATGACAGATCAGGAAATATTTAGTTCTTTTAAGTATTGTAAAGAACTCACCAATGTTTTATTGAAATTTTTTGTGAAGTTAAAATTTGCCCATAACCATATATAAGTTTTAGATCTCTTGTGAACATTCAGTGTTATGTATATATTGTTGTTGTTATTTGATATTCTAATTTTACATTTTATGAAGTTACGAATCAAACAAATTCGCACCTTTTAGAAATTTACTGCTATCTCAAATCTTGCTAGTCGCATCAAGATTTATTGTCAGGGAAGTTAGAAGATCCAGAAATGACACAAAGCATTGCAACTATGTTTTTTTCCTGTTAAGAATTTCATAACTTGCAGTCTAAATGGCAATTCAGACTTCACTGACAGCAGAGTTTTACTATTCTATTTAAACGTTGGAGCTGTTAAAAACTATCTCACATATCTCACGTAGAAATGATTCTGATCGAGGAAGGCGCAACATAAAGAATATATGGAAAAGTATGTACATGATACACAATCTAATACATTAAGTATGAGTCTGATAAATCAACGAAATCAAATGCCTTTATTCCTCCATCCAGTAAGATCAACATCAGAGTCATCATCGCTCATTGGTTCCACTGTCACCGATTCGATATGTTTTCCATTTTTCACAGCTACTGTGCTGTATAATTTATCTCGTCGTAACTCTAACTGATTTACGCGTTTCCATTGGTCAATCTGCAAAATATATTTTCCTAGCTTTCAGCATACTTCGCTAGCTATGTACTGAACTATGTGTTGAATTATTCCGAGATGTAGAAGTAACTGCAAAATACCTGCTCATCAATAAGCTCAATATCATGCTCAATAGCCACCACATGTTCCTCATTTTCTTCGCGGTACTCATCATCTTGCTTTGCTTCATCCAACTCTCGCATGAAATCTGTATATTCTTGTTCCATATTTGCTTGCTTTTCTATAGTGTCAATAACCTAGAATATATCATAATTTGATAATAGTTCCATAAACAAGCAATAACCTTACAACATACAATTTAAAGTATTAAAATGCACATATTAGAGGTTAAAAATCAAAAAAATTAAGTATGTATTGAATGAAGCTAATATAAATCCCATAAGTTCCAGCTATGTTATAACTTCAACAATGTAGTATCAGATTATAGAAAGCAATGCATTCGTTTTACTCCTTATTTTTAATCAAATAAAAGCAGCTATATGTAATGTTAGCTTACTCTGCTATTTAATTTTTCGTCTTCGAAGAAACCTTCAGGTACTCCTTTGATAACATTTTTCCTTTGATGATATGTCGTATTGCTGCTACTTTCTATCATTTTTGACATAGAATCTTTTTCCCAAGGAGTACTTTCGTTAACATTTTTCAAAGTTGACTCATTAACATCCACTGAAAAAAGTAAACTATGATTAGAATAAAATTTATTTTATCATAAAGATAAATTAAGAAAAGAATCATATTAACTTCTCAATTTTTTCAACGGTGCTGCTAAAATAGATGTAGTTGGTTCGTCGGAATTTCGTTTCGATGAAATTGCATTGTTTGTGGCTGCTTTCTTGAAATTAGCAACATTCTCTCGATGTTTTCGACCATTTGAATGAGCTATCCATAATTTACTTTTTACCTTAAAATTTTCAACAATTTAATGAATTACCATCTAATTGCTTGAAAAGATTGTTCACATAGAGAATATTTTAAAAATAATAATAAAGTAAGAAATAAAACTAACCTGTGTATTACAAATGATACATAGAAGGCAACCATTTTCTAGAGTTTTTGTAATTGCTGAATGAGGTTGAACTTTCATTGAATTCGATGCTGCATGCATTGTTGTACCTGCAACACACTACGTTAAATGGATACAACTTTGATACAACACATTCATCGGCCAACCGTTATTTACAACACCGATTACTAACGAATTAAATTGGAGTGGTGTGTGTATGTTATGCCGCAATTAAGAAAGATCTGAACAGGTGAACAAAGCTTCGTACATTTCCCACCGATGTATCGGGATGTCGTCTAGTGGTGTGTTGCTCTAAGCTGATGTATTGGGATATCGTCTAGTGGTGTGTTGCTCCAAGCCGATGTATTGGGATGTCATCTAGTGGTGTGTGTGTGTGTTATGCCGCAATTAAGAAAGATCTGAACAGGTGGACAAAGCTTCGTACATTTCCCACCGATGTATCGGGATGTCGTCTAGTGGTGTGTTGCTCCAAGCCGATGTATCGGGATGTCGTCTAGTGGTGTGTTGCTCCAAGCCAATGTATTGGGATGTCATCTAGTGGTGTGTTACGTACAATCTTTTGACTGAGTGAAGGATCAACATTTTGATTGTTTCTGTGTTTATTTATAGCATATAATAGCATATTTATAGCATCTGATCATAGCAGTGAACCTATTTCTGTAAAATGTCAGCGGGATCATCTAGAATATTAGCTAAGAAGGTACCTCAACGTGTTGTCGATGTAGCAGAAGAAGTACAAGACTGGGAGAATCATATTATTCTTAGATTTCCTAATGATGTGGCTGCAAAAGTCAGTAAGTTTTACTACTACTTTCTTGCCTAGTAATGTTGTTTTCCTTTATGAAAATCAAGCAACGAGTATTGAATTGCAGAAAAAATGATTGATGAATCTAGCGATGATGCTCTTGCCATTGCTTTCCAGCCAGATATGCGAAATTCAACTGTACAATTTCAGCAACAAATCATGTCTGCAAAATTGTTTGATCTACCTTGCATTGTTGAAGTTAGTTACTCCACGTATTATAAGATACAAAGTGGACTATTACGTATATGCTAGAAGCGTAGCAAAGTTATCTGTAATCAAATTTCAGCAAAACTTCCTTGTGATTTTGTGGAAATAACGTAGAAAAAACACGTTCATGCATGCTTCTGTCAGTGTGCATGAAATTATTTCCCTTCGTTTGGATTTCCTTTTGTTATTTACAATAAATGTAATGCATAAAGGAAAAAAGCAATCAAAGCAGTGAAGTAAAAAGTTTTCAAAATTTAGGTGATGAAAACTATTGATAAAAAAAATGTTTATAAAGTTGCGGATTTATGTCAAATTATGATATGTTCGCATGACTTACAACCTATCACAGAAACGTCACTTCAAAACGAGACATCAAAATCGAAACGTGATAGGATATGGCAATGGCCTCATGGATGTGAGCTTATTTTCTTATAATTTTTTATTTACGAATATATTAAGCAAGGAAGAACTAAATAGAATATGCTGAAATAGACTGCAGATTCTTCATTTATACTTTCAGTAACTCCACCAATGAAAAGTGTAAGGAAACGACGTTTTCGTAAAACAAAAAAGAAAAAATATATGGACGCACCTGAAGTTGAACGTGAGCTGAAACGTCTCTTAAGGGCTGATATTGAAGCCAGTTCTAGTAGATGGGAGGTAGGTGTAACTATGCATTTTCGCCTGCGTTATAGAGAGAATGGGATTTTGGAATTCATAGATTTCATTTATTTACAAATTTAGATTGTTACTCCTGAGGAAGATATTAAAAAAGTGGATGCACCTTCAGTTCCTGTGGAAGCACTTGTTCTTGGAGAAATTAGCAATTCGGACGACGAAGCATCGCAGAAGGAGGTTCCACCTCAAGCTGTTCATGAACTTACTTCTAGAAATAGTTGTTAACTCGACTCGACTCGACTTCATCTCTAAACGAACTTTAATTATTGCTACACATTTTTGCTACATTTTCCTTTGAATGTGATATAACGGGTTTATGAATATATTCTCATTCACTAAAAATATTAAATAGTTCACCATTTTTAATAATACCTTTCATATGATATGACTTTTTGTTCAAAAGTTGTTAATATTGTCGTTAATTGCAAAACAAGCAGGAATTGGAATTTATTTTGATTTTTGTATAGTTATTTTTATCTGTGTGTTGTTTATGTTTCCAGTTGAATTGAGCTGTATATGAGAACTTTTCACAAGCTGATTAAATAAAGTTTTGAAATTATTTTGTGGAAGCAGCTATGCAAAGAATAGCGTTAATCGTTTATTCGTTACATTAATTTGTTTTTGAATGTTATTTAATATGAGATGTATGTCCTCGTTTTGATGCAATAAATATTGATGTTTCATTTTTATATTAGTCTATTAATGCATCTAGTTGATAGGATCTGAAATTATCTCAGCAATCGATTTCTCTTAATTTCTAATTTTCAAATCCCTAACGCTTCTTACATCTCCATATAATGACAACAGGTTATTTACTTTTTGCTCTACATAAAATATAATAGTCCCTGCCATCATATAATACGTAGATTTTTTTTACAATTTAAAATGGGAAAGAGAGAGCAAAGCAGTTTATCAAAGAGGATGATAACCTGTTTCATGAAGGGCTAAATATAAGTATGGATTGGTGGATGATAAGCTATCACTCGGTCTTTTATTTGTTTGTGATGGAAGAAAGGATTTCTCTAAAAGAAAAATTTTATAAAATTTTTTTCGAAATTATCGAAATTTTCGATATATCCATTTTCGTTGAACGTTTCTTGCCAAAACTCGTCCTATAAATGTTTCAAGCAGTATTATAACCAACTTGTATTTTTAAATTGGATACAGATCGTGGTAAAAGTAGTGTGATATGTTGTGACCATCATTTGTTTCTTAGGATATAAAAAACATTATTTACCCTGAATATTGACTTATATTAATAATGTTTTATTTTTTTAATGATTACATCTTGCAAACATCATTTCCTTTACTTTACAACAAATACAAAAACAATTTGAATTTGTAAAATATTTTACCAGCAAAACAGAGTAGCTTATATAAAATTTATTTAGTTTGTTATTTAGGTTGAATATTACTGTAGCAAATGTCTTATATTGGCCTTATATTAAGAGTCGAGTATTTTTGACAGCAGTTGAATTGCTTGAGAAGTATTATTAGTTTAAAAAAGCAAAAATAGAAATTGTCTAAATTTTAAAATTAAGATGATTATCTGTATGGATCTTTTGTTATACCAACTTTTAATGTTACAGTTAGAGCGGTCCATTTTATATTTTCATTGATGATTTATTGTAAAAGTGGAATGAATTTTCGCTCCATTGAATTTTCAGGAGTTTCATAGCTTGATTATTTCAGATAAAATCTTTTCTATACATCACCTGTTTTTGATTGTGAAGTTTAATGCCTTGCGAAAATACTGTACAACTTAGGATTGTGAATTTTGAGCTCACACATGAAAATGTTCATACCTTGGAATTTTCTTAAAAGATAAGATAAAAAGATAAGATAGAACCATGTATTTTAATGTTTTATTCGGGATACCATCAAGAAAATTAGTTACTTGTACCGTTTTTGAGTAATGCTAAAAAGCGGAAAATTTTTTATGTAGACCAGAATGATAAATGCGATAAAGAAACAGCGAAGTATTACGCTGAGAAAGATAAGCAATTATAATAAATATTTTAGTTGAGGCCTGAGTTTTTGAAAAACTAAATAGTGGTATTTTTTCCTATTACAAGCAACTCTTCATTTCTACGGTGTTTTTTGTTGACAATGTGTTTTTGTGTATCTTTAAGATTTATTTTCTATACTTTTAAAGAATCTTCTTTTTTGAAAATAGATAAGTGAAAAGTTTTTTGAACTGTTATTATTGACTTTTGGCTTAATTTTTTTATTTCGCATTTTAAAATCTTCGGGACAATGAGTTTTTTATACTTTGTACAGATCAGTAGTGACAAAAACCTTTGCCATGTATGTGTGTGTGTTTTCAAATTAGGCATATCATTTTATGTTTAAACAATTACTGAAAAACTTATGGATCAGCAATAGGGTCGATTTCTGTAAAAATGCAAGATCAAGCAGAGTTTGTTGGTGTTGACAGTGAATTCGTTCAATGCAAAAGTTTTTGAATTTAAATTATTTTTCTCAGACATGAGAAAAAGAGTAGCTTAAATTTAAAATGATGTAAGTATGAATTTAATGAAAAAAAAAGGTTATTTCAAATAGCAAAAAGAGACTGAGAAGAAGCCTTTTCTGCTTTTTTAAGTCTCCTTGCATTGCTTTAATTGAAAAAAAAAAAAAAATTCAGAAGTATTTTTTGAGAAGGAAATGGAAATTACATAACTAATGATTATTAATGCTTGGAAATTGTATAGAATTAGGCATTCCAATATCATCAACAGTTGACATAATTGTGTTGTTTACTATTTTCGTCATCCTTTACTACCTTCAATATTTTTCTTTCCAATTATTTTATATTTATGTTTCTCATTTCCCATAATTATTCTTTATTGTTTCCGATATTGTTCTGTCATTAATAATACTTCTGTTTCTATCTATTTTTGTAGACGCACACTTTGTCTCTCTCTGTTATCTCTATTGTTTGGTCAATAATAAAACCGTAATTTTATCAACGTTGATTAGAAATAATAGTAGTTGAACAAAGGGATATATTTGTGGTCAAGAAGTTTGTCTTTCCTACATTATTAACATTGATTGCGATTATCGATATCATGTTATCAATAAAATATGACAAAGTTGTTGATCGTATAAACCGGTTAAGTTGTGTGTTTAATCTGTTCTGCATTGTTGCAGATTTCCATAGATGCTCAATTTTTCATTTGATTTAAAAAATTGCTGATCGAAAAAGATTTTTTGGTATTCCACAATGTATTCTTGAATGCAACGAAATTTTCATAAAAGCTTCAGAAGTGCAAGGAAATTGTTAGTCATTAAATCACACTTTAAATTTAGTAACTATCATGCTATTATTTATAATTACTGACATAAAGTATTAATATGCCATTGCTATTAATTATTGTATTTTAGCTATCGGTATCATTCATTTGATTGAAATTCAGCTAATCCGTATCGGTAGAATCGATCATTCGGAGACTTCGCACATTCTCATAGAAATTATTTTATAATAAATAGTGAAAGTATTAAAAAATAATTATTGTTGAATTCGTAATGATGTATCTGCAGGGGTATGTGGTAATAATAATCACATCGAATTGATTTGTGCCGCATCATTTCTAACAACCACAGCGACGATAACAACAATACTAATTTGTTGACATTTTTGGGATGTACATGTCACGACAGCTGTGCCAATGCCCTGATATTGAAAGTAGACCATTTCATCCCATTTTTGATTGTATTGTTGAAAAATAGCTTTTAATTGGAAATCATTTCTTGAAGGATTGAAAAAGCACTAACTATTAGATGAGATTTTGTACCTTTTGTTGGACTCAATCGATTGAATGATTGAAAATTATTGGTTACCACTGCTACTTTTAAATATTATGAACTTTCAAAAAAGATTCTTAACCATGTCTTAATAATTTAATTTAAAATCTGACAATAAAATATTTGTTCTTTAATATTTAGTAATTAAAAGGAATGGGTTTTTAAAGTTTCTTGACTCTGTGATGAGATGCGATTGAGGATGAAATTTCATTAAGCCAATTAAGGTCATTTCTCTTGTTTCAATTCTCGTTTTTATCTGATGGTATTATTAAACAAATAAAGTATTGCTTTATCTTTTTTATTTATTAAATGCTTTGTTCTTCGCTCAAAACTTTCAATTTCAAGTCTATTTCTAAAATAAATTGAAATATAAATGAAAATATGGAGGTTTAGTTTATTATTTCTTAAAAACTTAGTTCACGTATTTTTCATTTTCTTAGCTTTTTTGTCTTTTTTCGAGAAAATATTTCCTCTCTTTTAATACATTACGAAGAAAATTATATTTTTTAGGAGCTTTCGCTTTTATATTTGTATTATTTTGTAATTACTTGATTTTCCCCTCAATTCTCGTGAACTTTAGCTCTCGAATACTTTTTCGTTCAAGCTTATCAGCCAGAACTTGTTTGTTTTGAGGAAACGGCATTGATATATTCGAAAAAAAACGAGATTAAAATAAAATAAGATCAATTTTTTGCACGTGTTAGAAGATGCAAAAAAGTTTTCCATCTTTTTTCCTCAGATTGGAACTGAATGAGATATTTACAATGAATTATCAGATGGACGGTGACCCATGCATGAACTTCCTTTATTAGTAATTCAAATAAAGGAGATCTTACTAACCTATTACTATCCAGAATGGCGGTACACTTAACAAGTTCTGGGCTAAGTCTAAATTTATCAGAATTCTTATTACTGTATGAAGCATTTTTTCATGATGTAAGCAGAAAATAGAGTTGTATAATCTGAATTTGACATTTATTCGAATACTGATAATTTGTTTTAATGAACAGTAATTGAAATAATTGAGAAAGTAATATTAAAAGATTGGAAGGAATAGAAATGAACATAATTAACAAATTTTTATTCAGTTTAATTGTATAATTCTGTATGATGTTACGGTGCTTGAGATTAGGAACTGTTATCAATTAATATGAATATTTATTATTCATTTAGAATTGAAAGTGATAGATAAAAATAATCAAGATAAAGATGGATTTAATCATTCATCATTTTCAATATTAATTTGATAACATCGATGACATGTAAATATTTCTATTTTAGGTTTATTATGGCAACGTAATTTACGACATAAACTATCAGCGATGTTGATGAGAGGACGGGTTCGGATAATAGTTTTGATTATAATACTTATGGGTTGTGTCCTATATATGCTCATTTCAACTTCTGCACCTTTTTCTGCCTTTGATTTAGTTGGAAATGACAAATTATCTCGGCAAAAAATGGGTAATTTATCGAAATATTCACCGCTTATTTTCATTGGTTAGTTTTCTTACTCATTTTCACAAATTATTTTGGTTCCACTTTTCATTTATTTAGTTTGTTTGAGCAACTTTTCATGCATCTTTTTCGTCATATTTTTAAATTGGATCTTTATTTCATTAGCTTTAGCGATCAGATTCTTATTTATGTATTTATATGACTCTAATGACTGTACTAAATATTTTGATCTTTAAGTTCTTATTTTAATCGTTCTTATGGAGATCTTTTAAGTCTTGTAGATAAATTATTAATAAATAAAAGTATAACTTATGAATGTCTTGTTATCAATAGCTCTTGTTATCAATACAGTATAATTGCATCGAACTTATTAGATTCCATTATGAACTTCATTTTGGTTGCAATTTTTATCTGAAAAATAAATTTCTGTTTTTTTATTCTTCAGTTTGATATATATATATATACATATGTATAATTCAGGAGGTGTTCCACGATCAGGGACAACATTGATTCGTGCTATGTTGGATGCACATCCTTCTGTACGGTGGTTAGTCATTGCATATATTCCTTTGGTCATGAGCATCACAATTGACTGTATCTTTATTTCTTTACTACTTAACAAAGCAACAACTGATGCTATTTAATTAGATTACTATCATTTTAAATTACAGTGGTGAAGAAACACGTATAATACCACGCATTCTGGGACTTAGAACACAGTGGAAAAAGAGCCAAAAAGAATGGAATCGGTTAAAAGAAGCTGGTGTAACCGATGAAGTAATCAATGGTGCCATAACATCTTTTATTTTGGAAGTAAGTCGTTGACTATTTTAATTTTAACAATATTTATTGCTGTTGTAACTGACAATAAATTTGTGATTTCTCAGGTAATTGCTGGTCATGGTGAACCTGCTGAAAGGCTTTGCAATAAAGACCCTTTTACAATGAAGTCAGCAGAATACCTTGCTCATCTATTCCCAAATAGCAAATTTTTATTGATGATTAGGGATGGCCGGGCAACGGTTCATTCAATCATATCACGTCAAGTAACTATTACGGGTTTTGACCTCCATAATCCCAGACAGTGTTTGGATAAATGGAACAGTGCCATTAAGACAATGTACGAGGTACTATTTTCATGCTGTTTCTTTTCTGTCGAGTTATTACAAAAGTAATCTAGGAATCGAAATACATTAGTTTTGAGATTCTACTTAATGTTTCTGTACAACTCATAAAATGTACTTAGCAGTTCTATTTCTAAGCCAATTCGAAAAGTTATTCCAAGATCAGTCTAAAGATAAAATTCGACTCTGCATTATTTCTATTGTACCAATTATGCAATTTAAAATCTGAACATGAAGATTAATATTACTTTGTAGCAGTGTAAAACAATAGGACAAAAGCGATGTTTAGCTGTTTACTATGAACAATTGGTACTACATCCGGAGCAGCAGTTGCGTGGTATTCTTAATTTTCTCGATATTCCATGGAGTGATTTAGTGCTTCATCATGACAAACTAATTGGCAAAGATATTTCGCTATCAAAGTATGTTTATTTTTTCTCGCATTTTAATTTTCTGGAGAAAATCTTAATGTTTGTATTGAATCGATAAGTATGGTTGGACACTGTGTAGTGTATGATAAACATGTTTATTCTCTTATGGAAACTTTGCGAAAAATATTAGATAATGGCCTTCGGGGTTGTTTTTTCATACTATGCAATGCGTTTCATGATTGCGGACGTTTAAATATTTGTTTTTTCTCATTTTATGTTCCTTTATAAAAAAAGAGTAATTAATTAAATAGGTTCCGTTTTATTTTTCTCTCAGTAATTACTAAGTATTCAACTGCTTGATATTTATCGATAATTATATAAAATATGAAATTTTGTATGAAAAATTGTAAAGCAAAATGATTAATAACAAATTGAATTTGATTATCTAATTCAAGAAATAAAATAAAAATTCAGGAATATGCTCAGATAATGAATATTCATATGAGTAAGTTATAACTGACATTATATGATTATTGACTGATCACAGTTTTTGATGTGTTGAAAAGCGCGGCATTATTTTTAGGGTTGAAAGATCCACTGATCAGGTAATCAAGCCAGTAAACCTAGATGCATTAACTAAATGGGTTGGTACATTTAGTGAGGATATTGTACAAGAAATGGCATCCATAGCGCCAATGTTGGCCGAACTTGGGTTTGTGATAATGTGAAATTTTTTTTTTTTTTTTGAAAATAGTTCAGATTAGAATGTTTTTAGTAACTTGAAAAGATTCATGATGTTTTGCATTGATAAACTTTTTCGGTGCTTAGATTTACTTAGTAAATATCAAATCTTGAAAGTAAGTGAATAAATGAGAAAAAATAAGATGCTGAGCGGAATGGAAAGAGAGAGAGATTACTATAAGAAACGCTTTTCAGATACGACCCAAATGCTAATCCGCCTAAATACGGTGATCCTGATCCTATTGTATTGAAGAATACTGATGAGTTACACATGAATGTTGGAGAATGGGAACGTAGAGCAAAAGAGATAATTAATAGAGGAGCAACTTCTGCGCAGCTTCCTCCATTTGCTCGCTGAAATTTTACCACTGTATGGAAACTCATAGCAGACTTATTTTTCCAACAGTAATCTACACACTTCTAATTATTTTTGCTCATTTTTACTGATTCAATGAAACTGTTAAAGAAATTTTTCACTTTGTTATAGCACTTTTCTTTCTCAGTTAACTATTCTTTCATTTATTTCAATATATTGTATCTGGCTGGAATTTTATTTTTTTTCTTAAATAACATCTTGTAAATATTCATTTACAATTAAGTCATAACTAAAATGTTATCACTTATACTGGGACGTTTTCTAATTTAAAGTTGTGTCAGAGCGCATAACTGCAGAGAGTTATGAATATTTACAAGAAAATGTAAGTGATAAGTTATTCATTTATGGATCGTATTTTTGTTACTAATTAAATATTATTAGCATAATATTTCTTATTATTCTATCTATTTCTGCTGTGAGTAGGATTGTTGCCACTTAATACAAGAATCTTATCGAATAATTGTATTCGCTGATTGCCTGCAATATGTGATGTGACCATTAGTTTTATGATCTGATGTGACCATCAGTTTCATGATCTGATGTGACCATCAGTTTCATGATCTGATGTGACCATCAGTTTTATGATCTGATGTGACCATCAGTTTCATGATCTGATATGACCATCAGTTTTATGATGTGATGAAATGTTGTTCCATAGCACTTCTTGTTGCTATGATATCAAAACAGTATTAATGTTTGTTATTATTTGAGCAATGCGACACTATTTAAACATTGCTTGCTCTAATTTCTTTGCGTTCTTTGGAATTTGTTAGTTTTATTATGAATGAATGTCTCAGTGAGCTTGTCGGCATCTTTTTTCAGTTTTATCTTAAACCAATGTATCTTGAGCTCAGAAATTGTACAGGACTATGTCAAAGTTTGTCTCATTTCCCAATCTTGTTTGCGTTTAAATTTTTTTAATCGATTAAGAAGTTGTGGAAGATTCCATGAACCTTTTCCTATGCATAGAGCACGGTAATTCAATTCAGGTTTTTTTACGGGTCGTAAAATATTTGCATTTATTTCAATTAATCCTATGTAATCAACGAAAAGAGCCCACTCTGCATTCAAAATACATTATTTTAAAAAATTGAATTTGTCTTCTAAAACATGATTGTGGAGCTATTTTTTTTTTCAGTTTGATACAGTAAGTGCTTATGTATATAATCTTCCTTGTATTTCAGCTTCATTCTGTTTGTATTATATAATCAACAATCACAGTAAAACCTAAGAACGTTAAATTCTCTAAACTTGTTTTGTGCAAGCACTGTTATGGATCGAGTCGAAGCATATGTACTATCCTAGTTATTTTTAGTTTCACTTGAAAAAGTGAAGCACTACCGCCTCGATCTGCAGTTATTATTCTTTGAAAGATCTTGAAGGTGTAGTTGTATAAAAAAAGACTGTTTAAAAATATTTTCTTCATAAATACAGGTCATTATAATCAAATATCAATTTTTGGTACATAGCCTAACTTATTGAAATAACAAGTAAAACTGTATGTTATATACATGTCAGAAATCACATGGAATATTATTGTTCTGGAGTAATAGAGATGTTAAAATGTGCTTGTCTTAGTCCTTCGCATCAGTAACGCCGATTGTAGCAATGGCGAAAGTGGCTTCGTTTTCGGGTAAATTTGGCGAATCGTAGATTTTTGCAATTCTTGTTTCTCCTCTTCCCTGAAATTTAAATGAACTTTATTGATAAAAAACATTTTCATCATAAATTATCACCATAGTACGTGGAAATGAGAGATTTAGTGCCTAATGTGAAGAAAACATACGGAAGTTAGTTCTACTTCAGATTGTATTTTAAATAAATGATAAGAAGAGTCCAAATAACATATTAGTATGAAGGAAAGTAAGCTATACTTATAGAAGACATATCTTTAAGTGAACACTCTCGACAGCAAAAAAATTTATTCTGAACTTCAGTTTTATCAGACTATCAAAATGGTACTTTCTTGAGCATGATACGAGTGGTAGATGCGTGAGCCAGAACGTGTCCACCAACTGGTTTTTTTGGATCCGCCTGAAATGTCATTCCTGCACCGGGGTCTGCAGTCATCTGATTTGTGATAAATACTGCGACGTTATACTCTTCCGCAATTTTCTGAAAAATTATAACTTCCAAAATATGCAATAAATCATGAAAGCTCAACGAGGTGAAGTAATATAAAAAATTAGGATGACTTCTTTAACCTGCAAGCGTGATAACATTTGCGCAAGTTTTTGTTGCCGTTCTGCAAGCTCACCTCGACCGCTGTAATCGACTCGAAATAGAGCCATAATTGAATCAACAACCAACAGTTTAAAAATACCCAATTCCTAAGGTATTATTGGTAAGTGATGTGAAGACAATTATCATTTGAAGTAAACATGAAAAGCAGCGTAATAAAAACATTCCTTGCAGTGTTCATTCATTTTGATACCTTTCCTTTTTTTTTTTGCTGTTTTGAATGCAAAAATGTTTGTACTCAATAGCTGAGATAATACTAAAACTGAAATTTAGAAGGTGATTAGGAGTCAACTTCGTGAAATTTTGCAGCAACAAAATCCAGCAGTTCCATCTGATGATCGGAAGTGTACGCTCGTGCATACAAAATATTGTCCAACATTGCCTCTTCATCCATTTTGAAACGTTCATTAATTTGACGCAAACGATCCGGGCTTAAAAACTTCGATCGTTATCGTGTAGATCGAAATTCTGAAGATGGCACATGTTATGCAATACTCAAAATGCAACCAACCGGAATGTATTCTCTGTGTCGATGTAGATAACTTTCCCACCTTTGAAGTTACTTGTCTCACTTGGTATCTGGCACATCACTAAAAATATTAAATTTATTTCCAATTCTTCTGAAAACTAAAAGCATGGTAACCTGTTTCAATAATCCAGAAAGTTCCACTGTAACGATAACGAAAAATCTTCCCAGAAGAGATTCAAAATACCAAAATCAATTAGTTCGAATTTTGAGTTATTTTCTGTACCACATTTAAACTGTCGACTTATTTCATTCCCATATTTCGGCGAAATAAAAAACTTATCAAACTTTTCCAAGAATTTCAATGCTGTTCAGTAAGCACTTAATTCATAAAAAAACTTTTTGTGCAATTTGATGTTAGGAAGATGTAAAGAAGTAATTCGTGAAAGAAATATATTATTGCTGCTATCAGTAAAAAAATATACCACACAATGTATGCGAAAGTTGTGTTTTGCCAGTACGGAATTCGCCAAAAACTTCGGTTATTGCCTGACTTTCAATACCGCCGCCCAGAAGTTTGTCCAGTTCACGGCTTCCTGTACTAATGCGATAACAAAGCTTACGTCGTTCTGTCACCTCCAAAGCCGTAATAAAACCATTGTTCTAAAATTCAGACTAGTGGTGTTTTTTCTACTAATACAAAAACAAGTAAATCGAATTTTAAATTGCTCACTAATAATTTGCATGCAACTTCCTTGATTTTATCAACTTTTGCTTCTGAAAGACCTTTGACATCACATAGCCGTTTTCTTGTAGTCATCATGATGCCTTTAATAGTGCAAATGCCGACACTTAACAGCTTTTTTATGTCAGCAACGTTCTGTAAAGAAATTCCATTGTCTAAACATTAAATCATAACTCGATCGAAATTTGAATTGATTTCTCTGATTAAATTTAGCCAATCATTCAATTAAATGCATTAAAATGAAATAAAAATTTCATTCACGGATATTAAATTATAACTTAATCGAAATATATACCATAAGATTGTAACTTAAAAAACATAGTTTAAGACGTTATTATCGTTATCTTCAATAATCCAATTTTATCGTAGAAAATTTTCGATTCTCAGTGGAAGAAAATTAACAAATAGAAAAGAAAAAAAGTATAATGCAAAGCATAAATATGGACTTTAAAATTTTTGTGCAAAGCTTACGATTCCGTAATTTTGTAGTAATTCGATATCTTGATAAAAATTCATCTAAAAAGCATTAAATGATAAATTTATAATAAACAAATTACAAAGTTGTAATTTAAATTTAACCAAAGTTGTACAACTAGAAAAATGAACTTCTTGCAATCTTATCATAATAAAGGAACCTCATAATCGTTCAGTTCATTTTGCTTATCCATTTGTGGAACAATCTGATCCATCATTTGTATATTATCTGATCTGAATCAGCCAGAAGCTAGAAATATAGTTCAACTTTATTACAGAACAATTAAGATCACGACTCAGCTATAAAATGTCAAGTATGCATGATGTAGTATGACGAAAAGTTGAGTCGAATTGTCCTATAATATCAGATATGATCTTAATGTGCACTCGAAATAATTATCTAATTTTTCAACTATTAGCCGTGAACTTTAACCTTTTACCTGAATCGTTATGATACGGTGAAAGATTTAACGTATTAATTGTACAGTAAGGAAAAGTAAACAATTAGCATGTTATTTCTTTCCAATAAAATCTAGAAAAGAGAATAAAAGGATGATTATAAAGCTCTCGTGATTCCCGTGAATCACGTGGATTTCCGTAAATTCCCATGAATGCCGTGAATACCGTGAATTCATTCCCAATTTGTGAATTCTCCAGGAAACGTTCTCACTCTAAAATATTCTATCACTTCTACAAATTATAGCTCAAACTGAAGTATTTTCCAGAACATTCTATAAGCAAATCTTTCGTTTTGCACGAATATATCGTGATATTATTTTATGAAAAATTGTTGATAAAACCATGATTCCTATCATGGTTTGTTAAGAGAGATGAAATTTCAATGTTGATATAATTTTGCTTTTTGTTATAATTATAATTTTATAGTTATAATTATAATTATGATTTTATAGTTATAATTATAATATTCACATTGGATTTAATTGATAGAAATTAAGAATTTGTGAAAATTGTGAAGTAAGAATTGCTTTAAAAAAATTTAAAAATTTTAAAAAATGCAAATTTTAGTTTTATTATTCATTTTTTTCTCGTTCACTTCTTTGTACATCAAATTATGTGGCTTATTTATAGAAGAAAACTTCAATAGCAAAGATTATTCTTTCTTTTCATTCAAATTATTCTAAATTGTTTTTTTTTTTTTTTGCAATATTAATTTCTTCAAAAATGTCTCTTACATTCATTCATCATTTAATTAAGTAATGAAAAACTTGAAGTGTACAAATTAATTACAATAGAAAAGTTCAAAAAGGTCACATAGTAGAATTCTGAAATGAAATTCTGATAGTGATTTGAATCAGATGATAAGGAAAATGAAATCTCATGATAAAAATGATGCATTTTCAAGAAGTGTTAAATTGTATGACATGTCTCGAATAGGAGGATTACCGATCATATTTTTTATGTGCAAAGTCACTTTAATTAATTAATTAATTAATCACATAATTGATTGATTACTGCTATTCATCGTAACATCAAATTCTTTTCTCTTTCTCTCTCTCTCTCTCTCTCTCTCTCTCTCTTACTTGATGTTTTGGGGATATATAAGAGAGAAAGAGAAAGAGAGTATTAATGTCTCGTCACATTTATTGATATTTCGAGTTGTAAACATGTTTACTGATAGTATTGGGGAGGAATGTTTTTAAGTGTGAGTGTAAATGGAAGTTTGTTTGTTTTGAATTGTTGAATTCAACAAATTTAGAAAAAATCGATAATCGATGGTTCATTCATTCTATCAAATTTTCAAAATTATTCAAAGTTTAATTAAGTTTTAGTCTTATTCTCGACAAATTTTAAAAAATTTATAGAAACGTGCAAAATAGCCATAATCGTGCGATTGTTGTTTACACATGCAATTCTCTAATTAATCGATAATTCATTTATTCTACCAAATTTCTAGCATTTTTAAGATTATTCGAAGTTTAATTAAATTTTAGTCTCATTCTCGACAAATCTTAAAAAATTTATAGAAACGTGCAAAATAGCCATAATCGTGCGATTGTTGTTTACACATGCAATTCTCTAATTAATCGATAATTCATTTATTCTACCAAATTTCTAGCATTTTTAAGATTATTCGAAGTTTAATTAAATTTTAGTCTCATTCTCGACAAATTTTAAAAAATTTATAGAAACGTGCAAAATAGCCATAATCGTGCGATTGTTGTTTACACATGCAACTCTCTAATTAATCGATAATTCATTCATTCTACCAAATTTCTAGCATTTTTAAGATTATTCGAAGTTTAATTAAATTTTAGTCTCATTCTCGACAAATTTTAAAAAATTTATAGAAACGTGCAAAATAGCCATAATCGTGCGATTGTTGTTTACACATGCAACTCTCTAATTAATCGATAATTCATTCATTCTACCAAATTTCTAGCATTTTTAAGATTATTCGAAGTTTAATTAAGTTTAGTCTCATTCTCGACAAATTTTAAAAAATTTATAGAAACGTGCAAAATAGCCATAATCGTGCGATTGTTTGTTTACATATACAGTTGTATGATTGCAGAAAAATGTAACTTTTAAATGTGTATGCTTATCAAAATGAATTTGGAAAAGTTCAAGAGATTATCAGAAGTAAATTTACAGGCAATTAATCGAAAATACAGGTGAGAGAATGCTAACCAATAACAATATTTAATTGCTATTTTTTTTTTGCAAGAAAGAATGTACTTTGTTTGTACTGGAAATGTACTTTGTCAGCGAAAACTTTTGAATGCTAAAAAAAAAAATTGATTTTGAATCCTTGCAAAAAAGAATGATTTCATATGGATGATTTTCTAGGATTATTTTCACTTGCATAAAGCTATTATCAGTATGGCTTAAAAGTAACTTGATAATTTATTGTTTTGCTTGAATATTGATTAGATTATTGATTTTTGCTGATTATCTTATCGATAATTTTAGGTGCGAAGCAAAAGTTTAGATTATTCATTTGCGAAAATGTGAAATAAATTCATTCTAGTATTTTCAGTATAATTGATATGGAAGATATATCAGTTAATCAGAAGGCGTAGTGTAGTACTTCATCTTATATATATTCAGCGATAGAACGAACAGCAATGATGTTCACTTTCAAAATGGCATCATATGGACAAATTGTATTGAAACAAACTAATTATCGAGTCACGATAGCTTAAATGTTGTCGTCGGCTTTCAATACTGTAATGGGTATCCCAAATATCTAGTATCATTTGCTTGTTGGAGGAAGCAATTATCGCATAGCTAATCTACCAGTTAAATTACGGGTCAGTATGGCAAAGATCGTAAGTGATCGTAAGTGAATCGTAAGTGATCGTAAATGGATCGTAAGTGACTCGATGATTTGTAAATTATTGCTTAACATTGTGTTTTAAGATTTTGTAAATGCTTCTTCTATTCATAATTTTTCCCTTTTCTTAAAATCGTTATTTTTTTTTGACAGTATTATTTGACAATGAGAACGATTTCAACAATCATATTTTTGCATATAAAATATCATAGTGCTAAATTAATTAGTAAACTTATCTCTTTTAAAATTATATCTTTTAAATTGGCTACAAAGAAATGAATCTTTGAAAATTTTGATGTTTTGTAGAGAATTTTGTTTAAAATTGTCATTTTTAATATTGCTGTGATTGTATTGTATTGGTGCTTTTTGTAACGTTATACCTCTCTACTATTCTTTGAATGTATCTTTCTTTAGTATCGCATGCTAGATTCAGCCAATATCTACCTCAATTTCTGGATCACGCGTTGGCGTCCAGAATGTACAAAAATATACCTCTTGTATTCTATATTCTCATAATATCATCTTTTATTTTATAATTTGTTTTAAATTTTTGCTTTTAATTTTCGTTTTAACATTGAAATTTTATGCTTTTGTATTTGCTAGTAAATTTTCAGATATATGTTGAGGAATATAGATATAGTTATCAGTTCTAAAATATTGTTTTAATAAAAAATTGATTATGTTGCTGGTTAGAAGCTTACTCATTTACAAACAATCTAAATAGTAGATGTAATTACTTTGAATTTAGTAAAGCATTTCCTTGGATGTTTTTCAGCTCTTTCAGATTCCCCATGAAACAAGTAAGATTGGATATTTGTAAATGTTGAAGAAGAATCAGTATCATTTTATACGACGAGATTATTTCTAATATTCTGTGAGCATTATTTTAATATATCTTAGCAATGATACATAATAAAGAGATTTCTCCTAAAAATGAAATCATTGTTAATGCTCATTGCTATTTTTAGATATTAGAGAGACATGTTGAATTGATATAAAAAAAAGAGACTGCCACAGATTCATTATATTTTCGATCAATTTTATTATTGGTTTAATTAATATTTTCGTCGTTCCATGGTATATATTTTTGCTCAAAGTGTGCCAGCAGCTTTCATTGCCATTCTTACAGCCTTGCTAGCAGGTCGAAATATCTGAAATGAATGGAAACATTATGCAGAATTGATTCATTGGAGTGCTCTAAAAGAAGATTGAATTTGAACTCAAATCACCATTGAGTGCAAATATCAACTGATAAAGAGTACTTGTTACCTGGAAAGAGCAATTCATGTCCTCAGAAACAGACATCGTACCACCAGCATTGTCAAATTGTCCGCAGTAATGTGGTGCTGAGAAAATAGTAACAAGGCGTCGATTAGCAAAGAACTCATATCCATCCTGTACAACTTGATGAGCTCGTGCAATCAGGTCTAAATCTAACTTCTGGCAAACATCTACAACGACATCTTGACCAAATGTATACGACGCACCACGAGTATTCGCTTGCCAACCTTTCACCCACTGATCCGGATCGGACCTGTAAATATCTCAAATTCAACTCAATATTGCGCGTAATACCGTTAAGTAATATGCTAATCTTTGATAATCACCAGAGCAGATCGATTTCCATAGATGGATTGGGTGGATCAATTGGTCGTGGTAAATTGCGAAGTTGATCCAAATTATTCAAATGAGGTGACAACCCACCATGCATGCATAGAATCCGTCCACCAATATAACCGCAAAGAGGCATCCAATTGAATGTATCCTAAAAATGGACCATGATATGTAAAGGTTCTACATAAATTAAGATCCATTGAATTACCTGAAAGGCGTTCCACAAGCGAGTCGAGTGATATCTGCGGTTGCATTCTTCGAAAAAGCCGTATACACGATTGATAGCAGCCGTTTCATGGTTTCCTGCAATGACTAAATCATAATTGAAAATTTCACTATTAAGAAAGAATAAATTTTCAAGCGCTATTCTTATAATATCTCTAGAAAAATGAAGTAATGTTTAGGAGTGAGAGAAATAATTAGTCGAGAAATGGGTGCTTTTTTGGAAAATACACATTGGGAAAACTTAGATTAAACTTGGACAGGACATTATACCTCTAAGCATAAAAAAATTTTCAGGATATTTGATTTTATAACAAAACTGGAGACATATCGTTTCGATGTTCTGTTTCCCACGATCAACGAAATCACCCAAAAAGAGATAGTTAGATTCCGGAGGAAAGCCATGCCTATCATAGATACGGAGCAGATCCGAATACTATAATATTAAATATTATGTTAATGAATTGAAATAACATGAAAGATGACCTTTTTGAAGAAAATGAAGTGTATTCTGTACTGAATAATGGAGAAATGATCATCAATTTGTAAAGTATCATTAACAGTTTCATGTCTCTCTAGTCTATAGAGGTTCTTTAGCATTAAAAATTGAAATGAGATAAAATTTATTACTTGGCCGTGGATATCACCACAAACGACGATGGGTGGGTCGATTTCAATGAGGCTGCTTTGGCTTATGAACACTTCTTTCGCTTTTTGGCATACTTTGTGAAGTTCATCCTCAGCGACCTATAATTTTTTTCAATTTAGCAAATCTTCATTTTTCCTGATCTGTTACGGCTTGGATCTTAATCCGAAAAATATCAAACAACAGTCCCTGTCTCCTTTCTTTGCCTTTCACAATTTGTAATCAAATCAGATTAATTTAGGCAGAGAGATGATAAGTGAGATGAGCTATGTGAGTCCTACCTGAGTTGTAAGTCGCCCACCAGCCATACCCACATTTAACAGACGACTGATCATACTGTCAACATCAAATGACGCCATTTTTATCACTTTTGCACTCAAAACAAATTGGATACAACATGATGGAAGATTAAATGAAAAGTTTCTTGGATAGTTATCTCTTGGATAGGTTAAATTTAGTAAAAACGAACTACACCCAGTTCTTAGTTGCTACCCGTTAATTTACTGTTCAAGAGAATATGACAATTCCAATCATTCATGCTAATTTGGTTTAATTTGGATCTAATAAATGGCTTAATCCATTTATAGTTAAAATTCACCACAACAAAAACATAAACCCACTTAATAAGCCTTATTGCTGTCACCAACTGTACTTAATTGTCGCGACAAATAAGCAGATAAGAATGAGAGATCCACTTACATTCACTGCGAACCATGAATTGAATTGATCGAACAATGAAGGTGATTGTTTCATTTCAGCACCTATATAGTATTTGTATCGGAGTAGAAAAAACCCTGATATACTGACAATTCTAAGCATGCTAATTTGAATCTAATTTTGAACGGTTTAATGATTCCCGCCATGCTCCCCTTTGAAAACACATTAATATTGTGTGTCAAAACAATTTATTCAATATGTATGACAAATTATCACAGATATATCACAGATTTATCACAGATATTAGTCAGATAAATATAATTAATTTAATTAAAAATCTATAATTTCCTATTGAATTGAATTATCAATACTGGAGATTGAATTATCATCAGTAGCGCGAACAGCTTCTTCCACAGATGGATAAAAAGAAGTCTTGGGTACTGAGTAGTAGAAATCGATCCGCTCGAATGTATCCAGTATTGCCTCTGGAAAATGAATTTCAAAATGATTCCCATAAATCAATTTTACATTTCCAGGACATTTTCATCTCATTTTCAGAAAACATAATAACTCAGTAGCTGGCTCATATGGTTCTGTAAATTGTTAGAATCATGATTCCTTTTCATGTCCTAATATTATCAAGAAATGATTTTTTTATCATAGTTCAATATATATATATAGGTGGTGCTAGTACCTTTTAGTGGTGAGGATGTCGGACTGGTTGGGTAAAGAGGTTCTGGTCAACAGCAACAACGTGCTGGTACCTTGTGGTGGTGAGGATGTCGGACTGGTTAGGTAAAGAGGTTCTCTGGTGCTGGTACCTTTTAGTGGTTATATATATATATATTTGCCTTAGGGTTTTGGCATATATTTAAAAGAAAAAAAAATGACCTGATACATTTGCGAATAGAATTGTTTTGTTTACTTCTGCCGCTTGCAAATAAACCTAAAATATGTTAAGAAGCATGTTTATTTTCAAGAAATGGAATTTAATTATTTTGCATTACACAGTATATTCAAAGCAGAAATGAAAGAATCATTGCTATGATGTGTGATCTGGAATGGTAGCATCATGAGTTTGATGATATCTGATATTTTATAAAGCGAAAGGTGATACAGCTACAATATTATCGCTTATTTTTTCACTTTCTAAGTTCTTAACCTCAAGGATGTAGTCCACAATACTCATCGTAAAATTACAAATTCCAGACTGAAAAAATTTCATATTGTAGACCTGTTTGACAGCTTCAACACCCATTGTATCGATATTCGATATAGCTCCACAGTCGACGATAACAACTCCTGGAGAAACCACCTCACGCCAAGGTTGTTGCCTAGTATTATTCGTTACCATTACTTCTTTTTGCAACAGCTCTTTGTAATTAGGTTCTGCAACTGCTTTCGAAAATATCATTTTATCCTGAAACTAACTAGAATGATGACATATTAAAAAAAAATGTATGAGATGAGAAATGACGGTGTAAGTTAAATAAATTTTGGTCGCAAAGATCCTGACTATCGTCGAATCGAATGAAGTGGTAAGATAGTACTAACTTCTAAGTTAAAAGTTGGATCCAATACATCTTTCTTTTACATATCAGAAAAAGATACGCATGCATTTGTAAGTTACTGCTTCTGAAAAAGCTTCAAGACAAAGTAAACTTCGAAAAACTCATACTATCTTTCATAACAACAACAGATAAATTTGAAAATTTTTTCAGCTAGAAGTGTGAGTATGCAGTGTACTGGATGTTAATGTAATGCACTACAAATAACATGCTTGGTTAC
>JBAMDO010000105.1:0-186853 GCA_037074765.1 Mansonella perstans
TTTAAAACAGTAATGAATGAATGATTAAATACGAAGAGAAAATTTATCGATCATCTACCATGTATCTTTTGACTATTTTAATTAGATAAATTTTCAATAATTATAATCTTATTTCACTTCATCTCATTCAATCAGAGAGAAAGCAGTAAAGAGGAAAGAACAAAGTATGATGCTTATTTATATTAATGATACCTTTTAACCTAAATTTATTTCCCATGATATTTTTTTTTTTTTTTTCTTCATCTTACTTATTTTAGGATTATAGTTTCATTAATGAAAAACTTATTAATTACAATAGTAAAAGTGAAAGAATTTTAGATGAAAAAAAAAAAAAAAAAAAAAACATTTTAAAGCTAGTGAAAAATATCAGATGAAACCGGTATCTAAATAGTTTCAGTTTTCTCAAGGATGACCTTGTAATAATAATACATCTGAAGTATGATGTTATGATTTATGTATCGACTTCATATAGTTTTAATCTTTTCCGTTTAACCAATCCTGTAAAACATTGAAGTATCAAATAAATCGCTTAACATTTCAAACTACAAGTAACTTCTTTCATTGTATGATGATAATTGTACTGATAATGATAGATAATAAGTATCATATACAACAGTTACTTAAAAAAAAAAAAAAAAAAAAAAAAAAAAGCTGATGATGAAAAAGATATGTGGTTGATGAAAAGTGTCGCCAACTTGTTAAGCAAATAATAAAAGTTTATCATTTTTGATAAGCAAAACCTTGGAAATTTATGAGAAATTAAAGAATTGATTGGACTCACAAAGAAAAAGAAATGTTCGGAAAGCCAAATTGTCAATCAGTCATTTTACATTTTTCTATTCTTTTATATGTAATACAATAAAAGAGCAAATAAAAACCAGGATGTAAAATTCATCACCACCAGACAGATATTAAAGAAAATTCAATTAATAGCACAGTAGCAATTATCATTTAATTCAAGAAGCAATAGGATAATTTCAACTAATTAAGCATAAACTTCACAAATAATCATACTTATATTACCTTAAACACAAGCTAATAATTTTTCTAATCAAAGATCTAAAAGTATATTGTTTTTATTATCCATAACGATAAAAGATAAAAAGATACAAAAAGAAATCAAATTTCAATGAGAGAATTTTTTAAGCAGTGAAAAAAAAAAACTTGCAAATGAATTCTTTTTTTAAGAAAATTTGATTTGCAAATGAATTCTTTTCAAAAAAAAAAAGGTTTAGGAAGAAAAATTTGATGTTATCATTGAAAATTTTTCAACGATAAATAGAAATGATGAAAATAGAACAGTTATTTTTTTTTTTTTTTTGAGTTATAAAAAATTGCAAAATTTACTAAGATAATTTTTTTTTCCAATTATAATTCAATTAATTATTTATATTCGAATTATTATTTCAAAAAATTCAAACTAGGACCAATTAGAAAAATTCAAAAAAAAAAAGAATTCAAACTAGGATCAATTAGATGATGATTTCTTCTAGCATATCTCATAACTGATTGACATTTATAATCATACTGATTTACTACTGATAAATTTGAAATCAATGATGATAATGATAATGACGAAAAGCATCGAATGAACACATAAATAGAGAGAATAGAACAGTTTATGGATGATTCATAGATCATATATTTAAATTACTGTTCATTTCATAAATCTAGATCAATGGATAATTTTCTTTTATTACCACTGATAATGATGATAATGATGTCTGATCTATAATCAAACACTTTTATTGATAAACTGGAATCAATATTCTTGGGAAAAAAAACGTGCAATGTACCAATGTACTGTTTGTTGGTAAGAGAGAGAAATACAGAAACAGGTTGTGTGATCTCACATAGACTAAGAATTGCAATGAGGACGTACGGACGGACGGACGGACGGACGAATGACTGACTGACTGACTGACTGACTGACTGACTGACTGACCGACTAACTGACTAACGGACTGACTGACTGACTAACTGACTGACTGACTGACTAACTGAATGGCTACTTGATTCTTCTTCAAAATTAAACAGATGGCAAAAATGCAAAAGGTAAAAGGGGTTAATGTACATACAGTGTACACGTACACACACACACACATACACACACACATACACACACACACACACACACATACATACATACATACATACATACATACATACATACATACATACATACATACATACATACATACAATATACAATATATACTCCATTCACTACTATTCATGCTCACACTACTAGCTTTCTTTTTTTCCCGAGATATACTGGAAAAAACTACTAGTTGTTATGTGTGTAAATACTGCTAAACTGTAAAAATCTATTGAGTATGTTTACATATTTGTTTTTTTTTTTTTTTTTTTCATGCTTTATTTTTCGTAATGAATTCTTTGATAATGAGTTCAGTTAGTTTTTGTAATGAGTTGTTAATTGTTTGGTTTCAAATAAATTTGAAAAAATTAAAAATGAAATGAACTTTGAATTTTTCTCATCATACAAGTAGATTATTTTTTTAACTAAAATATCACAATTCATTTGCTTTATATTTCTATAATAATAATAACACGATAAATTTTGTTCATCAATAATTTTGGCTTAAAAAGTTTATTTCTCAATATCATTAATTTCCTATCTATACAAAGTTTTATTCGATCAGAATAGTTCACCTATAAATATACATTTCTTCTTCGTTCCAATTATTCAAAAAAAAAAATCGGTAAAATTAAATGCTTATCCTCTCTGTTTTAATAACTTTTTCCTCATTTAAATTATTAGCTTCAAATGCTTCATTAAGGGCACTAAAATAAAAATATTAATTAAATCAGATTTTAAAAATTTTGAAAAAAAAAATTAAATTAGAAATTTTTTTATATCAAATTTTTGTTTTGTTCATTTCAACGATGGATAATATAATAAATATTATCAATTGCAATTTCTTTCTAATTTCTCTTACAAACCAATCAAACATTAATAATTGGAAGAGTATGCATAATTATACTTAGTAATAGCTCCAAAGATGATGCTAATGATAATCAATACCAGAAAACGGCAATGATCTTGATTATATTCATGATAATGATAAATAATTAATTAACAGGAACAATGTTTAGGAATATAAACTTTAAAATTATATCATTTAGACCGCTATCTAGAGAGGTATTGGAAATTGCTAAGGCATGCATGCGTATTTTCGCGATAGGTTTTCAGCTTCCAAAACAAAAATACATCAGTACTAAAAAATTACTTGAAAAAAAAAAAGGAAATGTGTAGTAAATAAGAGACCGAAATCAATTCTTTGAATCTTTGATATAAAAGGTACCGGTAGAATCGTCTGAAAAATGTTTATGAAATGATGAAAATCATATTTTATAAAATAACATACCGTAATAAAAAAAAAAAAAAAAAAAAAAATAGCAAATAATAAAAAAGATTTGAAGGGGAAAAGAGACAATATGATAATCACTGTGATAAAATAACTTTCATCAATTCAACGAGATTATTTCCTAGCATCTGATCAATAAGAAAAAAGGTATTTTTTCATTGTTGAATTTCGAGAAAACTTCATAAAATATATGAAAAATGGTTCAAATAAAATCCAAAATTATATGAGCACTTGAAGAATGGAAATAATAACTGACAAAGCCTTGTCTCATCTATTTGAGCCCAGCCTATATCAGTACTTTACAATCAGCATTTTAAAGATTAAAAATGTCCGATGTTTGGGAAACACTAATGAAGCGGAAAGCATGACCAATTTGTTGGTAACCGAAAAAGCAAAATAGATTTAGTATTGAATTATTCAATATTATTTAACCGTTTTATAAATATAAAATAAGGCAAAGCCATTTCAGGATAACCAAACAGATAGTTATATTTCTCATTCCCTTATTTTCAATTTTGCTATCAGGTGCAAACAACTTCACTGATGTAAATAACTTAAATCTTGTTTGAAACTTAACTGAGAAAATAAAAGCATATATTTATAGATAATATGCAATACAAAATAACTTCTCAATACAAACTTCCCAAGTTTGCATGCCTTGTTAAGCTTTTATTTACATTTTCATCCCGAATTTATTTATATTAGCAGAATGTGAATTTCATATAACTAATAAAAAATTCCACAAATCTAACTAAGTGCTTGCTTAATTTATTTAGTGCAATCCTTTTCCTGAAGAATCCAAATTAGTCAAGTTTACAGCGAAATTTAATTTTTCCATCCAGAACAAACATGGAAAGACATGTAACATTGTCTCAAATGAGATGGTGATTATTGAATTTTAAAATTTCATTATTATCCAGACAAGTATCATTCGGTTCCCCAAAAGATTTAAATCTCTCAACTAATATGAGTTGTAAACGAGGAGTTTTTGAAAATGCAAAATAAAAACCTTGAATGTACTAAAAAAATGCTCTGTATTTTAAGCATGATCAGAAATTGAACTAGAACTTGAAACAAATCTCTGTCCAGCACACCAATTCGCTTGCTGTGATAATAGTTCAATTCCGTCAGTGAAGAAATTTGCTTATATCGGTAGCAATCATTAAATATGAGCTTGAAGGATCTCTAAGAATTATTCAAGGATACTAGAGAACTCTTCAAAGTAAATGCTGAATTACAAAAAACAGAAAATCATTTAAAAAAATAACAAATAACAAATAAAAATAACAATCTCATTATATAATAAAAAAACAAAAAATTGAAAATATTCGAAAATAGTGAAATTAATGATTATCTTTCTCATGGAATTCATAAATTCTAGTTTTAAACGATTTGATTTTTACAAACATTACTTCATATAAATTTTTTTAAAGTATTAATTTGTAATAACTATTACAATCCTGCTTCGAGTACAGTACAATGGGTGAGGTATTTTTAGACTGGAAGAATGGTTCAATCACTTCTTCTATCCGTTTGAATTCCCTTTTGAACTTGCTTAGTTGTTTTACAGCTGCTGCGAATGCACTCGAAAGTTCATCCACTGTGAAACTACGATCAATAAGTGTTCCAAGCAGGCGAATCGCATCCACTGAGATTTCCGTGACGATTACTTCAACTACTGTTTGCGGCGCCAAGGCAGTAACCACTTTTTGTAAACAAGCGCGAATTTGAGTCTAAAAAGCTCAAGGGAGTTTTAATTTAAACTCAATTCAGAACCAAAAAGGCAAAATTCAACAAGTCAGTTTTCTGTTATAAACACTATTTCAAATTGTAATTATTTGCAAAGAATATGCAGATGAAACCAAGATTTATCAATGCTAACTTAAACACTTCATTTTATTTCAGATAATTCCAAATTAAAATTATTTAACGTTCCAAGGACATAGGAACTTATTTTTAAATCATATACAGAAGTTTCGCTCTACCTTCCCTGAATCTATTCAGAAAAACAGGAAACCTACCTCATTTCTTTTCCGAATATGAGGTATCGGCTTCTCCGTTAAAGCATATCTGATGTTGAGGTTAGCAAGGGTAACAGCTACTGGTAGTGTGTTTACCGAATGCCTTACAGACGAACTGACATTTGGTAAATGTGGAAATGCTTCCTTAAAGGATACACCACTTTGACAAGTTTCAAACTTGCTCAATATTTCATTGAACGTAAGTTTTCCCAAGTCAACGCCACCAACACGAGCTAATACTTCATTTTCACCGTACACAACTAGCAGAAGTTCGATATTCGCTTCGTTACAATGCACCTATGAGAAAATTAAACAAATCAGAACCAAATCAAATCAAATGCTTATATATGCCATTAACAATAAAGTATAATATGATTCAAAGATTGCAGTATCTTATAAATTGATAAAATGATCAAAATGGACCTGAATAAAATGTTCATATCAAGAATTTAAATAAATCTTACATCAAGTTCCGATATTTGCGTTGGAGTGACCGGATCATGTAAAATATCTGTTTGAATGCCGCGAGACCACATCTGTTTTACCAAATTTGCAGTTACTTTCAGCAGCTTATCAGAAATTGAACAAACTAATGCTTGACCGCAAACTGATCCAAAATCTAAATCTCAGATTAGAATTAATCTAATTAGAATCTGGAATTCACGGGATATACCACTACCAGCTACTAGTAGAATGTATGGAACGGTTTGAAAGTTGACACAATAATCCTTTTGTCCGCACTCATTTTCATTTCCGGTGCTACTTCTAAACAACTGGCACCTTCATCACCTTTGTCGTTGAAGAAATTCAGGATTAACACTAATAATGTTACAGAAATTTGGAAACATTCTTCTATAATATAGATTAGTCATAGCTAACAATCTGCGCGCGATTATATGGTCTAATTGATTGGGTAAAATTACCTGGTTTATCGGTACAGCAAAACTGAGCAAGAATATCGAGCGATAGGCTGCATCCAACCGCACATAGTGGACTGGGAGGAATTAGATCCTGTGCATGACGCTCGTCTTCCAGTAAAGTATCGTATCTACCTGTGAATGTAAGATGTCACTCCGCTTAAAACTCCTGCAGACATTAAAAAGCTAAATAGTAACGAAATAACTTACCTCCAGCACCAATAATGACAGGTTTTATTATTTGCTTATGGAGGAACAGAACTCGTAGTTGAAACATGAGGCCACTGCTGTATGTATACGGCCGATAACAGAGAGTGCCATCGAACAGAATGTGCTCAGTCATATTATCTAAAAATAAATAATGAATGCCAAATCGCTTTATTTAAAATAAGAAAGTCTAATATTATCATCTATATTATCAACCAAATATAATAAATGAAAGAAATTACTTTTTGTATGATTTCTACCTCCCGTATAACCGAAGTCAGTGGATAATTCTTAAAAATAAGAAAATCTCAAAATTTGAACTATATAACTATGGCATCATCTTTAAGAAGTTTCTAAGAGGAACTCGGAGAACTAGAAAATTTACCAACAAAACATTCCAACAGTACGGCTAAATTTACAAGGTCACTTAATGCTTTCCTTGCATGCTTTCGGACACGATCATCACGACAGTTTACTAAACATTCCGTTCTTGCCGTTAACGCTTCTAATGTATAACCATCGCTTTCAAGAACATTGAGTAATGAATTTGCCTGATTAAATGACATTTCTGTGCCGACCCGAAGTCGCTCGATTTTTTGCTCATGACTAAGCATTTCTGAAATTAAAAAATCAAGAAACTACGCAATATCTAATTATCAGCGCTAGAATACACTGATCATAACTTCTTTTTTTGATTTATTAGTAGGACTTATACATTTAGATCAAATACGATCCGTTTTTTGTGATTTTGATAGTTTGAATCACTTTAAATCCCAATGTACAATCTATTATTAATAAACAGTCAGATGCTTGAATAAATAATATACATATAATTATGTGATTCCGGATTTAGTATTAGCTGTGATGTTGGATTTTGAAAAGAAATGAAAACCTCATTTTCAACAATAAGAAACAGAACTGCGATCAAACTCCAAAACTAACTATTTGATGTTGCAATTGCGTAAAGAATATTCAGTATTTTGTTCTGTGTGCTGAAATCGCCGAAACCGAGATATAAAGAAGCAGCAATAACTAAATCCCGATGTCCCAACCGAATTTCCCATTTACGTGACGATATACAATCGAGCTGATGAGCTGCCTCGACCATAATGCAAAGTACATCGGCCGTTAGCATTTGAGATGAGCTTACCGGACCGATAGCATCAATGGCGAACTCGATACGCTCAACAGGATGCATGCTAACTGCAAATACATTAAATATGGCTAATTAATCACTCACTCATGTCTTTTAAGAACTGTATGGACTCCCAGGTGTACCACACTCGTCACTTATGCCATTAATACATAAATAGTTTTATTACTTAATACATATATAACAGTTTTATTATTATTCAATGCCAAATATCTTATTCATCATAATGAATGCAAAAAATATCATTTTTAAATGTTTTATATGATGTATACCTAATATTCATTTCATACAGGTTACGCTGCAATCTGTAGTTTTGTAGTCTAAACGATATAAGAGCCGACCATAAATAGTAAGACTGATAATAATCATAATGAAAAATACTCAAAATAGTTTTTTGAAAGCCTAAATGATAAAAAATGTTGACTGATATTTAGAACTAAACGGCAGTCGGAATTACCGTAATCACCAACTAAAATATAATATAAAACATTTCAATTTCAACAAAAACCAGCTCTTTCACATAGAATGAAATATCATATTTTTTAAGACTAGAAACTTTACCAACAGCATCGGAACGCCCAAACACTTTGCCACAACCATATCTTTTTAAACGATTTACTCCATTACGAATGCAATAACGTACAAAAGCTCGCCGTAAGTCACACTAAAAGCATCATTTCATCCACAAGATTGCCATATTATTATGAAAATTGCAACTGGACGTTAAGTAGAGTAAATCATTAAAATTAATTTAGTATTTGTTGACTATTTTAATCAGTAGTTTACTCATACTCCAACAAAACTAATGATTTAACAACGTATCTTACAAAAGTTATTTGAACTTTCCCGACACTTAAATTAATCACTTGCTTTGATGGACTGTTCAGACAAAAATAAATCATCTAGTTCCATACCGATAACATTACTGTAATCCCATTTTCATCAATAAATCGACATGCTCGTGATTTTGAATTTGCCATTTCAGTTGCATTTTTTGTATTAAAGGGTGTAATAAAATGCACATCGAACGGAATAAAAGAATGTATTGCACAGATCCGGCACAATTTATTGCGTAAATATTCTATAGCACGTAATCTTGGCAAACTTAACCGATCCTAAATAAATGGAAATAACCTATTTGAATAAAGTACGTTTAAGACCATAATTAGATCCATTCAACTGAGCTGAATCAAAAAAATTACCGGTTTCAAAAAAAAAAAAAAAAAAAAGAATGAATTGAAATCTGAAATAATTTATTCGAGTTTTAAATTTAATAAAATAACTAATCTATTTTTAAAGAAGTAACTGATCTGTTTATTTTGGCTTTTTAACCACTTACTTTCCCGGTTCATGCAGTCTCTCTTATGTGACAAATAGACAACTAAAAGTAAGACGATAAATTCGATACCGCATCTTCGATCAAATAGCAGATGAAACTGCTGGGTTTCTCTCATTTGGTTTTTCCACGAAACAATAAGAATGAACAATGCTTACAGTTGAACATATGCTTCGATCATAAAGATAATCTGCTGCTGGTGATACCGGATTACCTATCAATGTATCAATTATCCAATGATACAAACGTCCTCCGCTCCGAATAGTTTGACAAAACATTTTCTGAAAAAGCAAGAGATGACAGTTATGTGGTGAATATCAACTATTAAATATAATAATAAAAAGATGAAATAAAAAAAATGGTAATCCTTTCAATCTTAACCAACAAAAAAAATTCGTTCATAGAAATTAAGGCATGTTTTTGTTTTACGCGAAGCTTTAGGTCCAATAACAAAAAAAAAGTTTTAATTTACTTGGAAATCGTTCTCTTCAATTTCTGCTACTGGAATACGATCGCTGTCCAGAAGAGTCTGCACGGATGGCCGATCGTCTGGTTGAATTTCCAGCATCCATTTGATCAATTTCTTGGCAGATTTTTGGTGTATCTAAAAAATTATAATTGACTTGTTTTATTTCAACAAGTGCCGTATAATGTTAGCCAAAAGAAACGATTTCATACTTCAAATATGTTAGTCCCAAAATCAGAAGGGAAATGACCGCAACCACGCAGATTTTTTATTGTTGCTATTCGTTCCATTCCAGGTAGAAGAGGCCGATAAAACATTTCAAATAAAACTATGCCAAGACTGGAATAAAATAAATGTTGAAGTATAGATTTACAAAACATAAAGGCAATTGAAAAAGTTAACTGAATAAAAAATGATCAACACAAGGAATATTAGAAATTTCACCTGAAATGGAAGCCATCAATTTATCTTTGCTAGCTAAACTCTAAATAATCGGTGACCTGAATTAATGAAACAAATGAATGAGTAATCTGTGCATCACAGAAATCAGTAATAACCGAACAAATAATCAACTAAAAACCCAAACAAACTAGTCATGTTGATGAAATTCAACTTAGCAACTAAAGTAGCCAAAATAAATGTGGAATGTTAGATAGATAACATAATGATCAATAACCTATACACGTCGATCTTGGTTGTGCAATTGATGCTTCTACTAGCAGTTGAGAGTAATTCTGGTGCAATATAAAGAGCTGTACCAATATCTTTGGTCATAGGAACATTCATATCAGATTCATTCAAAGAAGATAGATTCTTCGACACAATATCTCGAGTTGCAAGACCAAAATCGCCAATTTTAGCATGGTCGCTTCCGTCTATCAGGATATTCATCTACAATATTTAGCTAGAAAGAGAATGGAATAAACTACATAATAAACTACATTTTATCACAATACTGCAATAAACGAAGAATAAAAAAAAATCCTTCTGCAGCCCAATCAGATATAACTGCTCCTGATAAAAAATTGTATGCCGAAAAACAAAAACACTGAAAAGATAGTTCTTAAGGCAAAATTTAAGAAACAACAGGTTGAATGAAATGCTCCAAATAACTAAGAGAAATTCCACAGTGGCTTCATAGGATCCCCAATTTGCAAACATGAGGCAACACTGAATGATTCCTTTTAACAGTCGAAATAGTGAAGACTTTTCATTCTATGTGATAAACATAACAAAAATGCATTTTTATTGCACTTTACGTTTTCATCGCTTTCATCTCGAAATTGTAGAAATGTAATCAAAATCTGAGTATCCAGATCTGCGAAATAATACAATGGAATTGAAATCTATATAAAGTTCAGAATTAAAGAAACCCCAACCGGCTTAATGTCACGATGAATCATGCCTTCTTGATGGATGTATTGCAGTCCGAGCAAGATCTCACGAAAGAGACGCCATATTTGTCTTGGATTTTTCAGCAGTTTTGAACTGTCAATTAAATTACGCAAAGTAGACTTCTCACAATATTCCATTTGAATGAACAGAATTCTTAAAGGTAATGCGGATGAATTTTCCATTGTCTTTTCAGATCCTGATGTTGGAGTCGGTGGCGTATCAGCATCGTTTTCATTACTCGAATCCTCATTGTCGCCTTCGTCTTCAAAAAGCACTTCCTATAATTATAAAAACGCAGGAATCAATCAGTTTCCACGAAAGTTTTTTAAAAGGAAGATGAGATAGAGTAATGCATTAAGAACTCTTATGTATCAACTACGAGCATCAGGTGCAGTAAAACGATCTATCAGTGAGATCTTCAAAACGTCGCAAAAATATTTCTGGAAATTGAAATTACGTTAGAAAAACAAATGTTGCGCTCTGTCAACTAAATATCTTCAGGTAATTACAAAGCTAATGAGATATGAATGAAAAGAAACAATTTAATGGTGCACAATAACAAACAACTTTAAGGTAAAAAAAAGTTTGCTTGCTTGTGCCATGAAAGTTTATTGGATTAAAACCTACGAAGTCCGAACTTTCAACAGCACTAAGATCAGTAGGAGAGAACAGCGTTTGTACAGGCTCTCTATATTGCTCTTCGGAAACAAAATCTGGTTCATTTATAGAAGCTATTTGAAAGGACGTTGACCACTCGGCTGTTGTATCTACAGCTAAATGTTTTGCCAATTTTTCGATGTTCTTCATTTGCCGAGACATCAGCGAACCTAAAGTGCTCGTAAGGATGAAACAGTAAGAAATTCATTACAAATTTCAGCACTTAATTTATTCTTGTATGTATATTCAAATGTTCTGACCAAAAATTTAACTAGTTTTTGAAAATTGTCATAGTTCACATCGATGCTATTAGTACAAAAAATTCAAAAAAATAGTGAACAGACATTGAATTATGCTTTGAATTTCATTCATGTAAAAGTTAATTTCCTCTCAAAATATAGTGGATGCATGTGAGTGAATTAGGTCCAGTTTGTAACTAAACTTCAAGGCCAAAGAAATACTCGCGGATGTAACGTAAGTATAGAGCAGAAGAAATGAGTTATACTAATAAAAAAATGTCTAGGTAAAACTTGAATAATGCAATCCACCAAATTCCGGATGCAAAAGCCAAGCTAGTTTGTCGTTAACTTATGAGGAGTTGACATGCTTCGATTACTTCGAAATTCGAACACAAGTTCAACTTAAACTATAACGGATAATTGTATCAAAAAAGTATATAACCGGTACATACCAATGGTTTTTCCTTTTTCACCGTTACCAGCATTCAAATCACTACTTTCCGATCCGGTTTCTCTTTCAACGGTAGAAGATGCGGTAAAAGCTTGTTCAATCCAAGCACTATAGTAACGAACAACATTCGGATGATTTAATTTCGAAAACAGTTTTGCTTCGTGTGTAACTTCTCGACTGAATCGCTTATCCTTAGGATCTAAGGGTATCCGCTTGATTGCGTAATCATTACCGTCTAGTTTATTTCTACAAAAAAAAGTCAGAGCTTCCAACGGTATTTGCTTGAAACATTAAATATCTTACTGCCAAAGACTACGATATAACCTAGTATTCTGAAATGCTATATATATATGATATATAGCTATATATATGACATATGATATATAATGAAATGCTCTATGAGCGCAGACCTCAATTTTATTATTCTTCACCAGATAGTAACAGTGTCATTGATGACCTTTTCCGTGGTCATCTGAACCATTCAGGATAGTGTTAAGCATCCAAAGCAACAATTTTGCGCTAATAAGCAGTAACAGTAACCAAAACTTTATCATCATCAACTTGTCAAGACAAGCTCAATAATCATGAAATTAATTTTAAAAACTATTCAAAATTGCATCAAGTCTTACTTTGCTAACATAACATCACCAAATCCGCCTTTCCCCAATTTTTCGATAAAAATAAATTCGTTTCGAAGTCTACTATGTGCGATTCGTTGAAAGCCATCTTTTCCATCAATCAAAGACTCGAACAAATCATCTGAAAACAATTTGAATTGCCTATTTTTGACGAGAGATAATTAAAAGTACATTATTTTTATATACTTTGCTTCTGATAGTTATAAAAACCTTGATGTAAAAAAGGATGTTCCATTAAGCTTTTCAAGATTTTCGTGTTAAATAAGGTAGTTTCATATAATTGAAAGTACATTATTTTTATATACTTTGCTTCTGATAGTTATAAAAACCTTGATGCAAAAAAGGATGTTCCATTAAGCTTTTCAAGATTTTCGTGTTCCTGCAAGCTTCAACAAAGCTCGCAAGATTTTCAGCAAAGTCAGGACTGTTCTCAATTGCCGAAAGCTCCCTGAATTTGTCAAAAATGTTGCCCAACGAAACCAAGTCATGATTTGGCAATTTATCCATTGAAGGGTTAAATAAGGTAGTTTCACCAACTATTTTGATACATTCATCGATAATCCTACACTGATCCAAAAGCAGTGATCTGAAATTGCAAGGACAAATGACATATATTTTGTATAAAAAATTTTTAAAATGATCGCATAATTTCAATATAATCACAGATTAAAGTTCAAAACCAAAATTCGATTTTATCGAAAGCATATAGCTTATCCAGCATTCTTTGTTCCATGAACACACTCGATGGAAAAATGATCACAAAGAATGCACCTTAGGTGATAATCAGACAAACGAAAGTTCCGTTTGCTAGTGACCCATATAGATGTCGGATCAAGACCAAAATGTCCCAAGTTTTTTTCGTGTAGAAATTGCAAACCGTCTAAAAGTTGGACAGCAAGGCGAACTAAGAGTGTCTGCAAATTAAGTGGGCTTGAGCACTATAATGACTCTGAATGATAAAAATGAACAATCCGCCTTAATTTTTAAAGCTGAATTATAAAAAATCTAAAATCATGAGCCTGCACAGGAAGAAAAAAAAGATAATGAATTTTATTGTAGTAAAAAAATTTCCACAAATATTAGCGCACTTACTTTGTCGGTTTCGAAAAGATCGACTTGAGATGATAAATTTCGGTCATTTCCACCAATATTTTGGCCAATTATAATGCTGCAATCAACTCTAAGATAATCGATAACTCCTCAGTCGTTAATCATTTTGAGGAGAAACTACTGTGTTGATATATATCATTCAGTATCCATAACAAATATTTCCAGAAATGAAAAAAAAAAAAAAAAAACTTGAATTAATGAGTAAAGCTTGCCAAACATTAACTTCCGAAGCTGTCAATTTATTCTTCCGAATACAAAGCATTTCATAACTGTATAACGTTGGCTCAGTAATGGAAATTCTTGAAATTTCTAGTAATTTCCTTTCCAGCTTTTTGAAGTGAGTAATAAAAGGTTTAAACGATGATAAAGGTGTCTTGGCTATCGCCATAAATGTCCATTCCATGATAAAAAGTTCATGACCCTGGAAGCAAAAAAAATAACAATTTCAAAATATAATCACAAATAACAGACCATTACAGAGTATGAAGAAAAGCACAAAAGCACAGTTAATCAGCTACGCCTATTAGTCGATTCATCTAATGATATTACAATCGCGAAAGTAAATCCATATTATGCGGACATAACGCCTGAATATTTTACAGCCAACGAGATTTTTTTTTCTTTTCACGAAAATATGCACTGCTTTTTTAATTATAGTTCCTCAAGATTTCTTTACAGTTCCAAACTAAATTGTTTTGTGCTCCTTTGGATAGATGCCGCGCATAACCAGTACTTTTTAAAAGATCGGAAGCTTTAGTATCGTATTCTATCCGCATGTTCCTGCTGATCACCATAAAATTGTTTCTATTATTAAAAATACATCTCAAATTACCGTGGCACAATCTACAGCTGACCATTCTCGACAGAACGGACTAATATCTGGTCGTCTCCTGAAGTTGCACGTACTTCTTGTCAGCCGTCTTTGGACACCATCGATACACGAAAAGATTTCGCATGGGCTATCATCGACTGGTGTCAATGGTTCACCTTCTTCCGCCTTTCGCCACATTAGTTTCTCTTCATGCATTTTTTGAAGTGCCACAACATCCTCACGATCGCGCTGTTCTGACCTTACTCGTTGTCTCTGATACATTAATAAAAAAATATGAAAAAATTCAGGAAAAACGAAATCCGTTAAAACTTAAACAGAAAAGATCTCTTAAATTATTGCAAAATGATAACCGTAACAAAACTACATGCAGAGATAAAAAAAAATCGGTACCTTTCGCTCATGTTCTATTGCTGCATGCTGCTGTAGCATGCCATCAAAGAATGATGCTTCTGGAGGTTTATTTCGTTCATACAGAAATTCTTGAACTGATTGGCACAGTTCTAGAATAACTTCCTGAAAATTTTCATTCGTCAAAAGTTCTCCAATTATTCACCGAATTTATATGTTACAGAACAGAAAAAAGTAATGAATGGATAAAATGAAGAATATAATAGATAGAATAGATAAATTACTCACGCTTCCTTTCAATGAAGATGCTTTATCATCTAATATCTGCTTAAGTTTGGCAACATCCTTCATCGAGATACCTTTCACATTTTCCACTGCAAGGGATGGTGTCCTGAAAATAACGGCAAAAAAACTGTTTAAGAAATAGACAACTACTGCGATAATTTTTAAAAGAATTTTTTGAAATTTTTAAGTGAACCATCGAAACTTGAAAAACAAAATTTGTGTTAAAAATTATACAAGACTAGGATATTGATTATAAGTATAAAAGGGCAAAATGTTGCAGCATACCCAGACAACGGATACATTTTTGGACATTTTACGTGAAGATCCAAGGAGACGTAGATTTTATCATTAGCAGTGCTAGCAGATCCAACAGGTTTAAGGCGCAAAATGACATCAAGTGGTTGCCATATCTGCAAATCAATCAATCGAATTTCACAATAAATTCTTCAGAAAAAGTTCACTTGTAGAGTATGAAGACAGCTTCAGTGAACCTGTTCAATATACAAATAAACAAACAATTACTGCATTTTCTGATTCATCTCAATTCCAATCATTGATGATCAAAAAAAGACAAGTGATTAAAATGGGTAGGCAAACACACATATATATTTTCCCATAATATGGTAAAAATAGAGTTATCTATAATGCGTACATGGTTACGCTGCCGCCAGATTAATGAAGAAATGCAAACTGACAAATATTTGCAAGGAATGAATGACACTACTCCTTTAACAAGCAAGATAATTAGCTAATTAAAAACTTGCTACCAGAAGAAAAAGTAATAAAAAAGCAAAATAAATAATTAAGAAAGCAGTAAGAAAGCTAGCAAGATAACTAGTTTTAAAAACTCTAAAAAACTCCCAATCTAATCAATCTATTCAACAAACCTTCCAAGCATTTTGGGTTATATCAAGGAAGTCTTCACCATACACAGATTCTAATACCATACGTTCATCTTCCTGCCGCCTTTTAGCGTCATCTAACGTCCCACTGATGTCACCGAATGCACCACTCCGTTGTTGTTGTTGCTTCATCGATTTTATGATAAAATCATAGTTTAACGATTTTATCAATTTCCTTCTCTCAATAACCTGGAAATCACGATGATTATGATATTATCAGCAATCATGTTAATAATCGTAATTGACTATTCAGAAAGATGGATAACAATACTGCTTCAATATGTTTTGGGCTTTCTTTTGACTTTTTTTAAGTAGTAAAATATTAAATTTGTAGTTTAGAACATCGCACAAGTTGAGCAAACATTGTAATTAAACAGAAATAGAAAAAAAAATGTAGAATAGAAAATTATCTCTATCGTCCTCTCGAAAAATGCTTAACTTCGAGCCAGCTAAAATTTTAATGAGACTGGAGAATTTGAAAAACGACTTGAAAAATGTAGAAAGTAATTTTGAATGACTTGGAAGTTTTCGAAATCAAAACTCAATTCAAAAATTTTAAAAAACATACTTTTCTACCCTATTACCAAATTACCAACAATCGCTGCTACTGCGACTACATATGACTATTCTGACACTCTCTGGCTCTCGATCAATTCGATCACAAAAATCCATCACTGATATTATCCATTTTCACTCTCAAGTTCTTCTGCAATCAAAAAATACTCCATAGCATAGTTTTTAAATTTCCGTTTCAGCTAAGGAGCAATACTCCACCGAACTATCCCGCCAATATTTGTTTCAAATAAAGAGCCTAGTTTGAAAGCCTTCATTACTGTCTCAATATTTACTTCAAATAAGGAGCCTAGTTTGAAAGCTTTCATTACTGTCCCAATATTTGCTTCAAATAAAGAACCTAGTTTGAAAGCTTTCATTACTGTCCCAATATTTGCCTCAAATAAAGAGCCTAGTTTGAAAGCTTTCATTACTGTCCCAATATTTGCTTCAAATAAAGAACCTAGTTTGAAAGCTTTCATTACTGTCCCAATATTTGCCTCAAATAAAGAGCCTAGTTTGAAAGCTTTCATTACTGTCTCAATATCTGCCAGCCAGTTTGTTTCCTCACTGCTGCAATTCAAAAAGTGCTCCTATTCAGTACTATCTGTTTCAATTACTTTGCAACATGCTCTCTGTCTCCTTTCTTATCATTCCGTCTTTCCACATATCCACGCCATTTAATCCCGAGTTCTACCGATAGTACCGAAAATATCTAAGTTCCCACAATATCAGATTTATATTTTCATAGGTTTGCAGCCCAGACGTTAGAATTTACGTAATGTCCTGGCGTCTCGTTGTGCGATTCATAATTTGGTTTGCTTTAGTTATGGTTTCATCTGACAAGTATGAAAGGAAATGGTCAGTTATTCCTAATTAACGGGATTGGTCATAGTTTTGCTGGAGTTTTTTTTATGGGTTATCCTACAGCTTCTCAGGGAACTAATTCCTTTTTATTTATCCGATTTGATTCCAGTTTGCACGGATTTCTTACTTATGTCTTTCAGTCAATGAATAGACAATATAGTGATAAAACGACTGCTATGATATCACAATGGGTATAACCACAACTGACAACGACGAACAAGCGGCAAATGAAATGGCAGCTGCAAAACCAAAAGAACGACAATTTCAGGTTATTTCATTTCAAATTTTGGTTGAAACCAACTAACTTTCTGAATCAATAGTGCTATGCTACTTTTATATGAAGCGAAACCGTTTTTATTATTCATCTTCGAGCATTTTTCAAATTTTCAGTAAACCAACTGGAATCTCCCCATGTCTATGACGGATATTACGTATTTTACTTGATATTGTTAAATCCGGTTTCAATTCAAATTGGAAGTTGTGCGGTAAATATAGATAAACATATATATGCGTATATATTTATAAAAAAAAATATATATATATACAATGTTGCACACAGATTTTTAATATATGGAATGACAGATTCTCAAGAGAATGGTAGTTTTAAATTAATTTGCATGCCCACCTGTCGCAAAAAGAAACGAACATAGCCCTGAATATATATGTATAGTAATTTCTTAAATTTTTAAAGCTTTTTGTTTGCAGGTAGTTCCTGTTCCGGGAACTTTTACTCGTGGACGTTGGAAATGTTGGGATTATAAGGATAAAACATCGGAAACTGGTGCAATCATTGATTTTAAAGACAAATCAGAAAGACATGCTTTACGTAAGTTATCGTAACAGTCCATTAGACTAGACTATCCTTTTTGTATTTTTTATCAGTTTGTCGTGATAAAATCGTATAGTAGTGCTGTAGAATTTTGGGAAGGAAGATAGAAACAAATTTTTTGACAAATGCAGTTTTTATTTTTGTCATTCGAAGATTGTTGAGCGAAGGCTCGAGGAATAGACATTGTAAAATCTCGCTTGAAGCCTTTGATAAGGAAAGTATACTAGGCTTCATTCCTAAAATTCTAGTTTCTATTTCTGTTTTATAAATACTAGGTTTTTTGCAGTCTTATTCAAAATGAGAGCTATATTCGTTTTTATTCCTTGCTACGGCTATTTTTAGCTGTACGATTAGTGAGGAATATTTTGGTTAATACCAAGCATCAAATAGGCATTTCGCTGTAAGCCAAAGCAAGTCGTGGATGTAAATCATCAATTTTAACTTTGATACATCTCTTTTCCTTCATTGGCAGCCATTGAATTAATGATTCTGCTTTTTACTGCAGAAGAAAATGCGAAAATTCAGGAACTGAAATGCATTTCGTAGAGTATTATAATGGCATCAAACTAGACTGTTTGCTATGGTAATCTGACTTGAACAGCTATGTCTTTTTATAGCAATTAATGTTGGGGAAAGTCCGGTCGGATGTAGAACTTTCATTTCTCATGGCCAAACAGATACAGCGAATCATACAGCAAGTGAACCACATTTGATTTCAGCAACTGATACGAGTAGCGCAGGTTCTGGTTTTATTATATTTTTCTTTATTACATCATCTCACTCAGACGCAAATTACATGGTCTTTTTATTTAAAATTTTCGAGCCTGGGTATAATTTTCTTCCATACTAAGAACTGACAATTAGAAATTGTGCAATTAAAATTAGGGCTAGTTGAAAATTCTGATTTTGGACGTATTATGAGGTGTGTTTCTGAAAACGTTTAACAGTCTTTCACTTCAAGCAAATGACTGCTAGTTTTTTTTTTGCAGAAAAAAGAAAAAAAGAAAAGAGAACTAGTAACACTTATGTTGGTGTTTTCAGCAATATCACCAGCGATCGACATATCAAATACAGAGAAAGAATCCAGTACAATCGTTGTTACATCGATTGCTCCTCCATCCGCAACTCCCGTACACGGTACTCCATCTTCAGCTAGTACTTCTCCTGTGATCAGTAATTTCGTCGAAACTAAGGTATTTTATTATTTGTGCAGATCGTCATGGAAAAGCCATCAGAACTGTGCAGTCATATTTTAATTGCTTGCCTAACGTGGTTACTTTCGAGTTTCAGGAAAATATTTTAAATGTGCGCCTTTCTGAAAATGTTTGGATAGTTAATCTTAGAGGGTTAAAGAATGTAGAAGTTTTTTTCTTGACTTGCTAACAACATCTGGAATTTTTTAATCTGCATGACAGTTTGAACCTGTAAGATCAGACATCCCGTGCACGCCATCCCCACGGATAAATGACAGTCATTGGTTTTTGTGTCATTTAGTTAGCAGTCAGTGTGACTTTTTTTTTTGTGCATTTTTCTTTTCATTTTTTCAGGGAAAAATTCCAGATCAGGAAGGCTCATTATCACTACAAACTACGGCGTCGGCACCCGTCCTTAATGTTGGAGGAGTGGCACCAGCTCAAACAGCGCAGTTCTACCGCGGGTTATCCGCTACCACCTCCTATCTGCAACCATTATCGGTTCGTGTCAATTTAAATTTTTTTTACTTTTTCTTTTATTCCTTCGAAATGTGTTAATCTAATACAGTTGAATCAATTTGTTACTTGGTTTCGCTAAAATGCATGTCGGTTGCTTTGTTTCCGATTTTTTTATGATTAAAGAACTCCAGCCATGACTATTTCTTGTCTCTCATGAAGTAGAAAGTACTGAAACTTTGTTCCTCTATGCCTACACATGTAATTTTTGGCAATCCTTGCGATTATATATGTTTTCTGATGGAATAACTACTTGTTGCTAGTAAATCGAGCTCTGCTTTTCTCGTTTACTTTTACGTTTGTTTGAAAATGCTAAAATGTGAACTTTTTATTAAGCTAAAAGCGATTTCAGGAACTTCCTGATCCGAATCTTGTAGTCCAATCATCGTTTGCTTCCGAACCGATTGCAACAAATGTACCATCTGCTGCTGTTGAAACGGACGACTTGTTAGTTTTTTCTTTTCATAAATTTGGATACATCGAATTGTGATGATTCAGTATTGATTTTTTTTCAATATTTTCCCTGGTATATTATAAATTGAAATAGCTTGCACAATTCTTCCCCGTCATCAGTATTCTGCAATAGATTGATTACTCGTTTTTCGTCAGCATTTTTTAGTGGATAAAAAATATTGGAACTCCTTTGAGTTGTTGAATAACTTCTAAGTCCGTTCAGAACTATACGAGAATGTTTTAATGTGAAGCGCATTTATTTTTGCGCGAAAAATTTTTTTTTCTTGGGTCAGTATTTATCTGATGAAATCACAAAAACGCGAGAAATTGAGAAAGGAAATATAGTAGATAGTAAATTTTGATTGTGTAATTTGGAAAAAATGTTACAGATTTAGAATATTCAGTTGACTCTAGACACTGTTAACAATTTTAGTTAGAATGATCCAACATTTTATATATATATATAGTATAAAAATGACACGATATGAAGTGCACTGAAGTATCTGGAAGAATGTCATAAGTTAATTCCAAGTTAGGATGATATTATATTCTCTAGATCTACTCAAAGAATTTTTTACCATTATCAATCAAGGAATGATGCAAGCAATTGATTTTGTTTGCTTCTCTGAGTTGGGAATTATGTGAAAGCAATTAAGACGAAAGCAATTTTTTTACTTAACAGTTGACAATATGGTAGTGGTGGTAGTGAAATCACTGCTTCTTTTTTCATCTAGATAATAGTAATGCGTATTAACAGTTCTTATCTTTAATTGATGATATATTTGGACAATTGATGATATGTTTAGACATTCCGCATAGTGTTTCAATGGTGATAATAAGAAGATGGTGTAGTAACTCTGTCAGATGTGTCTTTCTTCTTCATTAGGGCGAAAAAAAACAGTGCTGCACTGCTAATAAACTTTTCCAAATAGCGTTTTAATGGGAATAATGGTAGTGAATAGGTATGATTTAAATGGAGTAATGATAATGTCCAGTAGTTGAAGTTGGTTTACATTTGCCTTAAACTGCCCTGATAGTAAATAATGGTGTGGCTGCAACAGTAGTGATTTCGATGTTAATTGTACGTTTAATCATTGTTAGATTGAGGACAAGTATTGGCGACACATCCATTAGGATGTTCGTTTATGCAGTGCTTCCCACTGAAAACGTTTCAATATTTGATTGCTGTAACTTTTCGAGAATCATTTAAGAATTTAATTGATATCTTTGCTTCTATTTTAAAACATATGTTTGAATTCTGCTTAAAAGAACAGAAGAATAGGAAGTTAGAAATTAAGTAAGTGTAAGCAAATTTCTTTTTCTTTAAAATATAAAAATTTTTTTGGTATATTTGAATCATTTATGGAGAATGGGCTTTTTTGATGGATTTCCGCTACTGGAAGACGCAAAAGATGGGTATCTTGAAAAAATAAAGAAGTGTGAGTCACATTCTCGACAGCCTTGGTGAAGAGTAGATGTTTTGCAACTATAGAGGGGAATAGTACAACAAAATATTAATTGCATCGTGTTGTTGTTGTCGTCGTACCGATCATTGCAATGGTGTAGCAATATTTTAAACTTTAAAGCATTGTCTTAAGCGATTTGGAGAAGGATAGGATGAATTATAACTCAAATTACAACTTAAATTTTATAATCACTTATGAATGGAGAGGATATCAACTCTTTATGATTCTAACGAGATATTTTCAGTTTTGTTTTGTCGCATAAAGAGTTTAGCGTATTTAATGTTCTTATCTTTTTTATTTTATGGTATTTAGTATCTTTTTATAGCATTGTCTTAAGCGATTTGGATTGTTGTGAATTGTTTGCAAAAAATACTAAGAGTCAGTTCAGTTATATGTAAATCAAAAGGGATAGACCAGTTCTCATAACTTCCAAATTCAAGTTGTAAAGCTTCTCAAATATAGGAATTACAAACAGTAATAAAAGTAGAGGTGGTCATAACTATTTATCGGTTAAAATTATTGATTCGGATTAAAGTAATAATATGCGCGGTAGGATTCTGAGGTATAAAGAGATCGTAAATATTATCATCTTATCATCTCTTCTTCGTGTGACTTGCCTGCGATTATCATTTGAATTAATGTGAGACAATTGATTAATGAAAAATTGGCGGGCACATTGAATAATTATTAAGTATTACATTCGTCAGTGTTTCTCTCTGTATGGATTTACTGACTTTCAAGAAACAAAAAGAATACCTCGAAAATATATAGAAAAAATAGCATCTTCAATCTTTATGCTCATATCCCATACTCTATTTCTTAGAATTTATCATGGATATGCTGCAAGCGTGGAAGCGGAGATTCGAATAAAAAGGTAGAGGAAGACTGCTGGTAGTTTCCAGGGAGCTGCAGGTTTTTATGTGGGCGAGTCAAAAATTGAGTTCTCAGAATATGGGTTTCTATTTCAATTATTATAGTTTTCGAAACGATAATATCCTTTCAGATAGCATTTAGCAATAAAATTAAATTAGTAATTGAAATGAATTTCTTCTGGATATCTTTTGAAAGGTTTTAATTATTAATTCTTTATGGCTCTGGAATTCTGTTTTTATTTTCCTGCTGACATGATTTTAGTAAATTATTTTAAAATATAATTCATTAACCAAAAATGTGTGAACTTGCACGTTTTAATGTCTCGAACCAGTGAATGAATTGCTGTGATCTCAAAATATACTGTAGGCGATCGAAAGTTGTTATGATCTTCGAGTTTTTAAGGAGGGACTTTTATTGCTGTGGAAACTTAGATTTATTCTTGTTTATTAGTCAAATTGTTATTCGTAGTACTGAGTTGGATTTGTTTTCTATTGTTATTGATTTTCCAAAAAGAAATTATTTTGAGTAAGAAGTGGAATGGTGAAAGGTTGTCAAAAGATGGATTGTTGTGTTACTTTTAGGTTTTCGATAAAGATTTCTGGATTGAGCAGCACCATATCGGAAATTGGATACAAGGTTGGATCGAAGTATCATTTAAATAGTTTAATTAGATGGCGCCATTTTTGGCGGTGGCGAGAGATTGATAAATAAGTATCTTCCATCACTGCAAGAAAGCTGTACAGTAACAAGGAAGCATTTCGAGGCTTTACGCTTACATGTAATGAGCCAAATGTTTATTTTGGTTTTTATCCTTCCAGCTAGTTGTTAAGTAAATTGTTTATAGAATTTGGTCTGAATACCGAAAATATCTGATTAATTCCTTCTGGAAGTGCGCATGAATAACATTAGATCAGTCTTACGTCGTCGGCGGATGCATTTTATGAGGCCTTAATGATGGCGTTAGTGAAAAGATGAAATTGATAAAAAAATTTAACAAAGTATGGGCAAAGAGTTTGTTTTTTGGATTATTTAACATATTTATTTATGAAATTTGTTGTTTGAGTGTAAAATGAAAGTTTGAGAAACGGGATGAAAGAAGAAAAAAGATAAATACAAGAGTCTGATGCGGCGTTCACTTTATTTTAATTTTCGATGTACTTCAGCAGTCCAATTGTTGACGAAATTAAGTAATGAGTTCGAGATGAATAATGGGAATTTTTAGTGGGTACAGGTTTAAAATAAAATATCGTCGGAAAGCAGTTCAAAAAATTTAAGTTAAAAGTGAATTCTGCTGCTTCAGGAGGTTAAAGTTTTTTGTTCCAACTGGAAGACGATTTTTGCTATAATTAACATCATCTACGTGTTATCATTGTGAAAATCCGGAATTTCTTTTGCTTGGAAAGATAAGTTATTTGAAAAAATTAAAAATAGCTAAATGTTGTGGCAAGTTACTTGTTTGTAACATCGCATCATTATCTGCTGCTTGTGTATTCTTCCGTGAATAGTAAGAGTTGGATCATCATCCTTACATAATCAGTATTATTGGTAAATTGAAAGCTTGTTTTAAATCTCCGGAATTGACATGTGGAGGGTAAGTTACAGGTTTTAAGAATCCACCGCAGAACACCATCTTTTACTGAAATTAGTTATATATGAACTGCGTGTGATATATAAGGGTGCTTATTTATGTTTATGATTGCTAACACTTCGTAAAGTGCAGGATTTTCGGTAAACAGTAATTATTGGACTTGTCAGCTAGATGTTTATGTTATTTGAATGTTACATTTTCGTTGCTGATGTTATTGCGATGTAAATTCTTTTTAACCTTTAGCTTTTAAATGAAGAGAAGGGAGGGAAATGGACATATTGCGGATTTGGTTTAATGCTATTGCTGAAATGCTTGATGCTAGGTTGGGTTTAGCGTACTTTGAAAATCTGCTTCCAACATTTTATGAATTGGTTTCGAAACCCACCTATAACATCCACAAAGAACAACTGTCGGCCACCGCTTAGATGAAGAAGCCTAGATATACTGTCAGCATTTGAAAACGATTACGTTGAATGTTATTACCATTTGTTTTTAGTATAAATTGAATCACTGATTTAAAAAAAAAGTTTGATGGGTTTTTTTTTTTATTTCCATTGCCTAATTGAATAACATTTTAGGCTGCGCGAATTTCTGAAAAAAGCCCTCTCAAATTTGTGCGTATTGGGATGGAAGAGAAAAAAAAAAGGGCTGTTGTTGAAAAGGTTCCGATGATTGTGGTTTTTCGAACCTTATCATCTTGCTTGAACCTTACTTAAAGCAAGAGCATAAGGGTAATTGATATGAGATGAAATAAAAAAGAAAAGGCATTATTATACACCATACCTTTTAGTGCATCATTTAATAGACGATATTTTGGGTCCTTCTAATGGTGATCCAATGCTTGAATTTTAAACATAAAATAATATCTAGGATGAAAAAGCCACAATGCTTATCGGAAATTTTCTGAGACGATGTCCTTTGCATTTAATATATCACCAAGGGAATTATTATATATTTCGTTGTTATTTTAACATAGCGCAAAATTTATCAACAAATACGTTTTAAGAAGAAGCAATCAATTTATCTTTGTTCATTGTTGAAACTTTAACGATTATTAATAGAAACTAACGACTGTAATATTAAAGCTCCTATTTTTTATAGTAGGCATTGGTTGTCATTTTATTTGATATACAGATGGAAGAGGAATATGAATGTTATAGTATCAGTATGGTGAGTGCATACGGCAACAGAGTTTTGAGCATGGTTGCATTCACATCTCATCCAACCTTTTCCGTTCATGGATCATTCGTCTTCTTTATGTATGATTTCCTGTTTTAGATGAATTGACGAATGCCATACTTAACACATTACTGTTTAATGTCCCATCACTCATTTCTTTGCAAGATTTTATGTTTCTTTAATATTTTAACTTGTTTTTTGGTATACACCTTTAGTTTCTAAATCACTTTTTCATCCCTTGTATAGAAATATTATGAAAGGTAGGTGTGAATATGCTTCAATCTTTGTCCATCTGTGATGACTGTTTCTTGGAATTATATGAAATATTTTCTGGTTGAAAATATTTCAGTATTTCAATGATCAGCTGCGTTAACTGAAATTTTAGAATTTTTTTGGGATAAAATTCCTGAACTACTTGTGGTCGGGTGGAATAGATAGCCCAATCTTGCTTGCTTTTTGTTAGTTAAAAAGAACAGTATGAAGAAAAATCATCAACGGATTGGTGAAGACAGTGCATTAATATCAGGGTAAGATTTTGAAAGGAAAGAGCAATTTTGCAAATATATCAATAAAACGACTGTTTCCTTCTGGAAATTAGTTTTAACTAACTTTTCGAATTCCTATAGAGCTAAACTATTCATTTCTCTTATGTGAGTTGCATGACGTTGAATCTTCTCCATGTTTTGGATTTGGGAAAACTGTCAAATGTGTGAGAGTTTGAATAGATTGCTAAAGTATACAAATCTTTTTTAGTTTTCCATAATTTGTTGGAATAAGCTTAAGCGGTAAGTAAAAATGGTATGTTGATGTCTTACACAAGGGACTTTAAATTGAAATAAAATTGCTTTCCTTTGCCATTTTTGCTAACGATTTGATACATACATGGCATATACCGTCGTCTGATTAATTAGCTCTATCTGTCCGATTATAATGACTTGGACAGAGAGATGCATACAAATTGATTATATCATTCTGTGATTACATTTAATACCTTTTTTCAAATTTCATTTCTCTTGTATTTGAAATTCGGTTGCCTATTTTCATAAATATTCAAAATTCGAAATTTTTTTTTCAAAAAAAGTACCTTTGGGATAGTCTCCATATTTATTATTCATTTCATATTTTTCCATATATTTTAGAACAGATATGCATCGATACGGCCGATTAGTTTTCCATTTTTTTGGGTTCATTTCTCGAAAATTCAAAAGACAAAGATGTGAGAGTTATTTGGTGACTTTTTTATCATATAAATTTGACTCATAAATATGTTTTATTATCACTTTAATATTTTGCGAGCGATTTATTGAATATAACTTGATTTGTTTACCAAAAAAGAAAAACGAGAGATAAGCAATCTCTTCTTGCCCTACTCATATCTTAAGTTCTAAAGCCTATTTTGATTATTTTGCATAATTATTTTAGAGCGCATTCTAATAAATTCCGTTTTGTTGCATGTCATAACCCATTGTTGGTGGTTTATGCATCAGTGGGTCTGCACTTTGTACTGTCGCCTGATTTCAAATGCGCAAATTTTGCCATTCGAATTGGTTGGATGATTTTGATGATTTATTTATTTTTTGAGAAGATTATTGAAGGAAATATTGGTTTTTCATAGTTTTTTACGGTTCTTTTACATTTCTTCCATTTCCGGAATGATGTGACAGTGAATTTTTCAGTCGTTTCTTTAAGCTGATTGATTTTTCTCTTTTGCTTGAACATTCTGTTTTTTTAATGTGATCTTTCGTCAGACTTCTAGCCTTGTGTTGAGGAGAGGAAAGCATTGATTTTTCACTGAGTGTTATATAAGATTCGAGAAAACTTCATTTAAGTTTCTTCTGCTTTTTACTTTCAAATGAATATGTTATTATCGTCGATTTTGTCAGTGAGTTCCAAACTATAATAGTATGAGTCAGTATGATCTGTATCCTTTCCATTTTGATTCCACGTCTTTTCCAAGTGTGAATTTTTCGAAAAGGATAGGTAATTCAAATATGTTTCAAAAGTAAGTGATTGAAGGATGATTGTTTTTATCATCACATTAATGAAAGGTTATCAAATTATTTATTATTGCATCTTTCAGAGCTTTTCGTTCAGCATCATTATTGTTATGAACATTTAATAATCTCAATCATTTTTATTCTGAAGTATTTAGCTATTCAAAACTTTTATTTTGAAATCCGATCTGAATGGTTAAAAATAATTTATGGTTCTAATGACATTGAAGTATCATCCCGATCCAATGAAAATGAGGAAGTCAATAATGTGAAAACTTCAAAAAATTTTTCTCATAATTCTTCCTTTTTGTTTTTTGCCCTTTTTTCCCTTTTTATCAGGAAGTGATCGAATTTCTACTTCTGCTTGTCCTTATCAGTAAATATTTGTATCATCTGATAATAATTATCTTTTTCAGTTTAGAAATGGGAAAAAAAATAGCTTTAATAGATAAGTTGCTTATCTCCTCTATAAATGTTTCTTTTCTTTTTTTGAATAAATCTTGATTGCCCGTCGAAAGGAAGTCTTTTCTTTTGAGTAGTCTTTCTTTTCGAATTTTTTTTGCATGAATTAAAAGTAAACTTCTTAGGAAAGGCGCTTCGAAAGATAACAAAATTGAGTTTTGGGGAAAGAGATTAATGAGTTAGTGAATTGAATGAAAGTTTCCTTGGGATCGTTAAAAAAGTGCGTGCCGTATACTTCGAATTGGCTCATTGCGAAGATTGCCTTAAACCGACGAACTTAAATAAAATACATCAATAAAAACATATCAGTTTCACAAGTTTTTACAAGTTCGCATTAAAATGGGAAATTAATTTTTGCGAGGTACTTTCACAAAATTTCTTGTAGGCAGATTTATAAGATACCTTTACACTCCTTTTCTAAAGAAAGGATGACCTTTGATAATGCCGAATCGTTAATTTTTTTTTTTTTTTTTGTTTCAACTGGTTGCTAATATTTCATTGCTTGATTTTGTATTTTGAATGAATTACTTTCACCTGAAGGATCTTTATTTCTTCAAATTTATCATTTTTCATTTATACATAAATGCTATTAACCATGATTCGTTAATAAGGTTTCATATCTTTTTTTAAGATTGTTTTCAAAATTTCTTTTCTATATCATACTTCAATTCAGTTATAAAAATGAAATGAAGCAACATTTTTTCGTGTTTCCTACACCGTTTAAGATTATTTATTGTGTTTTTCTTTTCAATCCAAGTGATTTTTGAATTAGCAATTCTTCTTAGACATGTTGGAAATATATATATGTATGTCAATTAAAGACATAAAATTGTGTATATTGCATTTATGGAAGTGCAGTAGCTTTCACTAAACTAAACGTTTCACTAAAGGATCCAATTTTTCTAACACGAAAAATATTCTGATAAATGCAGTTCTTATAGTTATCTGTTATATCGAACGGTAGAGCATTTTTTCCGATGTTAGTTATTTCAGTAACTTAAAATTTTAAGTTGATTTTCAGAATGTTGATTTGATAAATTCTATGGAACAGTACAGTTTCATGCTTATATCATTACAGTAAATTAGTACTTTTTCAAATGATTGGTATTTCCAGTCATTAACTGATTCAATATGATGTTCCATTTTCACTTTCTATTGATTACTTTTTTCGGCATAAAAATTTTACTAATCTACTCTCTGTTATCATTGAGCTATTAGCAATATTGTTTTGATTTAAGAGATTATGTTTGTTCGTAAAAAGTAAAATTCACGTATGTGAACATTTTCATATAGGTCTAACTGATTCTTTCAAAATTTTCTTGATGGTTTTTGATATTCTGAAGTTGCGAAAGGAGCGAGAATTGTGTAAGCAGGAATGATGATAAATGACTGTAAGTAACAACAGTACTGGCACTGAATTAATTTGAGATTCTGGGGTACGAAGTGGTGGTGATGTAGGAAATTGTGTCTAATTATTTTATAGTATACTGCTTGCTGATTACCATGAGTAGATCAAGTTGAATGCGTGGTTGCTTTGGAAGGCATATATATATAGTTATGTTTTTCTATATATTTTTTGGAACTACCAGATAAATTGTTTCGTACAATCATATCAAGTTTTATTTTATATGTTTACGAGAAATGAATTTAGTTTGTTTCTTTCCTCGGTCATGTGAGCCACTCAGACTAGAGTTTAAAATTTTATTTGAGGAAGTTTTGTTATCACGTTGATTTTGGATCTTTGATATCTATAGTTCCAACTACGTGAAACGGAAGATTAAAAAAAGTGATGCCCTGAGACAGTAACTTTATTCTCGGTGATTTTAGATTTAGAAAAAATTGCAGGTAATTAGTGTTAAAATTGGTAAGAGTAATGCGATGTACTTAATACATTGTCTTAAGCAATTACAAACATAATATTAAATTCGATTTCTAGAGTATTTTAGGTTCACCGGGTTGACTTCAACTATATGATAATGTCATCTGATTCAGTAATTTTACCCCCTCTTCCGTTGTAGCGGTACTTGCCGACACCTCCGAGGAAGGAGTTCACAGAGCTTAAAAGAAGAGACTATATCAGCTGTGACGATATTCGAGCCATTAATTCAAATCATTTGCTTTTTTCTTCCACTTTCTCGTATATATTTACGTACAAGACGAAAGAGAGAGAAAAAAGTACCAGGGGAAAAAAAACAGGAATAATGGTGATATGTTTGGATGTTGCTAGCTTTGTTTCACAAATATTGTGGAAAGTAGTTGCAGCTGCATTGCAGTGTGAATGAAAGGGTAATTTCACTTTTAGATACCTTCGGTTACATCACAGAGCAGATGGATACATCAGAGGTTAGAATTTATTCCCCTTTAGATTCCATTGGGTACATCAAAGGCATTAATTTCATCTCTTCAAGTACTCTGCTTATACTATTTCAGACTTTTATAAACAAGAAAACGATTTAGTCATTGTAACACTGATGCTAATTCATTATAATACTGATGCAATCTTTCCTTAATGAAAGTGGGTTCAGTGGGAATTTTCCCAACGATTCATTTGTTAAGAGGGATGATTGGGATGTAAAGAGAAGGATAAATAGTAGCAGTTGATTGAGCTGATTGTTAATTAAAGTATGCTGCCTTGAATTCGCCTGCTGTCTCTCTGCTTTATCTTTCCTGAAATGATATCTGCTGTGCAAACAGTGTGCCATATTAGTTAAACTGTTAGGAATATGTATAGTTGAATAATTTTTGCAATTTTCTTATTCTGTTGATAATATCAATGTATGGTAAGGTATATGATTGGTTGGATTCGGACCTTTTGTAAGGCTTGTTTCAATGTAGTGTATTATTAGAAGTTGAAATGGAATAACTGTAGCTTATTGGTTTCATTTTATTATACAGATTTTACTGTAATTCACTAGTCTTCAGATAGTGTTGTTGCTCTGCTTTACGGGGAGAAAATTTCTCGTTGGGATCATGCTATTATTGCTTTTTATTTACTGTTTTTTTGGCTGTGACTAGAACCACATAGTTTCAGTCGACTGATACAGTATTCCTGCTAATTTTACTAAATTTACTTGCTGCTTACATTGTTATAATGAGAAATTGTGAAAGAAATTCGAATGTTGTATCAGCCAGCAATCGTTGTTTTAGAAATTCGAATGTTGTATCAGCCATCAATCGTTGTTTGTTTTTGGTAGTATTCAGGGGAAGTTTCTTGAAGATTTGTTTCCGGGAATTTTTGGATGCGAAAAAATGCATTTTTCATGAATTGATATTGCAGACCAAGGACAACGGAAAACAGAAACGCTTATATTTTTGGCATTTATTTTCATTGATTTTCGGGTTTTTCTTTTTTCATCCTTCCTATCATCTTGTTGTGGATGCGCTATTCATTCGGCCATCTGCCAGAAGGTGCACACACACACACACACACACACACACACACATACACACACATGCGTAATGCCCATTAATTGTTGGAAAGGTGGATTTGCTACTGAAGAGCTGAGATACAAATATATGATGCCGAAATAAAAAGTTCGTATTATTTCTTCTTTGATCGTGGATGTCTGATATAAAATCCACTGACCATAATATGTTGCTTATCTTTTGTTAACTGTTCAGTAGCAGATCTGTTGGCTTTTATTCTGATTTGTAGCTAATACCCAGAAGTTGCTAATAACTAGCGGAACGAGAAAGGATAACAAAAATGGTTTTTCTGCGTACTTCACTTCCAACATCACCTTCAATCTGTTGCTCGGAATATGCACGCATTGTTTCGATGAAGGAACTGGATTCAAGTCTAGCAATGCTTTCCAACTATAGTCAGTCAACCTGTAAAACCTCTAAAACACAACGGCGACAGACTATGGGTGGTATGATGACGCCTACTTTGGGTATTACGGCAACATTCGACGCAGTGAATCAATCCAGAGCCCTAATTACTCCACCATCAACACCGGATACTGCGCACGGTGATGCTGTACATCGGTGGAATGCTTCATCGATTTCGTCGATCAGTTCTAGAGATTCCGCTAAAATTCAGCCAACATTGCCCTCACTGTATACAAATCAACAGTGTAGTTTTTCAACTTCGTCAAGTTTTAGTTCCGATGAAATGTCCGACAAGCCAGATCTTAAAATATCCACCGGTTCATCAGCTGTATTCCTTGATTTTGTCGAAATCATGAGGTAAGCACTGTCCATTGTCCACTCTCGTTATCATCGATCTTCCAATTTCGTTGTCATCGACCCATTCGGGTTCGAGCAAATCAGAGAGGAAGAAGGATGTGATTGGTGATAAATAATAGGTTTATGATAAAAATTTGAAGTTTAACCAATTTTTCCTGACTGTTTCTCTTACCTTTTGTTTTTTGTAGTAAAATTCGGATCAATTTCTGAAATGATTGATACTTTATGGAAGTGTTTAGGTTTCAACTACTGGAATTTTTTGCATTTTTAATTTGATACAATTCTTTTTTCGTGCATTTCATATTGTAGCAATTGTTGTAGCTATTGCCATAAATGCTGTATTCGTAGTTTATATTAGATAATGTGGTATCAATAGTAACGATAGATAACTGTTACTAATAATATTGCTTCTTCAAATAGTAATATACAATGAATGATACATACGACAAAAGGAATGGCTTATGTTATGTACAATCTGTGACTCATCCACCAAGCTACAGTTGCATACACTGAATTTATACGTATCTTGTAAGCGTCGTTACCACTCTATCTTTTAGCATCAAATTCAATGTATTGTTGAAAAAAAGCGTTCTTCTGTAATTTTACATATTCTATCAATTTACTATTCTTTTTTTTTTTTTCCAAACCCCATTCTGTATATCTATCATAAGATTTTGTTTTTGAATCTAATATTGACAACTTAAGGCTTTTATGTTATAAAAAGGTAATTTATCTTGATGGCTTGAAAATAAGATATTGCTGAGTTTATTCAGCATAGAGATTAGAAGAAGTTTGAATTACCAACATTTCACAATAAGACATTCAGTCATATTTGGGTACAATTAGTTTATTTATGCTAATTATTTTATCTAATTATATATTTAAACTATCAGTATGAGAAATTAAACTATGGTACACCAATTGGTAAGAAATATAAGCAGTGGTTTTTAGTAAGTTGAAAATATAACATTTATCGGTCTATCTTTAGATCTTGACTTTTGTAACCTTATTATGAATCTTTGATCTAAACAGGGAATTTAAAAGTTATTAGGATATTCAATATTCTTTGAATATTGAATATTGAACTTTTGCAACGGATAGCTATCATTATTTACCCGAAACATTTTATTAAATACAATTTAAAAAAAGTCACATTGTAGCATAGGACTTTTTTTTTGCTCTTCTCCTCTCTTTCTTCCCTCTCTGTCTTTTGTCTGACTTTGTAATTAATGTTAATTCGCAAAATAAGATGTGTCTTCTTGTTTCATTTTATTGAAAAATCTGCTTTTTATTTTTCTGCTACTTTTTTTTAAAGTGAATGATTTCGTCTAAAGAATGAGTAAGGATGGTGTTACAAAGTTCGTTAGAAATTAAAAATCGATCCAATTTTGTCGGTGTGATTTAAACTTTATTGGTTATACATTTAATTTATTAGCGAAGAATTTCAGGTGAAATTTTTTACCGAAAGTGAAATTAAAAAGAAGGGTAGCTTTTGCGTAATTAGGCAATTTTAAACTAAAATTCATGTTAATTAAAATACAACAAGAAAAAAGGATGCGCTAATACATTACAATATACTTGCAGGACAGCAACAAGTACATCAACAACCGGCCAAAATGTAGTACCTATTGATAATAAAATTGAGCAGGCCATGGTTAGTGTACTTCTTTTTGATAGTCGCAGAAAATTAATTTTATATACTGTAGATTCTATAGCTTAATTCATCATCACAACTGTTTCTTTTGTGAGCATTGCTTCAATCACTGTCTATAAATAGTATAGCCAAGGTTGAAAGATTTAGCACTTTATCGCATGTTGAGCTGTTTGTTTGTTTCAAATTACTTTGAAATTGGATTTTTACTTCTAGAATGCTTTTTTCAAATAATATTATTTAGAAAGTTTTAGTTAAGTCAAAAAGTCTAGGTTTTCGGATCAGATTTTTTGTAGCAAAAAATAACTTTTCTGTTGCGGTGGTTATGGCGAAAATTTTGTTAAAGGGTAATAAAAGGGCAGTGTTTTTAGTAACATTTTCTGTGAAAGTCAATTCTAATGTTTAAATTTTTGGAATTGGAAGCTTTGATTTCAAAAATGTTATTTGAACAACCAATGTTATTTAAAGGGCTAGTTTTCAGTATTGAGTATGGTAGTGATCTCTTCAGTAATATCTGAAAGTCGAATATTAGTAGCAATATGTTACTATTTGTTATTTTCAATTCTGTTCACATTGTTAACTGCTCCAAAGGAACCTTGTCTTTATCTGAAATAAGGACAATAGATAATCTTTAAACTTATATGAACAAGTATTTTTGTAGAACTTGTTATTGTCTTTTTTGAATATTCGCTTACATAATTCCATCTGTTTTCAGGATTTGGTCAAAACCCATCTGACATTTGCTGTTCGCGAGGAAGTAGAAATCCTGCGCTCCACAATTGTTGAACTGGAAGCAAAAGTAGGCGGTAATTTTCTGTGAAACCCTGATGCTCTGATTTTTTGATTACATCGAAGATCAAAATCTTCATTACTGTTTTCTTCTTGGAAACTTATTTTTGACTATAATTGCTTATAACTTAATCTTTTTAAGGGATGTTTTGCTTCTATTTCTAGGTTGCACAACTAGAAAGCCAAAATCAAGTATTAAAGCAATTTGCTCCAGTTGAAGTAGTCAATTCATTGGTAGCACTTGTACAGCAACAGCAACAAAGACAATTGCAATTACAACAGCAACAGCTATCCTCCGGTACCACTTCACCAAATCCTGCACAACCTGTTTCTGTCCAGGTCTCATATCTCGGATATTTTTAAAAATAAAATATACCAGGTTTTATTTATGTTTGAGCATCTGAAGCATTTTATATTTTAAAACAAAATTTAGCTATTCCGATTATTGATGCTGAACGGATATTCAATAAATCCGGAGAAGTTCATCCTTTCTTTAAACATAATTTGTGTCGAATCAGTCTTATTCGTGTGATTTTTTGTTGGTTCTTTGATCAGGTTAGAAAACAAGTGCGGAACTGAGGGCTTGATGGATTTTTTGGGATTTTAAGATAAATTGCTATCTTTCTAGAAAAAAGTGAGGAAATGATGCGGAAGTAGAGAAAATTTGGTATTTTACGTTGTGCAACAGTATGGTTTTATTTTGATCTTTTTTGAGTGATTTTGTGTTTTCTTTTTCAAAATATCTTCTCTTTCATATGATGTTAACTGTCGGCTGGTTTTTTTTTGTTTTTTTCGAATTAAAAATTCATTTTGTATTCTATTTTTTTTTTGTAGTTTATTTTTTAGCGTACTAGTTTCATTTTCCATTGTTAACATAAATCGGGCAAATCATTACTATACACATTATCGTGCGAGCTTCTATAAGTTTAATTTTCCCTAAATAATATTCCTCAAGTAAGAAAAGGACAGAAATCAGAAAAAAAGCAGCTTGAAAAAGTTGAGATGGACAGATTTATTGATGAAAATATGAAATCATTGTCATTGGTAAGCGGAAACTACCAGGCAATTGCACAAATAGTGCTTTGGGAATATTATTTCATTTTAAAACAGCTGTTTAAATTTTTCTTTATGCTCTGAACTTATCAATTCATTTTGCATCATTGAATGATTCATGAAAATATTTTTTCTCCTCTTTTTGTTTCAGTTTTTTTTAATCTTTTAAATGTATGAGCAACCGAGAAAAAGAAGTGATACAGCGCTATGCTGAGAAATTAAAATAAAGATCTGAATATTTCGGTGTTATATTTTAAACAATCGATAATATTGCAGAATGCACCAGTATCGGTTCAAGGCACCCAGAAGCAACCTCTGCCTGCAATGACAACTGAAATTTTGATCGGTTCAGCTTTGCCAAGCACTGTTCCTCTGATTGGTTTTTTATCCGAAGTACAACCTGCTGTAGAGCAAAAACAGCCAAAACAGCTTTCCGCCACTGGTAGCATCGTTGATTCTGACTTGCAGTAGCAGTAATGTTGATTTGAATTACTTCTGCTTTTTTTATTTTGTATTAATGTACCATTATTTGTGTCGCAATTGCAACCAGTAGCTTTCCATATTTCTAGGAAAAGAAAAGAGAAAAAGAATTGCATTCCAATATGACAACCCTGATACTTAGGGTGTTGTGGAGTATATTCTAGTACTTGTTGTGAAAAAAATTAATTTAAATTTTTGAAGTTCCAGAAAGAAGAGATGGGTCATTATTATAGAAAACACTGTGGGATTTTTGATTTATCACCAGATTATTTGCATTACTTCTGCACCGTAGTAGATTATTTACCTCCTTATTTGGAGCGTTTCACAGTTATCTATTTAGTATTCTATTGGAAAATTATTTTATTTTGGATTAGCAGGGAGAAAGATAGGTTAAACTAAGTAAATGAATTAGGTGTTAAGCGGTTGCCAATGACGAAAGGTCTATTAGACTTGGGAAACTGTTGAATCGGGTTAGGAGTGACTTACATTTGTCCGAATGAGTTAATTACTATGCTTGTGAAAAATTGATTGTTGTAGTGAAAAGACTGGTAGTCATGTGTATTTGACAATTTTAATTTGTATTATTCTCATATCATAACTTTTTGTATCATCTTTTCATATATTTTTAATATGAAACATCGTTGTATCATCTTTTCATATATTTTTGATATGAAACATCGTTGCATGCGCGTTTTCATATAGACGTGTAGTAGTTGTGAATAAGATTTGAAGCACTGATTTTCATACTGATAGTGCTCTTAAATCAGAATTTATATCGGTTGAAGATTTGGCTTATTTCTTACCATTTATTAAGTACTGTTGTTATCTATAATTTTTTAAACTGAAAGTTAACTCATTTAGGAATCACGCCAACTTTGTGTAATTTGAATCTAAATCTTTAGAAATTGGATCTCTTGATAAGTTCCTGTGCGGTCCATTGATAATAGCTTGAAAAGTTGAAAGAAATAAAATTAACGCTTGTCGATGAACATATTCCGTCCAATATTCATGCACTGTAATCGATTTGCAATTTTTAAACATAATTATTGTGGTTACAGTCATCTTGACAATTCTTTCTCGATAATGCCTCTTCAGTTTTGTATTCACGTGATGAAAATTCCAACTAACGCTTTTCAACATCAGTTACTCTAACGTGAAATGAAATATTAAAGACTAATTGTCATCCTTTTCCTTACAATTGATGACAACAAATAAATAAACAAATGTAAACATCACAACATTACCTAGCATGTCAAGTCAGAAGTAAGCATATCCGGATTTATTACGAATTGAATTTAGGGGTGCTAGTTGGCAATTAAGTTTACATTATATGTTTGTGTGTAGAGATGTCCTAGAAATATATTTAAAAGGTTTCAGGATTTCAGAATTTTCTGTTTCTCCCAGTTCAAACGTAAGAAAGAAGCGAATCTTTTCAACAGTTATTATATTCAATAACTCAGTTAATTTTGATAATTTTCGAGGGAAAGTTCGAGTAACAGATTAGTTAGTCGTGGATAAGCGGCTGCTTCCGCCGATACATACATTATGAGAAATTCTAGATTAGTTACGGTTTGAAATGCAACACTAGTTTTACTATCATATGTTCTGCTATTTAAGGGAACGAATTTTGTTTCATCACGAATTAATAGTAGGCAGAGTCAGTTTCGAGGTACTTTATCTTGTTTCCAGGAATTATCCTGTTTTCAAAGGTTATAGGTCAATTAAGAAGTGTTGCGAATTACCACCAATTAGCACCAATTGCACTTACTGTAGAATAACGGCTACGAAAGGCCTTATTAATAAAGAGGATTAGAATTAAGATTGCTACACCACCGGATTTATGACGAAGTATTGTATACCATTATGCCAAAGTATCCACTTATTCACGACTAACTAATCTGTTACTCGAATAAAAATTTTTTCTCGAAAATTATCAAAATTAACTGAGTTACTGAATATAATAACTATTGAAAAGTTTCGTTTCTTTCATGCGTTTGAACTGGGAGAAATAGAACATTTTGAAATCCTGAAACCTTTCTTTTAAATATATTTACAGAATATCTCTAATTACACACAAACATATAATGTAAACTTGATTGCCAACCAGCACCCCTAAATCCAATTCGTAATAAATCCGGATATGCTTACTTCTCACTTTGACTTGCTGGATAATGTTGTTTACATTTGTTCATTTATTTGTTGCCAATTATAAGGAAAAGGGTGACAATTAGTCTTTAATATTTCATTTCACGTTAGGATAATTGATGTTGAAAAGCGTTAGCTGTAATTTTCATCACATGAATATAAAACTGAAGAGTTATTGTCGAGATAGAATTGTCAAGATGACTATAATCTGAAAGACTTCTCATAAAAAAATATGATTTAAACAATAAAAAGCGGAAAATAGAAATAAAAAATACGTCTTATCAATACAAAACCTAAATATTATTAATTTTGTAAAAATAAAAAACAACTAGTTTTGACACTTTATTTCGATTATTCATACCCATGATATCAACCTTTACTGGTATACTAGTATGCAATACCAAAAAATAAAATTGAAAAAAAAAATCTCTAAAGTTTTTTTGATCACAGCTGAATATTTTTTTTTAATTAAGCTAAAAAATCCTAATCTAACAAATAATTCAAAGAGTAACCTTTCAACATCCGGAAGATGTAATTTCTAAAACAGTGAGCATAAATCTATGACTGGCACCATAAATTTCAGAACACTAACCATAAAACAAACCAGAGCAAGAAAAATTACAAGAAACTTTAGTTAAAAGACCACCTGAACATCCATCTTAATAAAACACTTAGGAATAGCAAAAGAATGGATAAATCTCTAGAAGTACAATGCACTCCAATATCAGTCTGAGCAGGCAATTCAGCGATTACCAACATCAAATAAACGGAATTCTTTGACATTTAAATCATCTAAAGACTTTATAAAAAAATCAAAACATAATTTACCACTGTCACCATACTCTCATAACTTTAGTTTCACTGATGGCTAACAACTTTCAAAGTTAATTCAGACTCACGAAATATTCGACTTCGGTACTGAATAAGTCAAAATCCCGGGCCAGCTATAACAATCAAAAAATTAACCAAAATTTGTAAAACTAACTCAATCTGTGACTATCATTACGTTTACTAAACTTAAACGAGCTACCGTAAAAACACCCCTAACTATAACTAAAACTATAACAAAAACAGCTAAAAAATAAGATGAGAATAATAAAAAACATAAGGATTACTAGGCACAGAGAACATATAATTTCGCAAATGAATAATTAGCTTAAAAATCTTTTTTAGAAGACAAAAATACCAAAAATAATACTAGAAAGCCAAAAAATATATATATATATATAAATCATTGTCTCATTAAAACAAAATTCTAAACTTAAACTATTACGATAAGTTATGCTAGACTATATTTAATAAAAATATACGAACTAAAGTTAAAGAAATATAATTTTGCAAGAAAGCAGAAAAAACTCGACAGGAATAACAAACAATATAGTGAAAAAAGAATTCAATATCCAAGCTGAAAATATTGAACATTAAAAAATGATCAGTTAAAAAAATGATACTAGTCCGTAAAAACAGAGCTATCTTGTTGATCAAAAATCTTAATCAATGAGAAAAGAGTATGACTAATCTAGATACTCAGTTTCAGGAATGATCCCCTTCAAAAGAAATCATAAACCTGTCAAACATAAAAATAACCAAAAGAACGACCAATAAAAATCAATTGGTAAAAATCTATACCAACACGCATTTATTAATATATCAAAACCGAGGTACGTACTGATATATCGAAACCGAGGATATGTTCTACGAGACCAAACATTCAATAACATAAAAAAACAAAAAACTTATATTAAAAAACAAAGAATCGAAAAACTAAAACATAGTAAATTACCGTAATCCTCCATAAACAAAGACGTAAAACCTACTCTAGAATAATCTGCATTAAACCCTCACCAACTCACTCTCACATTCGGGAAAATCAAATGGAGTCCGATGCATGTCAAATGAAACCAAACAAAAAAAAGGTAAAAAAAAAAGTAAACGAAAATTAGACAACAGGCTAATACTCTTATAAATAATAAAAAAATAAGCAAAAAACAGAAAAAGCAATTTTATAAGAGTATCTTAGAGCACAAACTCGCATACTGCTAACAAAAGCATACTTGCTCTTGTTAAAAATTCCAGATGACATAACAAAATAAACAGAAACTTCTATCAGACAGAAGAAAAAAACACCAGAATACTCAAAAAAGCAAAAACAAAAAAATATGGCAAAGTAAACCAAAAAATACTATTAAGACAAATCCACAAACAGGTGTAAGCAAAAAATGAAAATAAGAATGATACGAAAAAATTTGCTCCTTCTTCAACAAAGCCTTTTTTCACCCACGTTTTTAGCAGGTCATTTATCATCGATAATTGTCTGACACCTGTAAAGCTTTTGCTTTTAAGGTTACCATCTTGATTGATTTTTAATACTGAAAGTCTAAATCTAAATAAATCAATAATAATTCAGCCAAATCACTTTTTTTTTTTTTTTAAAGTAATGAAGAGCTATGGGAGAGATCAGAATATGACTTAAAACTAATTATGTTTTATAGCTTCTGAGGAAAAGAATCCAAATTTCGTAGCAGCAAAAGGATTTCCCGTTTCTGGAAAGGAAATAAACAGACTGAAATAATCCATTGCCAAAATTATCAACCTTAACAATTAAACAAATTATAAGCAGCTCCTTCCAATCAAACATAAAAATGGCTTTACATGAATAAAGCAAGGTATTTAGAGTAGTACCACCGGTACACCGAAGTATCGTCCCTGGCTTTCAAGATTTCGTAGTAAGTTTATTTGCCACTCTACCTTACTACTTATTTGGGGAGCAGTAGTAGCGAGCACTTGTTGTCCTGAATCCAAGGTACCTCTTTTCTTTTTCTTTTTATAACGGCTTTTTTTATTCTCAGAATTTGAATGTTTGTACCAATCGATGGGTCTCTGCCAAAGTATTGGCTCTCTTTCAATCATTCTAACTGATTGCATCAGTTTCGGGTGGGTTATGGTTTTTTTTTTTAAAGGACGCGTGTGCAATTCATGAACCAGTATTATCACGTCGATGATTACACTTCACGTACGTTGCTCTCCGTATTACACCAGCTACAGTCGTCCTTTATGTGATTAAACACGCCAGTGGTATAAAAATTATCATTAAGGAGAACACGAGTCAAGGACAACCAAACACTACGCCATCACAATTAATTAGGTAATCAGTACAGTGCGCCTTTTGCTAATGATGCAGTTTCATACCGAAAAGGGATACGGTATCTACCAACCGAAACAAACATCCAACTACATGTTTATAAGTGCGCTTGCTGAAAGCTTATCATGTCTACTGGAACTCACCAAACCTGCATACATCCTGGAATTACGATTACCGATTATGGAGTATCCGGTGGGATGATATTATTCAATTGACCAGCTGATATTGAAATTTTCTTACAACAAATAAATTAATAAAACACCTCCTCTCGTAATATGACTAATCAACTCACATAACTTAATCAGTTTAACAGTTTACCGTGCAGACCATTCAATTTTCCGTGAACATCTCATCGAAAACTTACAGCAATTAGAAAAAAAACAGACTGCCAGTTTTCATTTAAATAGAACGAATCTTCTCTCTCTTTCTTTCTCATAACCTAATTCTCCGACAACCTAACATCGAGTAGGATAAATGGAAAGATTCGTGCCTTCTATGATAAGCTAACAATTATAGTCATTTCATTATGAAAAGTATTAATGCATTTAATTCACTCAAATTTTCATTACTCATATTCTCGATTTCATTCGCATTTTTTTGATTTGTTCGAGTTGTTTCAAAATGTTGATCTTCGAAATTCATTGCCCGTCATCTGTTTTCAATTATTAATAAAGAACTCTTTCTGCTACATGATACTCAAAAATGCATTTATCGAATCCTAACACAAAGGAAAACATGATCAAAAAATTTAGATCAATAACAAACCTTCCATAACAAAAAGACCAACAATGCAAATAAATTAGCAATTACATGAGGGCATAAATTCAAAACCCAGTAAATCTGACAACTGATTCTATTGACAAAAAGTAAAAGTAGAAAAGCTGAAGAAATTGATGCTAGAGAATATGAAATAACTGAAGATAATCTGAACGACAATATCATTTCTCCATTACTGTGGTTCGCTCTTCCAAATTAATTGGTTTTTTCTCTGCAACATCATATTTAATGAATTTTTGACCCTTAACTGAATTTGCTAGACAGTATTTGAAATTACTGGAGAGTTTTGCGCACTAACTTCTTCCTGATAGTTCCTCAGTTTTTTTTTAATCAATTCATCATTCTAAAATAAAATAATTCGTTAAATATTTCTCTGTATTTCCACTTTATGCCAAAAATTATTTAGAACCATGATAGTATATCATAAATCTATCGTAATACTTGAAGTCTTTACCATTCTCCAATAAAATGAATAGTCACAGAAAAATAACAAAAAATAAATAAATATAATCACAGAAAAAATGAAGAAATTTTCTACTTTCGTTTTGCCGCAAGTACTCTCAATAAACGATTTCCGGAAATAAATGTTATAGTGCCAATCACCGATAAATACTTCAACGTTTGAAACATGGTTAACTGCAGCCAGAAAACAAAGTATAATCCAAATATTCCTGCAAAAAGTAATGATTATATGACAAAGTATTAAACAAAATGACTGTAAAGTACTGTAAACCATAAGAACGATTTGTAGTATTCATCGAAGTAAAAATGATAAGGTTTATTAAAACGAAGTTTAGAATGGAGTGAAAATGAAAGTGTAATAAGCAGCATCCTATAAAAAAAATCAAAGTTAAACAATAAAAATAATTTTGAAGAGAAAATTGGCATTCATGAGTGTCTTTCAATAATGAGGATAAATTAAGGACAACCTATTTCAGGCAAAAAAGTCCAAACAGTATGAGTCTAAACAGTAGATTTTTTGCGCAAGCAGACATCTGCAGCATTTTCTGAGCAATCATGCAATGATTGCGTTTCTGCATTAGCTTTGCTGAAGAGCTCAACTGCTGATACTATCATATTTTGATCGGCTTTTGATCAATACTGCTTATTGCTTGAAAATCATAAAATGTAGCATTTAAAACTAACCTATTAAACCACCATGGAAAAACAGTACGAAGGGAGATGCTGGCAAATTTCCAAAATTAATTCCAATGCGTAACCACTGAAATTTTTCACAAATCAAATTTGTTTTTGAGGAACAATTTTGAAGCCTTTAACAGAAAATTTTAAATATTAACATACCAAAATGAGGACAATGAGCAACGGAAATGAAGAGAGGAAAATAAAAATAGTTGAAACGATTTGTGGCGGCCTCTTTTCTGGCTTTCGAAACATATGCTTAATTTCTGGTGCTTTTTCATATATAATGCGTTCGGATTTCTTGATTTTTGAAGCAGGTACTGCAGGAAGTTGCAGATTAATATCTACCTGTAAAGTTAATTAAATAAATACGGATATAATTTCTGTCTGCTATAAATGCCGATATCCCTGGACCGATCCAATTAAATTTCACAATGCATCAGAAAATGCCGAGCTTTATAACATAATGTTTTTTTTTTCAACAAATCCCAAACTCATTCATAATTCATACCAAGTTCCAGTCCAACGCATGCGATATTGCTGAATCACCCACTATCAATCGTACCATATATCGGCCTGATAAACCTTCAAAATCTTTTGCAACTTTCTCGAAATCCTGAAATTTCAAGCAAAAATTGACAGCATATTTGATGGGTATCACATGGATCCATCCGATAAGAATAAAAGTTATGATCAACATATATAAAGCAATTAATCATACCACGTAAAATACGTAATTGTTGTTGTGATCCGGTGTGGCAACAAAAATAATTTCTTGACGAGTATTACTATGAGCAAATACTACGAACGCCTGATGAACCAGTATGGCTTCACCAGTTTTTGCTTCTTTAACTCTAAATTTGATCTCCATCTTGTTGTGCACGTCGGCTTCCAAAATTCTGCCAATTTTTGAACTCTCTTTAACTCTGAAAGGTATGCAAATCTTTTAAAATTATACTCGTTTTTTTTTTTTTTTTTTTAAAGGAAATGATACTAAAATAATGATATATTGCTCCAATCAATCCTATTGCCCAGAACAGAACTGAATTATAAAATCGAACCAGAGTTTAATTTAAAGCCAATTCTTCAATAACAATGACAATAAGACAAATAAAAATTTCGAAGGAATTCAAACACAGTGACCAAATAATTAGACAGAACATTTTAACACTTACGAAATAGATGATGACGGGTTCAGAAGTTCCCGATCAAACACCGCCACTGTGACATCCTCGACTCGCACTTTTACAAGTATCCTCATCATCAGTGATGCACCATTTGTTCCAACTAAACGTTTATCCTGTAAAAACATTTTAACTGCTTCCTAAAGAAAGCTCTAAGCATTAAACGTATTCGGATAACATCAAAATCCTGAGGAATGTGTGTTTCCTCACTACAATCTATGTTTTCGAAAAGGTATCCTCTTCAAAAATTCTACCATATACATACCACTTAAACCTCTCATTACAATGACTGTCGTGCAATGCAGTATGAAGGATCACCTGACTTCCAGCAGTTAAGGCAAGATTATAAAATCCACGCTGTTTGGCATTTTTAACATATGCTTCATACAACGTATTGGTTTTATCTGATGCAACTCCTTTTAAGTGTTGATGTACAACAGTAATTTCTTTGGAAGCTACATGTGTAGCTGCATCCAAAATGACTGACAGTGGACCAACCGACTCGCCCAATACGTTCGAAACACGAATTACCAAGGGCTATAATGAATTTACACTGTAAATTACAAGTAAAATTTAGATAAGAAATTGTATACGATGGCTTATAAAAAAGATTGAAGCAGCTCTCATTTATCAGTATCCCCACGCCCTATCACTGAAACATAGCAAAAATATGCGGTCGACTTGAATATATCTTTGAAATGAAAAAATTTCGTCTATGCAATTTTGATAGAATAATAAACTACTTTATAGTAACGAGTTTCTGCATCTTTTACCCTGGAAAAAATATAAATTTAAAAACAGGAATTTAGTGCGAAATAAACTCACTTTGTCCACATCTAATAAGGATACATCTGATGCTAAAGAAAAGACGACAGGAATTTGAAAATGATTATTCGCAAGCTTCTTTAATGTCAACAGTAGGAGGTAAGCACCGCGATCCAACTGCACGGTCCTGCGACTAAGCAAGTAATTTGCTAATTTCACCGTTTCGTCCTTAATAATATTAATTTAGATCCCACGTTCCGAAAACTTTCATGAAAATTACATACAAATGATGGCAACAAACTTCTTGTTTCCTTAACGTTTAAAAAAAACTAACACTTTTCACACTTGGTGACTTGTTAAGTTTATCAGCTAGACTATAGATTCCATATACGCCAAAAGCAGTAATCGACAACCCGCCTTCCAACTGTAATTATTTAATGTTATGAAACTTATTCATTTTTCCAACGAAATTTTTCATGCTTTTCTTTCGTGCAACTCCAAATCTATCGCCTTCTTACTAGAATCCGATGACCAAAGTTACGAATTTACATGAAGATATTTGCCATCCACTTCATCCGCCTGACCAACCAAATCTTCGATACGTATCAGGAACTTTTCGGCATTCCTGTCATCCAATAAAGTTGCCGCATTTAACCCATATGCAAGACTGAAAACATGACCTGATATGATTAGAATATAAGACCAGAACAACTGAATTTTAGCGTGCAGAGCAGACAATATTGATTCAACACCTCTCCATTGTTTAACAAGCTGAAGGAATTCCAAAATAAATTAATAGAATCACTAAATCTTTTAACAAGTTTCGGAATCATGCTGACATTTCAAGAATTTAGTTTTTCAAAAAATAATTTCACAAAATTAATGTCTCAATCAGACTTGGCTGAATCACTGAGATCATTCACCAACAGATGTATGTATCTGTTGGCCTATCTACTAAAGTGGTAGCACCAAGATGCCATTATAACATGTTGTAGCAAAATCGAAAATAACCTAGAAGCGCCATCATCCTTTGCCAGTGCAACACGTAAGGCTTCGGCAAAATCATGATAGTTTACTTTCAGATTCAATTTATCAGCAACGGCAAGAGCCAAATATATGTTGTGAGAAGTTGGAGAATCTTCCTTTAACACTGCTTCGACAGTTCTTTTTGCATTCGGTGCGACAAGTGGACAATCTTTTAGAGCAGCCGCAGCACTGACAGCATGATATAGTTGCCCTAATTCCTCATCATTTACCTTTTGAACTATATTGCAGAGAGCCTACAAATTATATGAGTACTAATGATGGCAAGGTAAATATCAGATGAAAATGAACTCACATTTCTATAGACTCATCTATATAAAACTTTTTAAGATATGGGAGTCCTGAGAAAAAAAAGATAAATCAAAGTATTTCAAAATTACCTTATTTTTGCCAGCTTCAATCGGGATGCCCGCAAGTTTCAAACCCGCTGCACCATGATGCACAGCAGGTAACTCCTGGAATGATCAAAGAAAACATATATGTAGTAGATGTTAAGGCGTTCTAAACCAAACAACATCAGCTTGGAATTTTTAAATCATAAACCGGACAACATCTTAACTATTAATATAAAACATTATAATTAAATCAAATTAATCAAAAGGTCATCACTACGGCCCTTGCTCAATTCAACTTGCGATTTAGAAAGTTCAAGTAACTGCTTGAATCTATCAACGCAGAAAAGATCACAGTCATCATCTTCGCTGATTACGAGATGCCTGTTATCACGAAATATCCTTTCTAAGGCTACAGCTCTCGTAGCTCCAAAAATAAGGATTTCTATACAAGTGCATATTATAATCCGGTGACGAAGCAAAAGTGACACTTGACGATGTCTTACTTTAAAAATTAAGATTAAAATTTGAAGAAATTCAGAAAATCAAACGTTTCTATCAAGAGCACTGATTAGAACAGCGTGTAATGACTTCTGACTTTGTTCGTCCAAATAAACATTCAAAAATGGTGTTGCACATTCAACCGCAAAAAAAAATACGAATAAATTGATAAACGATGCATGCCATATTCGTGTTGTACTCATTAAGATTCTGTAATTGGAAAATTTTCAATTTTATAATTTTACTTGATGACTATTCCGCAAATTTTGTTTGAAATCCCGAAGAATGGTAAAATAAATTTATCCTACAGATTTTCAATCTTGTTCCAACATTTTCAACAATCCAATACTTCCAGTTTTAAAATTCAAAACTCTGCTAGGAGGTCAGAACTTAAAATCTAAATCTGAAGTTGAATTATCCAAAGTTCCCAAATATAAAAGCAGACAAAAGAAAGAGCCACAACTCTCCGTATCAACAATACGAGATGACGTTTCTTAAAAAAATTTCAAAACTTAATTTAATGAACGACGGGAATGATCCCATCATGCAACTGTGTCTTCTCATGACAATTTCAAAAAAATCTGTCATTTTTTGCTTAGATGAAATTATGCAGAATTAAATCATTGATTTTAGAGAAAGAACTTTTTTTTTTTAAAATGATCAAAACTCTTATTACCAAATTAGAAATTTATTTTAGTTTTGGTAAAAATTGTAATCCTGAATTATTCGCTAACAGAAGTTCAGAAATATCGAAAAATCGAAGTTTTGCTAGATTCCGTTAAAAATTAAAAATTTAATTATAACTTAAAACTGAATTCTTCCTTTTTCGCTAAATTTTGTTCAATTATGGATGAAAAAAATAACTGAAAAAGTGGAACAATAAGTTTCAACAGAATTCATAGTGATCAAATAACTAACTTCTTTAGTCCAAAGCATTGGAAGGACTAATCATCAAGTGATTAATTCGCACTTCCCAGGCCCTACACTTTAAAACCAAAGTTGATTTATTAGGTAGGTCAATCAAAAACACTAAAAAGTTTCAATATGGATTTGCCTGAATTAATGAATCACATTTACTCGCTACACTGCTACTTACAGCCTATCTCAAAAGTGCGATTTGAAAAGAATTCAATTGCTATTTATGTTTTAAAGGAAAATAGAGTTCTTATTCTTTCTCACAATTTTTCGAAGATTTAGCATGAAAAGTTAAAGATAGCAAATTTTCACAAATTTAAATCTTTTTTGAAAAAGAAAAAAATTAAAAATTTGTTTTCTAAAAATTTCATCCTTGAAGATGTCGCGGCTTACCTGGTTATCCATTTATTTTTTGGTATGTCTTCTCTTAAGGGATTGGTGATTTTGAAATTTCTGGTTGTGATACTGTGATCTTAGGTGATTCGATAAGAATTTATAAGAGTAAATTAGCTTTAATTATAAACGAACGAAAATATGGGAAAAAGATAATTATATCAATCAAGGAGGAGTGTTCTTTCGATATGATCATTTTGGGAAACCTAGGCAAATTAATAACTTAATTCATGAAATTAGCCAGATTCTCGATCTTTGGCATGTTCATCATGGAATCAGCGAAGTACCATGTAGTGATTCATATCAAGAGAAAACACCTTCAGTGGTGACCGATAATAGTTCTTTTTTTTTACCATAAAATTTGTTACATATATTTCTTGGCTTGAAGAGTTTGAAGCACTTTGTTCTAATTACAAATTTCAAAATGAAACTTGAAAAAAAAAGAACCATATATTATTTTAAAAGGATGAAATAAAATTTGACAAATAGTAGCACAGTACTAACATAGAAAAAATCCTAATGCTAAGGTTTTATACAAGGAAAAAACAGATGATAAGACGAAATAATTTATGCATGGAATTCAGTTCTTGGAAAGACCAACATAAATTAGTAAATTAGACACAGAAAGGTAATCAAGTTGTTTAAACATCCACGCAATTAAGTTTGAATGGTAAGATGAATAGACGATAATTTCTTCATAAATTCGAGTCCTTCGGTTTAAGCTCCTAATAATATTGATTTACTTAATCTCGGGATCAATATTCCTTTTTATCCCTTTCTTTGCCTTGTTTAATAAGACCTTACCACATTTTGGTAAGATGCAAAACTTCTACGGCCACAATAACTTGCAAGAAATATCTGAAGGAAAATTGTCCTTTTTTAATTAACATATTATTTTTCAGGTGACGTGGTAAGTGATACGAATCCAACAGTCAAGCTGATCCAGAAACCGTTGATCAACATGATGCAAAACGATTCAAAAATACATCTTTTCGGAATTACATGATTTACACAGGTGACTAAAATAGTACCATATGTGACTGGAACATCTTATATTATTTGAATAATATTCAAATAATTTCGCCAATACATCTACAAAATTGCTCATAACTGATCCAGAAACTTTCGGTCTTTGTCCCCATATCCATATAACTTTTCTTCAGAAGACAACTGTGCCAACACATTCACCGCTTAACAAAAAGCAAGAATGCATTATTATATAGATTTGAAACATACAAATTGGATGGTACATTCTGCGTCCATACCGAGCCATATTGTCATCAGTCCACGAATTATACCATGGCTAAAAATGAACTCTAAAAGCGTTAAGACTGTGAGTGATTACATCGCTTAAAATGATTACTAAAAATAACATTTTTTTTTATAAAAATAACACGAACAAATGTGGCTTTATAATCAGTTTCGTTTAATCATGACATGAAAAAGCAAACAGCCAACAAGGCATAACGATAATGATCCATGAATATCTTTCTATAAATTTGCTGACGCAATTACAATATCATCCAAAGACAACTGTAGAAAATAAATGAACTGCCAAGTTTTGGTAATTGACAGTAATTAGCTTTAGCAACACATGAATCATGTATATTTTATGTTGAAAATATTTGAAGTAAGTAAACGAATGATGGATAATTTCTTCAGATGTGGGCATCACCAATGAAATAGCATGAATTGCGGTCCACGACAAAAAGGTGTGCGAGAAACGCACTGCACTATAGATTGATGTGTCGTACAATATGCTACCTCAGGCAGTTTACCCAGTTCATCTTTCCAAATGTCAGGCTTTTGGGGCCCAAAACAAGCCACCGATAACTCTTCATTTTTTAAATTAGACAATCTTTTTCAACCTAATACTTCTCATCACTCATATGATGCTGAATAATGTTCTGTTTCCATTTCATGTCTTTCAAACTTAGATTTTTGAGATATTAACTGAAATTGTGTCGAATCAAACCTACCTTTTTTAAAAATTATGAAAAAAATATTAGAGAATATGTTAAACTTTTTTCAAGTTGCATTCTTTTCATCTCTACATTTCACATTTGTAGTCCTTTACTTCAAATAAAATTGAATATGAAAGACCTACCTGAATCGAACCATGATAATTTAAGCAATCGGATCCAAATTGAAGCCAAGATCTTCAAGATTCTTGCACTTTTCCATTTCTTTCAATTTATTCACTTGGTTTTTAATCTCTTCTCGAGCTGCTTCAAGAGTCGTATCAATGACTTTCATGTCATCTTCAATCATTTGCTTTGCCTGGTCAGTTGTAACCTTGAGAAATGTAGTACTTCCGAAGCATATCCAATTCTTAGTTTTCTGTAAAAAGAAAAGCGATAAAAGTTATGTATCTTTTCTGTACAGTATCAGGAGACATGTTTCAACGTGCTAGCCAATAAACTGAAACCGTTTCCACTATTTGTTTTTTAATTTAATAAATGATGAAATCACTAAGGCTCATTTGAATATTTTGGAACATTTATAAATTCTTTAATTGCAAAAATCGCTTATCTATTTCCCAGTACGTCCACAATATCAAGTGAATTACATACTGAATTGTTAACGGTCTTCCATACAAAAACTGAAATTTATAGTGTTAAATAACCTTATTTGAGTTATTTTTTGTTTCTTTGTACAATTGCCTCAGTGCTTCGCGACATTTCTGGCGTCGCTCATCCAACTCTATCATCGTTCTCTTGCCCATGATAACACTTTGCCCGAGATTTTCCCACTCCGTCATATTATCCAGCAATTTTTTTGTCGTATCATCCACCAATAAGTTCTCCAACATGGCTTCCGCTGAATCTTCTAATAAAATGATTTCTTAATAAAGTTAAAGAAAACTTTTTTTTTTTGAAGAACATTTTTTTTTTTAATAAAATTGAAGGAATTCTTATTTCTAAACTAATCTCATTCAACCAACATAAACTTTACCACACAAATAAGCTTGCTTAAAGAAGCAATTAACAAATCTTATTTGTCCAACAATTTTATTGCTAAATGTTTTTCTATCTTACAAACAGTCCTATCTGTCAAATAACATTAATTAACAAATAATCCTGTTGAACAAGTAATTTTACTTCCTACACTTGTATCCTCTCAAAATCACTCTTGTATAATTTTGTTAGAGTAACCCAAACAACATAATAACCTTTAAGCCTGGGGTTATTTTGCGGTTCGGCCACCTCACTGTCGGCGTTTTCAAAGAGATGTGAGTTTCAAACGTGAACTTTGACATAGAGGGAATCCGCAGTTTGACGTATCGTACATGAAAATGTGATGAAACTTAAATTTTACTCATAAAACATTCGCTCACTTTCGTTTATTTCAATTACCATAGATTTAAAAAAAAATAATGAAATTAATAAAAAGCTATCAAATTAATGATAATTGAATTGCATTGTTTTAAAATAAAAAAAAGGAAGGAACACTTTAAAAAAATTTGTACTAATTTGTGAAATCAATTGAGTCTTATCTAACCATCTTTTTCTATATGAAAAAAAAAATTTTGGCATCTTCTTTTAGAGTATTGATATTGATTTTTATAAATTTGAAATATTAACTTTGGAATCGTTAACTTTTAAAATGAGTCATTTGTGGCTAATGACGGAAAAATGTAATATAAGAGAGGGACTATTCTTGCGTATTATCCAATTTTTTATTCAAACTCTATGAAAGTATGAAAAACCTGAAAAAAATACTAAAGAGTGCCAGATGCTGAAGTTTGTATCGCATCAACGAAGGCTTGGCTTCCGAATGTATAAAATTGTGATGATGTTAGTGATAAATGCACATTAAAATTAAAGCCGGATATTTGAAATACAATTGAAAGAGCTGTCCGTGTGGTTTGCACGGAATTGCAGCTAGTGCACGATTTGTCAAAATTCTCTTCACCTATGATACTTACAAAATATTTGAATAGGTGTCCTAAGTATTTGTCAATCCACATTTCAGGATATGTAATGCATTTTATCACATTCAAATTTCTAACCAAAAATTGAAAATTTCATTTTTTTTTTGAAAAAAAATTTCCTTTTTTTTTATTTGAATGCTCGGCTTACCCTACTAGATATACCCGCTATCTTCAGATTCTTGCAAAATGATAATTTTTAGATCTTAAGATTTATTACTTTTTAGTGGAATATGACATAGTGCTCATGGGTTTGATTGATTTTTTTTTTCTGAATTTTTAAAGCTTTGTTTTGTTCAAATTTCCTTTCAGATTTATGCGCATTGTGATCAACCGTTAATCTTACGACTCACGTCGCAGAAACTTGTTAAGGAGGTAAAAGTAATACATTTTAGATGTTGAAGTAGCAAATCCTTCACTCATAATTAAAAAATTCTTTGCTGATATTATCGTTTATATCATCTTGATTGCAGGTCTAAATTAGGACGAACAACTCATTTATAAGTAAGTTTTAATGCGATACAGTTCGTCTCATTTTCTTTAAATTCCTTATGTTCGCATTGTTTATCATATCGTTATCGTATCTATCGTACACCACCATTTCCGGAAGATTTCAGGATGACTACAAATTATAACATAATTGATAGGTATTTGGCATTTATGAACAGCCGAAATAATTCATTTTTCATCGATCTTTGAGGTAAGTTATGGTTAAGTAGAAAGTAACACAGAAATTCACCTACTTGAGATACCTCAGTGGATATTTGCAATAACAAAAAAATGGAAAATTCTCATTCAACTTGAGTTGGAAAATCCCGGGAATTTATGATGTAGGCGTTATTCATTACTCTTAAATAAATAAAGAATAGTTTTCATTCTTAAATATTCTAATTTTATCTGCTAGCTGGGAACTTTACCTTTGCCTTTTAGTTTCAGTACAGTCAAAGAAAGTACCACTTACACCTATTCAGTAGCAGTAGAAAGTGAAGGAATTGAACGGTTACATTCATCGAGTACCACTTACTCCTGCAATATGAATGTATGTGCTGATGGTAAACGGAGTATGAATAAGGAATGTGATGATGGAAATTTAAATGACAGCGATAGCTGTTCGCAAAACTGTCACGTTGAGGAGAAATTCTATTGTGTTGAGAAAAACAAATGTATTGTTTTTTCACTTTACAATAACTTAAAAATTGTGCGTTATTTTAACCGTAATTTTTTTCTTTTTATTCATTCTTGATTGATTAGAGGCAAAAAGTTAAGAAATTTTCGATAAATTAAAGTAGAAAAATGTAAAATGATGGACATGAATTAAAATGCATCTAATAAAACTGAAATTATTCAATTAATTCCATATACAATTGACAGAAGAAATCTTAATCATTACGTTGCATTTCACAGAGATGAAAAACAGTCATCTGATCAGTTTGCTAAAATATCGCAGCTGTTGAATAAGTAACTTTGTATGTAATAAATCAATAGCTATAAAACACTGAAAAATATCTAAAGATGCATTAAAACACTCAGTTATGTTTTACTAAATTTCAGAAATATTCAGCAATGAGTTTGGTAAAAGCAGTAATGAAAGTTCAATAGATAATCCATCGATTCTATGATTTATCAGCTAATCTTCCAGCATCTCCAAGTATTTGTTATATTTTACGAAGGACACGGTGAATGTGAATTGTTGAACGAGCTAGTTACAACAATGATTGCAACAGTATCAATGCATCAACGCTTTATTACAGTATTGTCCAACATTGATTTATGCCTATTCTATGACAATGCAGAGGAATTGCTTACTGCATTTGCTTTCTTCCACTTCCCTAAACTGCAGTGTTTATCAATTCATGAAAGTAACAGGTGTGGCTTACTATCCGATGCGCTTCAGAACGGCTAATTGCTACGATCCGATCGATCATGACTGGCTAATTTTTTATCATATGACTATATTTCAAATGCTGTATATATGGCTTTCCATCTGGAAGCAACGCAAATTAACACGTAGTTGCTCAGAAATATTCAGTTATGAGTAAAGTCAAAATGTTATGTATGAAAAGAGTTGTCGTAAGTGTTGTTAGTTTAAACTAAAATATCTGTCACATTTGTGTCATCGGCACTCAAATCGTTGCAGTTTAATGTAGTTGGATAATATTGCTTTTCAGGGTTGCAAAATATCCGACCATTTGGTCGGGGTACATGTTCTAAACTTGTAGAAGCGGATGAAATTTCATTGCACCCATCATTTCTAAATCAAATCTTTCCAACTAGCATCCTCAAATAGGATTTGAGACAGTTCGATCAACTGAATCAAAGCTGATTTTGTCCATTGTTAGAGTTAATTTGGAATATGTTAAGAAAACGAAGATAAGTTTGTATTAAGATTGTAAGCCAAATGAATGCATTCAGTAGGCTATTGCAATTATGAAGGTACTGAATTATTGTCAATTTATAATTAAATACAAATAAATAGTACTATTAGCACTGTACTTTTCTCTTATAAATGAATAAATGTCAAATTTTTGCAAATAAAAAATAAGATGGCTCAGCAAATAAATGTTTCCTAAAAGAAGAAATTAGTGTCTTTCTTTTTTTTTTTTAACTTTTTAACCAGAATACTTTTATAATAAATATTATTGCATCATACTTCTCAAAAACTTTCTCTTCTTTTAATTTGCGTAAACTAATTAATTTTTCCAAGGTTAGTAAACATTTTTCAAAAAATTTTAAGATCTCATAATACCTAATACCTGAATAATTCAATCTGTACTAAGAAATCTTGATAGATATACACTAATACACGGCTAATCAACAGCTTTTAGGCATTAAATTCTTGCTTGAAGTTACTTTCCATTCAATTTCTTCTGTATTATACGAAAAGATCAACTTAATCAGAAGCTGAAATATGAAATGAAGTAATTAATTCTGATAGAGAGGTATGATCCAAATACTTTTTCATATCGTATAATCGTCAAAATTAGTTTCTGAATGATGAAGAAGTTTGATTAGTGAGGGGGAGAGCGGAGAGGGTGTAGGGAGGGAAAATGGTAGTGAGTATGGTGGTTTAAAATTTTTAAAATTAAAATAGTTGTTTGACGATAAAGGATTTTTTTAGGATGACTCAAACTTAAGCAAATCAGAAAAAAGGAAGGTGGTGGTACGATGGTTGATTCAGAAAATGAGGAGCCGATGGAAATTTATTCCAGTGCAAGTACTGTTGATAATGAAAACGATCGACCGGAATCTTCCATGTCGGCCACCACTTTGTCAATAATTTGCCGAAATATGGGAGGTTTCGATGGTAAAAATATCCCCGAAATGGTTGATGTATGTAATTTGCTTAAAATTCTTTATGTTTTTGTTTATTGTATTGTTCCACAACTTTATTTAACAAAATATGTTTCGAAGTTAGTAACTTATACTCTACATTATTGCTCAACTGCTTTATTGGCTATTGCTTGTTCACTTCGACTGAACATTCGTTTGTATCAAGTTACTGAGATAGTTTGAGAGTAAAGATCTGACTTTTAGTATACGTCTGTATATCTATATATTGCAGTATATGTCTATCTGATACAGTGGGAAAGTTTTTTTTTCATTGCAGTTCAAATAATTCAATAACTGCCTCATTTTTGTAGTTTACGAGTCAGTCAAAGTTAATGACTGGGATACGCAATAATAAAGCGATTGGAAAACATCCATATTATTGGGATGATAATGATGGTATCTTAGCTAAGGATATGAATGATCCAATAGAGCAAGTGTTGACGGCAGCTGAAGATGGTAATTTGAAATCACTTAAGGATTTGATCGATAGTAACCCATCATTGTTATCGGTTCGAATTTTACTCTGGTTTCGCGAAAAAAAAAAAAAAGATTTTAATCGACTTTGATTAAATAGTAGTTTCATCGGTAGGATTGACTGAAAAATACCACACTATAAATTTTGATATTCTTTTGTTTGAAAAAGAAATTATGGTTTGAAATAGGACAAGAGGGAAGGGAATAAGAAGTAAAGTCTTTCGTTCCAAGGTGGAATGCAATACTCTGTTTTGTGCAAGGCTTTTCTTTAAAAGTGATCAGAAGAATTTTATGTTCATCTCCATGGCCTCTCTTTCTGACGACTGCTTCATTGGTTTTTAATGAATGGAAAGAGAAAATAATGTAAATAAGTAAAGTGATTATTTTCTCATTAAATTTTAACGTTTCTGTTTTTCTGCGATAGATTCTAATTATAATTTCTTAACAGGCTCGCGATGTGGATGGATATACGGCATTGCACCGAGCTGCGTACAATGGACATGTCGATATTGTCGAATATTTGTTGTCGATTGGAGCCAATCCAGAATGGAATACGAATGATGGTTGGACGGTGTTACATTGTGCAGCAACATGGTCTATGTGCGAAGTTGTAGCATTGCTGCTTCGTCATGGCGTTGATGTTAACAGTCGATCGCACGGCAGTCTTACACCATTGCATCTTGCTATTACGTCGAAGCAACCGGAGGATCGTGTTCTCACTACAGTTCGCTATCTTCTTGAAGCACCAGGTTTTATTTATTACAAAGTGCGGACCACTTTCGAAATTTCAGCTTGAAATATGCATTCTTAGTTTCATTATGCATTCTTAATGCATATACATGCAACACAAACGCATGCACATATCTTACACTCATAGGCGAAAAAAGTACTAACAGTAACTCGAACAAAGAAATTATTTTAGAGCGTTCTGCCGATCATCTGATAAGTACTATCAGATTAAATTAATTTAGTTCATTTCGTAAGACTGTCGTTTTATATGACAAAGTAGTTTTTTCAGGTATTGATGCCGCAGCAATATCGAATTCTGGTGATTCTCCCTTACAGGTTGCAGAAAGGACATCAGCCAAAATTACCGAAATGTTGACACGTTATTTCAGTAAACCTTAACAGTTATTGCATCTAACGAAGCAAGAAATTGGTTGACATCTTCGAGAAGAAGAAAAGGAAAGACTTGTATCATATTTATCTCTTCATTGAATTTTAGGATTTCCTGATATTCTTATTATATAATTTCATATTATCCTCTATGTTCGCTTCGCTGGCGACATTAAAATTAAAAGCTTAATGTAAATTTAAGTGTAAATGCTTAATGTTTCTTACAAAATAAATCCACAGCGAACGTTGCACTGTACTCATTTTCCGGATAGTTTGAGTTTCCTGTTGTTTTATAGATCAGTTCCGCAAAAACACCAGGAACTATGTGAAAATATATTTGGCAGATAATTAATCATGAGGTAAGATGATTTATGCTATCAGGTGTTGTTGCGCCATTGATTGCTGCTAGCATTTATGAACTTTTTGAAAATGTTTGACCATTGTAAATTCTTTGACAAATTTGATATGATGCATCTCCGAATGATGATGCAGCAGTTTTCAAACGAAGCTTAATGTTGTCAAAATATTTTGTTCAATTTTGCATTGATTTGATTGTCGATAGGACTTATCCGTACCTTATGTTCTTTGCACGTTTTATTTTATTTGTAAAATTTTATTTGTTGATTTTCAATATTTTCCTTTCGTTTGTAATCGCTGATATCCATTTAGTTCATGTGCTTAATTCTTTATTTGATTTGTCGTTCAGTCTTTGTTACCAACAGCATCCTTCACACTTTTTCCAGGAAGGTTTTTTCATGCTTTCTTTTGTCTACACTGCCATATTGTTGTTATTATTATTGAGAATAGTGCATACCGAAGAGTTACGGCATTGTCATATCGTTTCAATAGTGCCAATTTTTTTTAATTTATTGACAGACTGTACTTCGTATGTGAAATAAATGTAGTCACTCAGCTCTGATGACGTAGAAAAAAGATAACTCATTTTATTTTGATTATTGTAATTTTTTTAAGAAAGACAATTTGTTTTGATATTATTTTGATAATTGTAATTTTTTTGCATTTCAGTTGCTACTAATATTTTATTGTATCCTTATTTCTGCTGAATGTATACTATATGTTTCTTGTTTCGGAGATGAAAAATGGGAAATAAGTATCCCTTGTTTCCTTCATTTTAATATTCTGTTTGAAGAGACTGAAAATTCTGTATGTTTTATTTTTTCTCCAGCATCCTGTTGACTTTTCTATTTTTTTCACTAAAAAGAAGCACTTATTTTTCTTTTTGATGATTCAGTAATATAGTATTTTTATGATTGTTGTTATAATTAGTATATATGGTTACATAAACTTTCAGGACAGTATACAAATGATTGAAGTGTCGAGATAAGTATCAGGAGTAGTTGAGGCGTTTAGAAAACAGTAAATTGGAGAAATTAGGAACAGAATAGAATTGGATCGAGTTTTTATACTTGTGGAAACCACATATTCGTCAATTTGATCTTGTAATGGTTGAATGAGTTTTCAAATGTTTTTTCATTAGTAGTTATGATTTTCACGTTCAAATTTCAAAGCTTTTATAAAATTTCTCGTAGATTGAGCTTTATTATCTGATGGAATCACATTACTCAGTGTTTTTTAGTTGAGAAACAAAGGGAAAACTGAACCACGACATGAACCAGGGGTTGCATTATTCATCATTTGAAATAGATGGGTTATTGCTTTAATCTGGTAAAGTTTTTAGGTTTCAGTTATAATAGTTGGCAATCTCGATGACCAGTGCAGAATCTCTATGATTGTTGATTGCAATTAACGATTTGTTGGGAATTTGTGAATAAAGCCGTTTAATGCATCATTATGAACAAGTTAACATTGAAAGGAGAATGGAAGAGCGAGAATAAGACATGGAACATTTCGGATACGCAACAGTTTTCGAAGATAGGAACGGCAAGATTAGTACACTAGAAGCATAACTTGGTTCTTTTAGTCTGAAGAAATAAGAGCGGCGCAGAAGTGAGTGAACAGTTGGTTGCTGTTAGCTAAACTTTGGTTTCTCTCTAATTTTGGCTTTTTTTTTTTGCTCATTCCTCAATATGTAGCTTGATAGAGAGGAATAGGGGAAAAATTTGCTGCAGGTAAACATACATATCTTACTTCGAGTCTTTAAATGATACTGATACTGCATATATTACTACATGGGAGCAGAAAGTGGCACGTTATCTTTAGCATCTTAGATTTTTTAACCTGATCCACGTATGTGTCCCATTTTAGAACTACTATTTAGCTTCAACGTCTTTCGAAGATAAATCATTCCATCTCTTATTTAAGGAGATTTTCAAAGAATCGGATTTCGAATACGATATGCATCTGAAGACATGGGGAACGTATGAATGGGCCAATATTGGTGGTGTTGCATATACCCTACTGTTAATCTTTGGTATCTACTTTCTAATATTGTTCTATACATGCCCAGCTACCTTTCAGCCTGATCAGTGTGCTCGAGCGAATTGTTTTGGTATCATTATCATTTTGGAATTGCTTGTCAATTTTCTTCTGTTCATCATCCATAGCAGGTAATTTATTAGCATCAGGCATTGATGAAATCACCTTTAGCATTGGTACCTTTAGCGCCTATTATAGAAATCATATAACTGTCATTCATGGGTTAGAATCCTGATTTGGTATAGTTTGTTTGGTACAAGGATTGTATGTGCAGAATGAAGATAATGGTACCGATTGTAGAGTTATTTTCCTCAGAGTTATTCAATTGAGGTGATTGGACATTATGAATGTAATTTTTTTTAGACGCAATGATCCTCAGCGTTGGCTTCGTGGTGTAGCAGTTTTGACAAGCGTGAAAGGTGCCGGTAAATATTGTTTAGAGTGTAATCGAGTAGCACCACTGAGGAGCCATCACTGCAGGCTGTGTAATATGTGCGTGCTGAGAAAAGATCATCATTGCTTTGTAACTGGTGCTTGTGTTGGAATTGCTAATCAGGTTAGCTAATGACGATGAAATTTTTAGGAACTTAAAGGTGGAAAACGCCAAAGATTAAAAAGTATAAAACAATGTTGCTCTTTTTTTTAGTATTTGAATAAGTTTATTTTAGTTCTTATTTTAGCTCTTAAATTGTGAGAAGTGCTATGCAGTCAAAGTGCAGTGTGCTCAATTGCCTAAATAAAAATATATCATTTGAATAAACTCGTAAAATTCATACAAAATGGCATTAAAAAAATCAGCTACTGTTATTTCAGACTGAACTTCATTTCGGTAATCATTACTACTGTCATCATCAACATATTATGAATTATGCATTTTACTTTCTATATCCTTTCCACTTTGACTCGACCGTTTTCCAACTTTAATAAAACACATTTCAGCGTTTTTTCATCGTATTTCTTTTATGGGCAAGCATTGGTGCTGCTGCGGGATCGTTTTACATTCTGATGTATTTGCTGCGATATGTGGAATCTAATATTTATCCATTTGGTTGGTTAAAGCTTCTAGCACCGGTTGCTGTCATTCGATGGATTATTTCATATGAAATATTCACTAACACAGCCATTTCCGTTCTATTCAGCATATGCACAGCCACCTCCGTCATTGCTCTTATCTTTTTCGGTTTACAGGTGAAAATTCGGTTTTTTTAAATCAGTATTTCAACTGCAGTGTTTTTATGCTTGAATTTTACTTTCGTTCTCTTGTTCATTTACCATCTACCTACATGTTCTCTAATATTCTGCGAGATGGACTTAGAATTTTTTGAATTTTATTTACTGAAGATTGCTGATGTTCGAAATGATTCGATTAAGCTTCTAAATTTCACTTTATAAAAACTCGTTTAACAAGTCTGCATGATTTTAAATATTTTATAAATTTATATAATAGCATGATTTTAGATGTTTTATACGTTAAATGGCTATACGATGTATGATTATCACACATTAAGCAGAAAGATTGAATTACATGGTGATGGTGAAACTTATTCAGAAAGGTATAAAGCTAACAAAATTAGTTTTTGTAATCGTTTCCTATTTTCACACCCTTCTCCCCCCTCAAATCCTTATCCGTTTATTTCATGATAAACTAATCCTTTCTTCTTCCTTCAGTAAATCACAACATCCTATATTTGAATCTCGACACCGCAATCTACATAATGATGAGATTGTTTAGACAAATGTGAAAAGATAGCATCGAACACTTCCGTAAAAACAAAAAATTATGAATTTTATTGCTATGAACACCTCTCTTTCCAGATTGAGAATGATATTTGGTCGTTACTGGGCAGTAAATTTCATTGTTCCATTGCTTTGTTGTCCGAATCAATTGACTGCAGATATTGCTCGGAAGTTATTTTCGTCTTATTCAAAAGAAATGTAATAATTTCTCAGTTTCTATATATGTCTATAAAATTCATTCACAATTTATTCTTCACCCATGATTATTCGGTTTCGTAGTGTTAGCTCCTCAGCTGTCTAGTACTGATGCTGTAGTACTGAAAAATTCCAAAAAAATGACATCTTGCTTCGTCTTGCTATCGTCTCGTAACGTATTTGTTGCATACTTTTCCATTTCATTTTTTTCCCAAAGTTAGAATTTTTAATTAGTTTTAATTAATATTAGCGTATTCCTCCTGTAAATAAATAACATTTCCATAACCTAATATTTAGAATTTTTGGATCTGTCACCTTTTAATAGTTTAGAGAGAATTCTTGGAAATGTTGATCAAGATAGATATGCTCTATAAGAACAAATATATATTTACGATACAATCCTTATATTGCTTTTCAAATGAAGGGATTACTAATTGTAATCGGATTTCGCATATAAAAATTGTAAATTTTGTAAAAAATGTTTACAAAAATTATAAGAATTCATTTCAAACTGGCTTAGGCGCGACAGATAAAATTACCACGCAGTCTATAATCATAACAATTAATCCATAGTATATCTATTAATTTATTTGATAAGGATAACAATTCAGACAATTCGTTCCAAATTTAGCGATGTTATTTGATGTCTTGTACTTTTTGCAATCAGCTGGATTGATTTATTATGTGATATTTGTCAGTTTGCAATTGTATGTATAACTCTTACAAACCAGTTTTATCAGTTTGCAGTGATAATTTTCAACTTTTCATTATGTTTATAACCTATTTTACAGTCAGCTGAATCGATGTATTGTTAATTTATCAATTTATTACAATGTATTGGGCCTGTTTGGTGATAATGTTTGATAATTAGGTGGTAGTTAAAAAAAAGTAACTAGTGCAATGGGATAGAATTCTAAGCAATAACACTCTTTGCTTTCAATGTTTATGTAAGTTTTTCCTCTTGATAAGCAAAACAGATTTCTCTCAGCAGTTATGGACAACTCATTCGTTACCCAAAAATGCTTGAAATATTCCTTGCAGTTAATTCTACCAAGGTAAACAAATTGTTTAAGAATAGGCAATAATCTTATAAGAACTGCTTAATTGAAAACATGAAATTCACATATTACAGTTTCCGTATACATTGTAAGAGGAAAAGCTTTAGAGTAATTTTAGATACTCCGCTAAGGTTTCCACGTCGTGTCTTCCATCGGTACGCAAATATTTCTAAAAAATACTAAATGTTAAAGTAGAAACATGTAAGCAGTAATATATAAACAGCAATACATTGCGGTTATGTCGAATACTATTTTTATAATTTTTTAAACAAAAGTCAACTTAAGAATTCTTCCTTTTCTAATGCCAAAACTGCGAAGGTAGGATACTGCATTTAATGACGAATTTTTCATAATATCTCTGAGTGTTTTAATGGGTGAAAACTTTCTTTAGTATTAATCTATATAAAAAAGAATAAAATCAGTATCCATTGATTTATCGTTGTTTTCTGCTCTATTTATATTGAATCGATAAATAGCCTGTTCAAAACAGTCCGTACAACTATTAATGAATGCTGTCTGATAAACGAACAAACTGTATATCCACTTACTTCTGTATCCCATAGGAAGCCAACGATTATTTTATCATCCGTTTCGTCAAATTCCACATTTGATGAAAGAGATGGCGAAAAGCGAAAAAATGGAATGGACTGATCATGAGCCCAACAACGTGCGCGTGTCACGCATGGCCCATTGGAAGCTGTAATCTGTAAAACTCAGTAGTAGCTATACCGTAAGATGGACATATGAACCATTAGATGATACTGCTTAGAGCTTCTTCGCGCTTCTTCTTCAATGCTCTAAAGACCCTTTGAGAAAAATCCACATAATAATACAGGATCGTCTTGAAAATATGTGACAGCTTCAGTGTTGAATACTCTCCGTAGATTTTTGCTACGTTCGATATCGAAGGGTGCTGGAGCGATGACTTGACTATATGAATTTCGAGTTGCATAACAGTTAAACTTGGACATCTGACAAATAATTTTAGACTTGACAATGTTTCACTGTGGACTACTATTACGAAAACTTAAAACTCTGAGAATTTAAGAACATTTACAGCTAAACTTTGGGAATTCTGAATTAGGACTAAGTAGAGTCGTTTCTGCTTTCATGTTCGACTGTATAAGCGAACAAGTAGATTAGCTTGATCAATTTCGAACAATATCGTCCTCCATCGCATCCCGGACTATTATGAATATTGTAACTGACACAGAATTAAACTACGGAAATATTTTCCATATTCTTTAAATCTATTTCAGAACAGAACCGCGACGGGTTTGTAAAATTTGATAAAGTAAGTTGACTCACTCAGAAATACCTGAATAAATAAATAATTTGTCCTATAAATAAGAAGGCTTGTAAAAAAAAATAATTTATGCGGCATGAACACTGCACGAAAAAAGAAACCAAGAAGAAGGTGAAAGAATTCCAGCCTATAAGGTTGAAAACAGAACATGAAGACTGCGCAAGAAATCATAGGCGAAACTCTACCAAACTGGTAAAACTGATTCTGCTGAAAAGGCGTCGATAAACTAACCTGTTCTACAAGAATATTTTTCAAATTTATCAAATCCTTGAACATTGATACGCCTTCGACAAAACCTCCAGGCAAACTAAAATTCCACTTCGCATCCCCTAGCTCTTTAGGAGGTGCTTGACCAGTTCCCAGTGATACGATGCAGCCAATGTGAATAGTTTCTTTTTTCTGAAAACTTTAGTTTCATTTGGGGTATGAAGAGAATTTGCTTTACTGAATACACAAATAACAAGATTGGTTATTAACTCAATTCAGAAATTCGTTGGGTAGGTTACTTAATTAATGTTTTTGGGCTCGTTCGTCAAGTGACTGAAAATGAAATAGCAATAATTAGTTTCCAAACTTTAGACAGTTATCTGATATGAAGATCTATAATCTTCCTCTCAAAACTTCTTTGCTTTGGTTTACAATTATACAAATGATGAAATGATCTAGTAACAAATAGCATATTTTTTTCTAAAATCAAAATCCAATGAATAACTTGCCGCTTTTATGCACGAAGCATTATAAGTATGTATGTCTGACATAAGATCAAGCGTTGGATTATTTGATATTAATCCGCCATCAGCAAAATTATCTTTCGGTGTGAAGTATGTCGGAGCAGCGCTACAAAATATACTGAGTAGTTAGCTACCACTTTCTAAACTCAGCATTCATCTATATATATAACGTACAGAAATATTGTAAATGCTGTGCTGATATATTTACTTCAATAATTTTAAAATACCTTGAAAAAGCTCACCAAGAATAACGCGCACATTTCCATATTAAATTTTCACAGGGGTCATCAAATCCCAAGGTTTTGTTTTCAGCTTTGCTAATTGGTAGAACATAATTGCGAAAGAGTTTTAACACTGGTGGATTACTTTTTACACATGAAGCCGTCACAATAACCCTGAAAACAGTGACAAAAAAATAAAAATTTGAATTGGTCAGCAATCAAATAATTACCACCATTACAAACATTAATTCATCGGACGTATTTAACCAGAAAATACAGCTATTTGTATAATTAAATATTCCGCATCAATAAAATGGGAATGACATTATAATCCAAAATACTCCATTCGAGACACTAAATAAATGTAAAAAGAAAGTATTAGTTCAGTGTTAACCTCTATTACAACATTTTTGTAAATCTATTTTATAAATATTAAATTATTGAAGATTTTCCTAAATGACAAAAAGTAAGCTGATTCTTCCCAACTTGTCTAACGAATTAACCAAATTTCTTGTAGGAGTAGGACTAACTCATGAATTTCCAAGACGATATTAAACGAATAACTCAGTAGTAAAAACTGATCCATTATAAACAAAAAACATCAAAAAAATTATGAAAGAATTCAGAAAAATGGTTTTTTAGAAAGTGAAACACGAATAAACTTCTTAGATCCTAATTGTGCCATCGTTGTTTTTTCGCCAAAATTTTCGCGGAGGAAATTCTCAATCGCTTTTTCTGAATACGATCGTCGACCAGCAAATAGTTCATCCTTCATGGATAAATAGAGATTTTGACAATGATTCAACGAATACCCTGAAAGGAAACCTTTTAGGAAGATCATGAGAATTTATCTGAAATTTGCATATTTATATAAATGAGGAAAAAACAACATGCTAACTATAAACATTTGAAAATGATATTAACAGGCCTTTTGTTAACGCCAGAGCGACTAGTGCTCCTGTACTAGTTCCACATAACCAATGAAAGTGCTCCATCACAGAATGACCCAACAATTTCTCAACATGCATCAATATCTCAAATAGAATAATTTTATTGGCAGGAGATCTGACTGCAAAAGCTGGATAAGAAAAAGGTGAACAACAGAAAATTCAATACTGATGGCTATCATAACTGATAACCTTCTCGACTTTTCCATGTTTATTTATTTTCTAGCTTGACCATTCAATTCTTTCAGTGTTTTGAAAAGAGAGCATATGCGTTATGTGAGATCCATTAAGTTGTAGTTCAAATGCTACCAAAAAAAAACTAGCACACCATAAAATCAACAAAAAAAAATTGCTTCGAGAGATACCTGCAATAGTATTAAGCCTTTTATTCCACCACCATCAAAGCTTATTACATTGACCAATTTCTGCCTCTGTTCTGGTGTCATTCGATAGCGCTCCTCTAGTGCTCTTTCTTGCATAAGATCAGATAAAGCTGAAATTCAGTTTTAATAGAATAATCACTGAAGGCTTGGAGACAAAATGAGCTAAAAGATACTTGTCGCATCTGAACTCCTAATATACAGAGAAAAAATCAAAATTATTTACAAAATTCCCAAAATTCTAGAAAAAATTTAGCTGAGTAAGGTAAAACTATTTTGCAAGATTTGCTCTTGATAAAACCTACCGTTATTTAAAGCTGGTCGAACGGATGACGGTGGCTGAGCGAAGAGCCTTAGAAATTCCACAATTTCTGTGCTGAATTTATATTAAATTTTTTAATCATAGAATTTAATAACATCATCAGCAAAGCACTCCATTTCTGAATAAAATTTTCGAAAACATCATCATTGAAAAAAGCATAAAGTATTCGCAAATAAAAGTATCAAGCTAAAATATAACTAAATGTTGAGAAGCTGAAAAAGGTTTGCTATGAAACATAAAACTTTTTTTTTTTAAAATTAGAGTTAAAAAAAACATTATTTTGTGCACTTCAGTCCTCCAATTTCCAAACACGAGATTTTTTGGAAACACTGCTAACAAATGTTCCCAAAAAATCTGTACAAAACCTACCTGCCGACATCCGAAGCAATCTCTCCACGACTATTCTTTAAATGCACTGATGCTCCAAAACATAACAACAGCTTCACAAGATCCACATTTCCATTCTACAAGAGTTGAAAATCGATATAAAATCATCTATAATTTTATCTCTGATTTATTCTCAAAACACTGAAAACAATTTTCAGATCAGCAATTAGCAATTTCAAAATTATAACCCAATAACGAAATAATCTTAAAATAACTCACTTAATGCCCATCCTGAAAAGGTATAATTTTGGATTCCATTCTCCCTAGCTTACTGAAATCGAGATACCTTAGACGATATATGCAACGGGGTATTACCGTCACGATCTGCAAAATTTACGTCAGCACCGTATGTTAGTAATGCAAAACTCTGTGACAAATCATTTCGGGCTACAGCACAATATAACGGTGTTTGATCCAAATCATCTCGAACATTTATATTGACATTATCACCAAGATCTCCCAGAATATGGTGCAATAACTGAAATGTTTTTCTCTCGAAAGATAAAGAATCATCAATATATCACATCTACTGTTCTTTCACTGACGTATCATGGCATTATTTGTTGTGAATTGAAATTAACACAACAGAAAATCTTGGCATTTCCTTAAATTTAAATCATAAAATTAGATACAAATAATTCTGCGCAAACACATAGAGCCAACCTACAGAGCGATTTGTTGTATTGAACTTTCTGTCAAAAACAATCAATCCTAATTATCATGTTTTTATGAAATGCTATTATAACCAGTTGCAAAGAGACACAAGATTACACTTACTTTCAGTTCTAATTTTTTGTGAAGTACAGTCGATGAACCACCGATATCTTCAACTAAGAGTTGTGGAGTTCGTATTAATAACAAATCGACTATTCTTGAAAAAATTTTCAATTTTTTTGAGTTTTTTCAAAACTGATATTGGGCCACATTAGTACCATTTGGACTTGAGAATATATGTACAAAAATATGCTGTAAATCAAAAAAAAAAAAATGAAACGAAGAAATAGCGTGCGTAAAAAAAGAGAAATAGCATTAATACCTTGGCAAATCGGGTGATGAAGCAGGTTCAGAAAGCATAGCAGCCAAAGAACCACCAGGAAAGGGACCGGTTGAACAATCTGCATCCAACAGCAGTTCCACGCACTTTGCATTGGCTGAACGAACAGCAAGACAAAGTGGTGATAAGCCATCCTTGTCAATTAAATTAATAGCATCCGAAAAATCGTGAGCTCCAGTCAACAACTAAAGATGACAAGAAGTAATGCTATTAGTGCATGATAAAAGAAGAAAAGATCAAATAAAATATGCACACGAAAACTTGAAAAAAAGAATTATTACCAACTAACATACTTCTAGTATTTCCGGATTATTTTCAGCACCGTAATGTACAGCACTCCTGAGATGACAGTCCTGTTTCGCAGTATGCGCACCTAAGCTCAAAAGTATTTGAACAGCTTCTTTAGCGTTATTCTCGACTGCTATATGCAGTGGATAGTAATCATTGACGGATGCTTTATTAACTGTGCTGTAAGAAGCAATGTGTTTTTCATCGATTAGAAGACAAACTGTTATTAGAAAGAGATAAAATAGGAAGAGAATTGTGCAGTAATAAGTTTTATTGGTTTATTTAAATTTAGTCACTCTTTTATTTCTCCTCCTCTCGAACTAGTAATAGAATTTTCTAAAAGTTCCCTGCTGTTATCAACTAAGCAAGTTAAAAATCTTGAATATTTTAAAATTTTCAAAACATTTTAAGCTGCGACATTATTTTTGGTTATATCCCAGTTTTGAAATTTTTATTAGCAAATTTTTGAAATCCCAATTCTCATTTCTGATCGCTCCTATACAAATAAACATAACAACTCAAGAGTAATTTTGTAAATGTACAGTTGAATTAAATTTTACGAGCCTTGGATGATTCTTGCATAACTCGACAATAATTTCCGAGAAGTTACAGGAAGCCGCGTGATGTATTTCGTTAAAACTAGGATTTTTGATCACCGAATCTCTCAACTGTTCCAGCTCAGCCACGAATGATTTCGAATTTATTTTCTCTGAAAAAAAATCGGTGGTACTGTGTATGAAAAATTATATTATTAGAAAATTATAAACCAATGTAATTCCTACTGAATGCCTAACATATTGGCCATGTTTCGGCAGACGTGTTCGCCACTTGCAAAACATGTCAAAACATGCGAAACGATCAATTGCAAACTTGATGTAAGCGCGAAAAAAATAAATTAATCAGATAATATCATGCAATTGTTCAGTGAAGTACATGCGGAAAATATCCAGAAAATATTTCCCAATTTTACTCAATTTGGAAATTTCAAAATATTACCTAAAATATTAATAAGCAGTTCCAGATTGTTCAACTGATCCCTTAGCTGTTCGGCTTTATCACGTTCCCGTGTATGGCAGATCTTTAACGTTCTCGGAAAATACACAACATAATATGTCCCATCTTTTGGTTTATCTACGTATAAAGCAAACGTGTAAGAATTATCACACTTCATGAAAGTTTTCAACTTCGAAGCATTTATGGCCTCCACCTGAATACAATAATGGTTGTGCAACTTCATCCGAAAAAAAAAAAAAAGAAAAAAAAACAATACACCATGACTTCTGAATTAATTCAATAGATTTCATTCTTAATTATCAGCTACTTTTCGACTAATCATTTCACTGGCTACAAAGAAACTCATAAATCCTCGCATAAGTTTACCGCTATTCAGTGACTTCCAGTCGTCTAACATGGTAATCCATCGTTAATAATTTGACAATCATACATCCAGTACATCCAATATAGTATAAGTTCACCAATTACTTTGAAATAAACTTGAACCTTTTCTGATTTCGATGAAAGAACAGCAGCAACAGCTCGATCACACGCATTTACCATCGCCTCACACTTTGGTGTGCTTGCTACATCCCAAACTTTTTTCAAGATATCAAACATAGTTTGACGCTTCAAAAGTTTTTTTATTGTTTGGATTATTAAATCTTACACCACTACCAGGTGCTCTTCTCGATTGAAAATTAATAATGTAAGAGATATTCTTAACTCCCATTTTTAAAATCTCCTGATTTTTTGATAAACAATTTCGGTTACATATGTGCCAAGTGTTTACTCTATAGAATGCAGTAATAGTCTTGATATACGGTAATTTTGCCGTTCTGAAATATCACCCAGTGACGGATCCCTGATCCCCTACGTTTAATTCCGCAAAAATAACTTTCTAAGAAAAGCAAATGACTAAATCTACTCTCTCTTTCTTTTTAGTCCTGATTAACGCCAAGCAAGATAATGACTAAAGTGAAAAGAAAGCTCCGAGTAAAAGCGGAGCAAATTACAATGGCCTTTACTTTAATGACTGTATTTAAACATAAGTGAAAAGAATTACCACTACCAAAAAAATCCATGAACTACAATATACAACACATGAGATTGTACAATCTTATTATTTCCAAAGAATGAACTTCAAATAATTTACTATATTACATACCAAGAAACCAAACAATATAAACGACAAAAAATATCACAGAATTAATAATAATGGTCGCAAAAGACGAAATGATTGTTGTATGTATGAGAATGAGTCGCCAGCTGCTAGAAATACCACCGTGACTAGTTCTTCTACCTACAAAAAATTAACAAAACTGGTATTAAATGAAAAAAAATTTCATATGCAAACTAAGTCTCTGTGAAGCAAAGTACGACTGTCTAAAACTTTTCCGAGCTACTAAAATGTAAATTGAAACACCTGAATGACATTCCTTTTAGGTTACAATGTACAGTATGGAATTCTAAAACTCTCATTCCTACAGTCTCAATTTTAAAAATAACGCAAACAAACACGTCAATGTAAGTAACAAACGAATGAAGAAGTCAATACATGTAGATGTTACAAACGCCAACATATGCAAATTCATGAATGTAAGAAATTGTTAATTTAAAAACAACACATGAGCAAGAATATATACGCGTAAGTACCACGTGCAGGCAACAAACCTCTCCAGAACGTGTATCAGCCGCGCTGATATGTTGAGCAAACTGATTACTGAGATATGAAATTTGTCGTCCGATCAGGCTATGCAATTCAGAAAACGGTTCCTGCTTCACTGTAGTAGCCGCAATTAACAACAGCTGTCCCAATTTATGAATTGAATGCACAGTTTGAGCAGTAAAATCAGCCAAACATTCTGCAGGTAACATGACGTTTCGGCAATAATTCAACACAGAGTGGGAGTAAATCCAAAACTGTCTTTAATTTTAATTTCAAGCTAAAAAGCAAACGATTTTCGAGAAAAATACAATATTATCCTACCTCAAAAAAAGAAAAAATACCTAAGAAAAGTTCAAAAATCTGATCACTAGAATCAGGTAATCTTCCCAAATATTCTTGACATCGCTTATAGCAATCTATCAAATCTGAACCCTGGAAGACTGACTGCATATAATGGCCGTAAGATCATACATGAAAACAAATAATACAGTAAGATAAATAATAAATAAGGTCATGCAAGAAAATATATAACATACAGTGAGAAAACATGATATCAATCTCTTCTTACCCAGCAATATCAACAAATGAAAACCAGCCTCACGTTATAAGGAAGAGCTATGACGGATAATAGTTCTTCGAAATCTTGTAAGAAAGCTTCTTGTTGATTCTCTTGATATTCTTCCAAAGTATTCGCCAAATCTTCAGCAAAAATTTCATCTATTTCTCTAGAAAGAATATATAAAGAAACACTAAAATTTAAACTCTAAAATCCCAGAATTAAAGACTTGGGTAACTGAATGGTCATCTTTTATTTTTTCGTAGTAGCTCCTTGGCCAATAAGTGCTTCGAGTATCTTTTGGTGCATAGAAGCGAGTTTTTCAAAGACCAAGAATGTAAATTAGTGCATTGAAGTTTAGAATTATAAAATAAAAAACATAAGGAACTTGAGAAAGACGACAAAATACCTTTTTCTTTGCGGTGGGATTTTTCTTAAATAATTTTTTGAGAGCATTTCGAGGCCTTCCAGATGAAACAAACCACCAAATTTTTCGAAGTAATCAATAAATGTAAGTTCGCGCTTTATAATACAACTAGTTTCAACTGTCGGCTCTTCTGCTCGACTTTTGCGTAGCTCTCGTAAAATTTCGGATAAATTTTGACTTCTTTCCGGTTCAAAGACGAATCGTCTTTTCTCGGAACCCTAATTTTTAAATATTCCAGAATAAGAGATCGGCAATTTGCATTTCATATCAGACTCAAAGGAAAAAAACAACATACATATATATACTACTACTTGTGTGTCTGCATGAATAAAATAATATTTAAACCTCTTCTGGAACGGTTAGTTTTTCAAATGTCTTCTTGCCAATTGCTTCTAGTACTTCTAACGAACTTGCCACGACATTAGCCCCAAAACCTGCGAACAGCTTGCCGTATGATTTCATATTAGAGTTCGGTACTGCCTCCTTTTCCTGCAAAACCCAGAATTTCAAGTAGAAATCGAGTCACTGAAATAACAAAATTTAATTCTGAATTTCACGAATGTGCTAAAAATGTACTCCGAATTAAAGCTGGGAATAAATTCATCAAATATAAAATGAACTACTAAAGTAAGAAAATGATAATACCACTGTAAAATCATTGGCAGATCTTTCTATCGACTGGTTTCTCGCTAACTCTTCTGGCGTTGGCAATCCAAGGCCTGATTCGACACCGCTGGATATGTTTGTTAAACCTTCCCCTGAAAAGAACATAACATTCAATGGAAAACAAATAAAAATAAAATCCAAAGTATTTGAAGAAAAAATTGTGACAAATTATCCCAACATGTTGAACATCACCACTGATGTGATATAAGCATTACTAACCAACAGCAGCGACTAGATCACTAAATTCAGTCCAATCCCAAAATGACTTGCTTGGTTTGACTTCTTCTGTTTTTAGTTCAGCCTGAAATATACAAAACCACTGGATTTCTTTTAATTATCAAATTCAGATGTCAATTCTTTGCAAAAGTTGGCTTGAATTGTGGCCATACAAGTAGTTCCCAAATGCATAGCAAACATTATTCGTTTAATCTGTGCATTGTAAGGATTTCAAAAGTCCAAATCAAGAATACTAAAACACAAACCTTTGATTTCGAACTAGCAATAATTCGATTTTTTTCATCAAATGTCAGCATCTGTGGCGATTCTCGGCTTTCATCTAAGATTCTGCTACTATTCCTATCTTCTCCTGAATATTCCTCTTCCCAAGCATCCCATCCGTCATGATCAATATTGTCCTTTTCTTCAAATGGTTCCGCTTCCTCTATTATATTGGCGTTATCCAGAGTGGCCACAGGCTCCAATACATGTCCCCATTCAGAATCCTTATTTTCAGTTCTAGACATCTTACCTGAATATTCCACTTCCCAAGTATCCCACCCATCATCACCACCAATATTGTCCTTTTTTTTTTTTTCTATTTCAAACTTTCGCATTCCTTCGCCTTTAAATTTGTCCATTTCAAACAGTTTCTCGTCATTTCGGCAACTTTTCTCAGACTTATTATTATTTCCCGATCTCGATACCTTTCCGATATCCATTCCATTGCACTGTGAAGTGAGCCATTCGAATCTTTCGGAATCAAGCGCTTTTCCGGAAGGCACATCACTTATTTCTTCCAATTCTTGATTTGAAATAATTTTCCTCGCTGCATCAAACTGAGGTTCATCCACGGATACAGAATCAGAGCTTTGTTTTTTCGGAACAGTTATGCATCTTGAAGGTTTCTCCAAAAATGATAAATTTTGAAACATTTGTTTTTTTCCATTTGCTGGTATCGCTTTCTGCATTTTAGACTTTTTATTCGAACACTTATTTTGCATTTCATTAGATCCACCAATCTTATATTCATTATCTTGGATAGCATCGATCTTTCTTTCCTCATCATCATTCTGTTCCATCCTTAAATTAGTATCATCGATGCCTCGATCTTCTCGATCGAACAAGTTATCAACGGTACCATCAATGCCTCGATCTTCTCGATCGAACAAGTTATCAGCGGCACTATGAAATGATTCCGTATCCGAATCCGTCATTCTAAAACTATACACTGCGTTAAATTCCGGAAGATAAGGAAATATGAACCGCCCATTCCACTAGTGTGGTATGTTCAATAAGATCACTTGAGCAATGCATATCGTTTCTAAAAACATTCTCGTAATTTTGTATATCTGAAACAAATTTACGATATAACTTCTCCCTTATTACTTCGCATTCCTGGCTAATTGACTTAAGCGGTCTTTCGCTCATCTTAACCTTTAAAAATCAAACTTCCCCAGAACAGAAATCAAATCCATAAATTTATCCATATAGCTCCAACAACTGTAAAATATTGATCAGCTTAGAGGTAGGCGTTTCAGTAAACTAAATGAGCCTATGCCCGAGTTGCAGAATATAGTGTCTGCATGCGTATCACATTCCTAACGATTTTCGTGACGACATTATAGTACTATTTTTACGTGGAATCTGCTAGAAATTGCAATCTTAAAATTTGTTTTTGTATGTTTATTATAATTTAGGAAAATCTTTCCAATCTAATTCATAAAATTTTCTTTGAAGAAAATTTTTAATTTTTATTTTTGTTGGTAATTACAGCAATAGAATGGCAAATGATCAGACTACTATCTTATGCTTTTTTTCGGAAGCTGATGTGTTATCATAGTTAGAGTTGTCCACACTGTTCCCAAAATCAATCTTTACCATAACTTTAACAGAAAAAGGTAAAAATGACAAGAAATTTATTCAAAATTCAAGAACTATAATCAGCAGAAATAATTAAAGCGAAGTGAAATCGCGATTCGGCACTAAATTATTTGAAAGGACATCCGAGAAACTGCTTCCAGCGGAACTGATATTTATTGGTTTTAGCAGAAATACGGCATCATGAAGATGATAAAATGGCTGAAATATTTGGAATTATGGATTTCCTAAAATTTTTCATTTCAGGAGATCCCATATCGACGAGAATTTCAATCTTGAAAGAAAATTATAATCTTCCCGAAACCTTATGAATTAAAAAAATTAAACATCGAAATGGATTTCCAGTAAAATGGAATCAAAAACGGTTGGCGAAAGTAGAATTATACTCTTTTCAAATCTCCTTCGCTTAAATAAGGTAGTTTGCTCCATTTCAGCAATTCGAATCCTGCTGGTTCTAGAACATCTGCTACTAATGAATCCGCTTGCTCTTCGAATGTTCTACCTTTGATCGAGATTTTTGTATCTAGAAAAGCAAATTTCCACTGCAATTAATCAAAATAATGAGTAGTGGATATGTCAGATAAAACTTGATCTGAAAACTTTATCCAAAAATAAGTACAAGAATTTACGAATGCAAATAACCTGTACTGATTATTTGTACGACACATCGCAAAATTACATTTTGATAGCAAAAACCTCTGAAAAACGTTATATGTAGTACCTGGTCGATTTGTCACACGTGTAGGATGGAATTCTACAAATTGATGTAACGGCAAAACAACGGCTAAAAGCAGCAAACACTGTGAACGTAGAGTTATCGAATGTAACTGAGCTAATAACAACGATGGATTGTAATGACGGTCTAACAGATTAAGTGCTGAAACCAAATCATACGTTCCAGACTGATCCCATATATCCACTGGAACAACTCTGAATCCGCGTTGTTTCAAACGCCATTCCATTATCTTTAACAATGCGAAACAATAAAAACCGGAAATTTTAAATGCTTGAAAATATATAAACTTTACAAATCCCTCAATGTCAAGTTCATTATGCTCATTTTTTGATAATTGTGATTTACACATTCACAACATCATATTCTGCATTCTCTTCACAGCAATACATCAGTGCCCAGTTTTAGTATGTATCAAGAGGTTTGAGGTACATTAACACCTGAAATTATCAAGGGGAGACTTAGTATACTGATTAACTGAACCAAGATCGGAGATCGATCGAATTATTGAATTCACCTTGGAAGCTTCCGTAACTGAGACAGTCATATATAGTTGTGCCATTATAGCGGTTACCTGACCATCTCCAGCACCCAAATCCAGAAGCTGAATGAAAAGAATTCTTTTCTTCCTTTCTATCAGATAGAAATAAACTGCAAAAAATAACGATCAGAAAGGAGCTTCTCAGATCGCTCGAGAAGTTCTACTGGGAACATTCAAAATGTTACTGGATTCATAAAAATGAATGAAGTATCGAAGGAATGTAATCTGATGAAAATTTTCACCTTTTTGTCGTGAGAGATCCATTCAACTGGAACGTCCAAAAAATCTTGTAACTGACTGAAGGAAAAAAGATGCATACCACCTCGACCCAGGGCACCATTAATACTTGTTTTCGTAAGTCCCATTGACAACAACGAAGTAAGGAATGCATAACAGACCTCAAATTTATAAAGCATTCCTCAAAAATGTTAAAAAATCTCGAAAACATTGAATTTAATCCTCGACCAATTGTAATTAGTTCAATAAAAGCAAAAATTCGCGATTTTTGATGGCTTTATCTATCTTTATCGCAGAAGCGTGATTTCATGATACTTTTCACATAATACGCACCCCGTAATGAAGATGTGGAAAAGAAATCTAACACAAGGTATAACACCGAATAATGAAGACAGAGAAACAGGAAAAGAAATTTAAGGAGTATTAATAGCTCAACTGAATTACTGTAAGTGAGAACAGAAATATTACTGGAAATCAGCTAAGAAAATTATCGTTTACCCATTAGTCACATAAAAATAAAATTTTTTTCAAAACAAAACTCGTCATTTCCTACTCCGGGAGGGGTCAATGATATTTCACCTAAACGTCTTTCACAGGATACTATCATATTTAAATTCTTTATCAATTCGTTCGATGGGATGATAAACGCACATTAAATTTCTCCAAAAAAAAAAACGATATAAAGACAACAAAAAATAACTAGAATCAAAAAGAAAAAAAGCATACCTGTAAACATATTGAATTACTAGTTTCAAGAGAATTGTTCAAAAATGTCTTTGCATCCTCATCCATATAGAACTGATGAAATTTTTTTTGCATAGAGGAAGTTACAGTAGTCCTTAAAATCAGTAGCAGTAAATAAATAAACATTTTTCACTCTTTTTTTTTTTGCCGTTTACAATAAGTAAAAATTTACGAGATAATTTCATGTCATTTTATTTATATGGTCTTTTTGAAAACATACCTGTCAATAACGTACCATTCGGAATGATCACCAGCAAGCAAATGATCGTCTAATTTTTCCTTTTCCAATAACAAACGTGCAATTCGCTGACCACGAAACATTGCAATCAAATAATAACCTGAAAATAATCCAGTAAAGAACTGCATCGCTGATTACTGAAATAATGGCCTGTTCAAATTCTCTCCGGTAATATTAGAAGCTTGATTATTTGCAATTTTATAAATTCGAATTAAGTTCAATCAAATGAAATTATAGTCTTGCTATTCAACTAACAATGTGAAAGAAAAAAAAAAAACGAAATGTTATATTAATTAAGCACAACTGTGTTTACGGGTTCGTCGTATACTGCATTACGTTCAACGTGAGTGAAACAAAAATATCAGAATTCTGGCAAATATTCAGAAGGTTTTGTAAAAATTAATAAATTCATATAAATCTCTAAAATGAACTAAATATGTTAAGTAATAGAAGAATCTTTATACTTGAATAGCAACAAAAATCACAAATGTAAAGTTGATATTCAACATGAACTTAAATATTCTTGTAAAACTTCAAATCTTAAATCTTTAATGAAAACTGATAATGAATCTCAAAAAAAAATGAATATGCATGCATTGTTATGAAGGCAAAAAGATAACATGCGCAGAATGAATGTGTTATAATGATAACAAAAATTAACGCAATCTTTTGATTCTGAAGGCAAAATGATGCATCGTAACCTTACAAAAATCATGATAGCAATTAAAGGATAAAATTAACGATAAAGTTATCATTAAAAGTTATGCTGAAGCACTGATTCATAACAATACTTTATTATCAGTTAACAAGGTTAAATTGCAAAAATCTCATTTCACTAAATAGCAAGCAACTTTGATGTTCTCTATCATTTAAAAAACTCATACATGTAAAATTGAATACCTCATTTGACAACTACGTGTGGGTCACTTAATTTGTACGTGCACTTCCTATTACGTTCCGTTCCAGGATTACTTAGTGCACATCCATAATAAAAAAAGTAATCCCATTTAAATGTTTACAAACGTAATACGGAAATTATTTTTCGACTAGTGAATTGTTCGAACATTGATCGTTCGTAGCGGGAAGTCATTTAACTGAGTGAAGCTTGTATTGCCGATTGGACACTTAGGACATTTGACTGGTCACTCTTAGTGGGGGTCAGTATTTCAGCTCAACAAATCTCGCTATTTTTTAATTTATTTCATTTCCAATTTATAAATGCTTCCAGTTTAATATTTAATTCCTATTTTTGACATTTTGCAATGTTCACTGATTTTGATTCGTAACTGCTTGATTTGGATCGTAAGCTAACATCATCTATCAAGTCTATTCACCGATCCTGATAAAGAGCTAAAATTTAAATTCATCAAACTACAAAGTAAACTGAAAAGAATCTATGCTGAAATGATGATCCATAATTAGCAATAAGTTTGAACGCGAAAAGTCTTTCCATAAATGAAAGTTGTAAAAGGAAAAGATTAGAGAATCTTTCCATAAATGAAAGTTGTAAAAGGAAAAGATTAGAGAAATAGGGAGAGGTAAGAAAATTTGCAATATTTGTTGAACAATACCATAATATATTCATTACCTCGGGAAAATTGCACTTTTCGGTATTATGAATGAACTATCGCCCGCTCTCAGTTGATTGATTCATCGTTTCGGTGATTTTTAATTTTTCATCCTGGACACTTGTAATTTCTGAGAACAGGAATGATTCATTCACTGTTTCTGTTAATGTGATTCATCTACTTGGATTTGTTTACTAATCTCGAATAAGTCTAAATTTCCCGGTACTAGAGAAGACCAGAATAGCTCTAGCCATTTTGCGATCCCATGAAGCGTATTCGGGATTAGCTATTTATGCATCACCACAAAACCGTCTGCTAAATTCCCTCCCATTTTTCCTTTTATGTGTTAGTATCAGTTTTGCTTAAAGCTTACGGGTTAATAACGATTTTGCTTAAAGCTTACGGATTAATACCGGTTTTGCTTAAAGCTTACGGATTAATACCGGTTTTGCCTAAAGCTTACGGATTAATACCGGCTTTGCTTAAAGTTTACGAGTTCATACCGGTTTTGCTTAAAGTTTACGGGTTAATACCGGTTTTGCTTAAAGCTTACCGGTAAATACTTCCACATCGCGAAAAAGAGCCCAATCGAAAGCTTTGTGAAATTAGATATCTTTTAATCATGGAAATAATATGGTTCAGTATAATGATTGTATTGATTTTTGAATTTTATTCGAACTTTTCCATCTGTTTTTCTTCCAGTCCATCAGGAAAGTCAGCATGAGGGCGAATTTCTGTCGTGCTATTATCTGCCTTAAGCATTACAATGTTGTAAAGTGGGCGAGCAAGAGGTGAGAAAAATCAAACGGTTCGATTAACATTGGTTAATTAAGTGGAAGGTCAATTAATAAGAAATAGTTTTGAGAGTGTTTTAATAAAGTTATCAAGAGATAAAACTGATTTGATGATAATTTATGTTGAGTTGGGTTTATTTAAAATGATGAAATAAAAAAGGTGATCTCTGATTCATTTTCACATATAAGCTTGAAATGAATTCACAGATTAAGCAAATCGTGGAACTTTCTCATCGATCAGATGATTAGTATGGCAAGTAAGATAGCAATCACCGAACAATCCATAAATTTGGTTAATGTATTCTATACCAATTTGTTGGTACTGGCGAGAGGACAAAGATCGGCGATTGCTTGGTATGTGAAAAAAAAAAAAAAAAAAAAAAATATCTTCGAAAAAAATGGAATGATTTATATACTTTGATGATCACTAACCACTTTCCAGTCTTGAACAAACGACCAATCGTTACCGTCAGTATTCTTCACAGTAATACTCGTTCGATCGGTTCATGATGGTATCCAATCTTTTAAACTGCTACTATTGCGGTATCGATCACTTTTGGGTTATCAACCAATAAGCTATTATTACAATGTGCGTCTCGTTTTGTTTTTTTTTTTTTCCTTTCTCATTGTTTTTTTTTCCTTTCTCATCACACGTTAAACATAATAAGATCGTTCGAAAAACGAGGATATGTGAAAAAAATTCGGTTTAGATTTGGGGAATAAGTCTTCCAGTTCATGGTATATTATGATCTGAGTTCATATATCGTAAATTTCTTTGCTGAAAAATATGTGCAAATACGATGAGGACTAATTTATGCATCACGTTGGATGTATGTGAGAACAACTTATTTCTAGTAAATATAATGAAAAATTATGGTACGAGACTAACTCAATATTTAATATGGTTATTACACTGATGGAAGCAAACATACATCTACGCTTATTTTAATTCATCATCAACTGAAACTGGTACGCTGATCGTATTTTGCTGCTGTAATAATTATTATATTTGCCCTGTAGATCGAATTTAGTATGTTTTGGACTTCAAGCTTAGTAACTTTTAGCATTACTCATTAACGATCGAACTTTAATGTTTTTTTTTTAACTCTTGGGATCATTGACATGTTTTCATCAAAATGATCTTAAAATGTCATCGGTGAGGTAAAATGTAAAAAAAAAGTAAAAACAGCGCTCAAAAAATAAATGATTATGGTGAAATATAGGAAGTAATTAAAGGTAAAAAGGGACTGAAAATGAGAAATAGGTAAAAGGAGCGAGAATAAGGTAAAATACCCAAATCATTGAACGGATTTCTCATGTTTTTACGTTTTATACCCAAAGAAAATGTTTATCCATATTTTTTGTTTATTAAATTTTTCAAATATTTATTGCAGAAACTGGGTAAGAAGTGTGGGTAAAAATAGACGTAAAGAACGGCGGTTGCAGGAACGGGAAATGGCCTCAAATTTTAACTTGTGGTCAAATGTCAGGAGATTACCATAGTTCCGCGATGAGATCATGTCGTCATAGCAGCTTGGGTAACTTGTATCAGTCATTTATCAGACGCAAGGAATCGACTACTAAAGGAAAAATGATAGGTAAAACATTGCCTTTCTTCTTTCTTGTCTAGAAGAGATTTTTTTTTTTACGAATCATTTTTTCGGTAAGCTGTTAGTTTAACAGTTTGACAATTTTCGATTGTACTTTTTTCAAGACAAAAGAGTTTATTTTTGATTAAATAACTGGTAACAAATATTCTTTTATTTTTTTCGGGATTTTTCAGACATATATTGAAACTTTTATTCTATCATTCTTCCTTACCATTAACTTCTGTCTCTCAAGCTGCGAAAATTCATTTTAGAAGTTTCTAACGTAAAGATATGTAGGTGGTCTTGCATAAGGATTAATGTCAGATTAGTGTTGCATCGCAAATAAAGCATTTAAATGAAATAGTCTTACTGCTGACATCGATATGTCTTTTTCAGGGACTCAATGTTTTAATCATACCCTTCTTCAATGTATCGTCAAAACGAATTGTTAAAAAAAAAAGAATATATTTGTCTTATCACAATCAGATGCTTTTTAAAGCATTCTTTTCTCTAAAGTTCTTCCCTGTCTTTCCCGTTTTCAAAATGTTCTTGCATACTTTGCCAAATTATACCTTGCAAATTATTGAATCACCGAAGAAAGTGAATGAAATCGTGGAAAGTATTGAGAAAGGAAAGGAAAGAACGAATGAATTTTCAGCTTTTTGTTTTCATTTCTCATTATTCATTGTCATCAGTTTTATTATTATTCCACCCGTTCTCATTCATGGATCAAACAATTCCGAAAATTCTCTGTCATCGAAACAGGTGAAATATGAGATATTAGCCGTAGTTTGACTTTTGAAAATACTAATGGCATTAGACTGGTTAAATCATCGAAAATGGGATTTGGCTGATTTTTGAAAATACCAATAGCGTTAGATTGGTTATATCGTTGATAAACAGGCTGACAGTAACGTTCCTATTCCATTATTTTTTTCGTCTTCGTAAATGGAGATATTGATAATCGAATTATTAGTATTTAGGACATCCGACGAATTTTTTCTCAATCACTCCCAGCTAAAGAGTGAATATAGAGATTTCGTTATATGCGAGATCCGAGATTTATTGGATGGGATATGTTGCAAATCTTGCAAAGTACGATATTCGACCAGATATTTGGATCGTTGCTTTGAAGATAGGCAATTTAACTTCAGAATCATTGAAGTTTTAAAGCCGTACTACAATAAAAGGAGAATATTTATAGAGAAAAAGCATACTGCTAAGCTTCCTCTCCAATATATATATCCACCAGTTAAAAGAAGCCATATGCTCATCGATCAACAAAGGGTATTGCTCTTTTCAGATGGGCAAACGACTGCCACAGAGGTTAGAGAAAAGGAACAAGCACCGTCCGTTCCACTCCCACAATATCCACCATGACTTCGTTGCCAGATGTTGAAGGTGAAGTTGGACCTAGCAGTACCAAACTTCCAACAGCATCTGTACCACCAACGCCACCAATCTTACAACGCACACAGGCATATACATCGTTTCTTTCGCGGTTGAGTGGTCGATTACGACGTTCATTTCATGTGCCGTCAAATAAACGTGGACGATTCGTGAAATTTCCAGCATGTGGTGAGAGAGCGGCCAATGAAGATGTTGGATCACGACTGCTTCACGAATCTCACGAGGTAAGCTTTCCGTAGTACTGTTACTTATTAAGTAAGTATTATTATTCAAAAAATCAGAGATCCACCACTTTTACGAAAATTATTAAGTAAATTTTGGAATATTGACTTATTCTTTCGATTTGGCATTTTTCTGTAAATATTTGCCAGCAGATATAACAGCTGGAATTGGCTATAGTCATTAAAAAGGATTACTTCCACAGTAGTATGGCAATAGTGGATCTTTAAAATATTCAAAGTATACATGAAATTTATGAGGACATTAAACATTTCCCCATACAGTGTTTTATCTACAGGAAACATTCACGAATTATGCCAGTATCAAGATTGTTAATTACGATGAATCATATAGCAATATTAAGCTGATTCAGCAAATTCTGCATCGGAATCGACCGGATGAAGTAAGAGTATCGTGTCAGCAGTAAGCAAAGCTCAAACAATCATTGATTATTATCAGTGCAACTAGGGGATGGATTAAGTGAACTGAAAGGACGTAAACATTACGAGGTAGTCTGAATCCCTTTTCAATGTGCACCGTATAAATCACCTTGAAACTTACGGAGAACGATTGATTTTGTTTAACTGATTTCCTTTATCACGCAGCACAATTTTTGTCAAGGAAATGGGACGACTGTACGCTTCGTGCATGTGATTTCAATTCAAATTTTGTTTTTGATTTCAGATAAAAAAACTGCTTCGAAAAACAAATTGGCCAGTAGGACACAGAGTACGAGCAAATTTGTGGCAAGAAATCTGTAAATTAAACAATCCAGATTTTAATGCATACAAAAGTAGTTACGAATCTGAAGGATGGGACGAGCATATCGGTAATTTTTTCTTTCGTTTTCGGTTTTGATGTTAATTATTGCACCAGTTTGGATTGTTGTGGTTGATTATGCAAAACGTACCCTTTATGCAGCAAAAGGTATCATTATGCGAGCATAGATAATCTTTAAGAGCAGTTTTTGCTTCCACTGCTATTAGCCAAGAGTTGGATTGTTAGACGTTTATAAGGTCATCAGTTGAGGATGATTTTTTGAAAGTTATTTCGGATTTGCTTTGGATATTTTTTAGCAAGAGTTCGCTTTTTGCAATCTTCGGATACTATACATGAGTGTTATGGATTAAATGCAAGTGGCTTGGAAGCATTGCATCGTCTCATTCGTGCTTTAGATTCTACAGTTCCGACATTAAACTATGCACCTGTTAGTGTTATATCTATTTTTTATTTATTTAACTTTATTTTTAACTTATTTGACAGAAGTTCGATGTAAACTATCTTGAAAGTACTTCGGTCAAGCCATGATAAAATGAATTTACTTATTGTTTATGTTTTTTATAATTGAATCGTTTTTCTAGTTGCTACAGCCCATACTTGCATTATTTTTGCACTATATGAATGAAGATGACGCGTATGCTTGTGTCTTTTGGATCCTTAAAAATCATTCAACTTACATGAAAAATTCCGCTCTAGTAAACAAAGCTGCGACCTATACACTGCTTGCGCTTGTAAAGATCTACAAGGTATATTTTCTCCAGTTTTTTTTTGCTTTTATTTCCTAGACAATCTAGAATTAGCTGAGATATTTAAGCTTTAACACTTTTTTGCTAAACACTGTTATCTTTTTTTGTATTTGCTGTAATTCTTTGTAATTTTTCTCCATTTATAAGAATTTTCTGTCTATGCCGTATTACATGTTTCGCAACGGAGACAGTAATGATGCATGGTGGCGACAGGCGCATGTCGTAGAATAGTACACTAACCTTCGGTAAAAGTTGAAGGTGTCAAACTTTGTGGTATACTATGCTCATTAACCAGTTAATTGGAAACGTCGAACTTTAAACAAACAACCCTCAGTATTGTCATAAGAAGATTCCATGACGTGATTTTTTCAGACAGCAGTTTATAAAACTTTGAGAAATTGGATTGGGTCGTCTGACGAAAACATCCTGGCAAAAGCTTTGCAAAGTTGGCCGAGTTGGATATTTTGCGCCTTGCCATTCGAACATTTAATTCGTGTTATTGATTGCTACTTATATGAAGGAAGCAAAATATTAATGAGAGTTGCTATCGCATTACTCAACACATGGCACAAAAGCATCAAAGTTGGTTATACATGTTTCATATTTTCAGGTTAATTTCTAGAAATTGTAGATGCTGAAATTCCATAATGAACTCTCCAGAAGTTATTCAGAATCAGCGAAGTGATAGATGAATTTTAAAAGAATTTTATTATAGTTTTTTAAATCGAGTAAATCATATTTGGAGATTTTATTTATCTGACGCTGTTGATTATTTTTGCAATTTACGGTTTCTAAAAAATTCGGTTCTTCAGATACCGGACGATTTGGACAGCAAAACTTGTCAAGAACGAATTGACTTATTTGCAAAAATGATTGTTCGAAGTGTGAAACAAGAAAATATTTCTTTTACAACTTTACTTGAAACTGCAATGAGGTTTCGGAATTTCAGTAGCGCAAAAATTGCTCGTTTTCAGGACAGATATGAAAAGATGGTAGATTTTTTTCTTTCATGAGTGAAGTATCAATAAAGCAATTAGCTTTTCTGTTCTTTTTTCCCTGTTCAGTACGATGGATTGTTGACAGATATGGTCTGATGCATTTAAGAGCAGAACTATGATTTTTTTCAGACAACTGTATTGGTAAATTATCAGTTTGATGAGCTTTTCTGCTAGGCTAAGAAGCTCAAAATAGAAAAAAAATGCCATGCTAAGTAGGAATGCAATACAGTTTGTTATGGATTAGCTGAAATAATTATCTTCATTTTAATGGAAGTGAGCAAGACAGTAGTTTTTTTTTTCCTGTAAAAGCTGACCTCATTTAGAGAAAAGAAATTGCAATTAACAAAACATTTAATTGATATGGGAATATTGCATGTTTTTACCGAAAGAGATTTGGCATGCATTCATACATAAATACAAGCGTTAGAAGTCCACTCCTTATTTGTTTTTGTTTTATATTACAAAAAAGTATCGTGGCATAACTGACAGTAATATAGTTTTCCATTCTATTCGTGGGGTAACTTCGTATTCACAGGTCACTGTTATTCTTTTCAGTTTAGTCGATTATAGTGCGAACGATAAAAAATGATTTGCAATTGATAGTTGTTTTCAGATTTTGAAATCAGAAGGTCCCGAGCTTCCAGCGGTAGATTTGCCAGCCATGTATATAAAGCCCTTCATTTCAAGCATCGTTTCATCAGAAGTTGCTTTTCAATTAATGTGTCATTTGCCAGAAAAGTATCAACTCAAAACTCCGATGCTAATTTACCATCTTTGGGATGATGGGACTTCCTTCCATCGTTTATGGACGAAGTAAGCGGATACTTCGTTTTCAATACTAAGTTGTTTGGGCCTGTAAAACTAACTGGACCATATTAAATTGTAGGCGTAAACCATCATGATAGATTACCATGAGGATTAAAATTTAACTTTAACAGGATTGATGAAGCAGAATCAACGTTATTAATTATCAAGACTGATAAAAGTGAAGTTTTGGGAGCCTTCTGTGACGAGCCGTGGGGAAATCGAACAAAGACACGTGAACATGGGAATGGAAAATACTTTGGCGGTGGCCTTTCTTTTGTTTGGAATTTAGATGAGAATAATCAAGTGAATAAATATGATTGGAAAGAAAATCAAGCGGAATATTTTATGGCTGCTCCTTATGATCGAGAGCCTACTGTTTTAATGGTATGTTGTTTATAGTTCCGTCTAGATTTTGGTATCGATTATGTGTGCTCTGTACTTCGGCTCCAAAATCTTTGTTTCTATATGTTATTCTGTAAGTTATGTGTGATATAATCCATAAAGCCTGCGAAATGTATCTCCTGTTTCTTGAACTAACTGACTGACTTATTAACTAAAGTTTGTCGTTCATCCTGCCTTTTAAGTAGCTGAATTTTATGATTTGGTGCCTGACCGGTCTTATTTTTTCCCTTCAGAACTGGTAAAGTGAAGCGCATCACTATATTTTTGAATGCATCGCTGTATTGTTTTGATGGGAAAAACCGGATTTTTTGTAGCAGTCATTTTTTAATTTATAGATTGGTGGCAATGCGATATACATTGTGGATGAATTGATAAAGGGCTTAAGTTTGCCGGGCAATACATTCGAAAATCCAGAATTGGTGAAGGATGGTACATTTAAAATCGATGACATGGAGGTAATTGACGATTGTGAAGTTTTTGCATCTTAACAGATGAAACTGTAAACTTTCGAACAATGACCGGAACTGTAAATTTACATGCGAAATTTGTTTTTTTTTTTTTTGACATTGAATTGAAAGTTAGAAAAAATCCAAAGTTTTGAAGTCGAAAGAGTAAAAAAATATAACAGACGTTTTCATTTTTCAGGTATTTCAGGTATTTGAATAGGAATCGCAGCATGAAGAGATTTGTAGAAACATATGGCTGAAGCATAAGAGGACGGATCTCTTCTTTTCTCGGATCTATTTTTTCCTTAATTGCATTTTTTTTATAATTTTTCAATATTTTTGAAATCTTGAAGTGGGCAAACTGGTTCTGTGGGCGGTATATTTTATTACTTTTATTTACATGGCATTTTCTATTAAATTGGCCTAATAAATATTTACTAGAAAATATTTAAGGATATTTTCTATTAAATTGGTCTAATAAATATTCAAGGAGATTTTCTATTAAATTGGCCCAATAAATATTTAAGCAAATAAAGTAGTAACCCGCAGTTTTACTGAATTGCTTCCGTTTAAGCGAATCGCTCCAAGATCAGCACCTTATTTACTATCCGCTTTCAATTTCAATCTGCTCAGTTCCAAAATACATTACAGAAAGTTTCTTTTTACCCGGTGACACTAAAGACTGGTGCCAATAGTTGTTTTTGTTTTTGTTTGACATTGAGAAGTTTCAATTCAAATGTTTGATGTTTTTATTTTAATCTTTGCCGAAATTGTTGAATGAATTATTTTAAGATATATGATGATCTTTTGCCGTTTTATTCATATTCATGTGCTTTATTTTGTGTATTGTGATTTAGCAGTTGCATTATTTATTCCATAAAAACATTCCATTGTATATTCGCTACCTCTGTTATGTTCTTATTGATGCTAATCAGAGTAGTGATTTGTCCTTCTGCTGTTTGATGGTGTTTTTGTTTAGAAAAAAGCGAATAAACTGATTTCTTGAACTGCAATTTATTGAATTTCTGAATCTGTTATGGTTGGCAATGCAAAAGAATTTTTGGGATATTTGATGGTTTCCACAGCGATTTTGTGAAAGGCTCGAAGGAAACCTGGTACAATGATGATGCAGGATTCAGTTGGATTTGAGTTAAATGACAACTGATTGAATAACGTTTTATTTGGTCTAACTGATCATTTTTAGGTGAAGGTTTCGTGGATAATGAAGGATCTGATTATTTCAAGGATTGGTCAACTGTTACATTTCGTATTTCCAAATCGTTGTTACGAAATAATCCTTTTGGAATATAACTTCCTTCATGGTAGGTTATTGGTATCTCTGACCATAATAAATGCTATAATAGAACACTGTAGAAAGAAGTGATCAGTGAGTAATACGTGTAACTGTTGAATATTATAACTTGTTAATCATTGTTCCCAAAAGTGCACTACGAAATAGATAGATCAGTAAGAAAAAATAGATTAGGAAATTGTGCCATATCGAATATTTTGTTGATTTTTATGAGAATAAACAGCTTATTATTATCGGATATGTAATGGACAAAGAATGCAATGGAAGATACTAATTATAGAATTTCTTTATAATCCCTAATGAACCTTTTTATGAATCAGTGAGTAATGTGTGATCATGAAAATTTCAGGAGAATGTATATCAATGGTTATGTCGCGACTTCTTGGACTTGGTTTAACTCTTGGATCACTGATTATATTAATACCGCAAATACTGACAATTCAGTTCGCACAATCGGGCGAAGGAATTTCATTGTTGTCGCAATTGCTGGGATTGTTTGCCTGTTTCGCAGTAACATCTTACAGCTATGCTAAGGGATATGTTTTCAGGTTTGCTTATTTCGAAGTGTTCAGCATCTAAAAAATCAGTTCCGCAGATAAACGCTAAAAGCAGTAATTACTGAAAAAATTTATATAGGAAAATGTGCATTATTGATTACTCTTCTTTAACATCACCGGTAGAGTCCAACATTATTTGATAGGAATCGATGTCATTCGGGATATTGGGGTATCCGTTCAAATTATATTTTCTTGGGATATATCTTTTCTTGTGCAAATGAATTAGAAAAGCGTTGAATATTATTGAATGAAACGAACAAATTGCTAAGCCATAAATACTGGGAACTGAAAGTTTTAAAAAAGTCTCTGGAATAATTGGAAAGTAGGTAGTACAAATGGATATCCAAGTCAGTAGAGCTACAGTTCGAGATAATCAAATAAATATCGTTTCGCTCCATCATCTAAGTAGTAAGTAAGTAGTAACATAGCTCAAATCTGACGTGCTTTTACCGATTAATAGCCTTGATTACATTTCTCATCCAATTCTTTCTGTTATGAGTCTGGTAAATTGATTATTCAAGTAGTTTATTGAGATTGTTGTAGATTATTCATATTATGCTATAATTCATATGAGTGCACTGTTTCAGTCAGTGGGGTGATTCATTTTTCGTGACAGTCCAAATGATTGTAATAATCATCCAAATTTTATGGTTTTCATCACGGCAGGCTCACGCAGCAGTATTCCTTGCATTTTGCTGGACAATTACTTGCGCAATAATGAATGAATATATACCAGTTGACATTCTTGCATTATTTCAGACTGTTACTATCCCAGTTGTTATTATTGCAAAAGTAAGCTTTAAGAGAGTCTTTATTAATTCCTGACAGCCTGCTTGCTATTATGTGGTGGCTCATTTTCATTATACTTTAAGTATATAATATTTTTACATAATGCTCCAGGACATGATATTGACGATTGATATTAGACATTGCTCAATAATTAGTAAGTATATAAATGAAATTGACTCACTCAAATTTTCAATTAAAAATTTTTTCTACATGCTGTAATTAAAAAAAAATGTTGCATGAGATCCGAAACCGAATACCCAACTGTGGTATAAAAGAAGCAACGATAAAAGAACGTTAAAGAAATGTGAAGCATACTCTTAGAGGCTGTAGATTACTTGAGAAGTTACTATGACAAGATGAATCCGATACGGAGTTCAAAACTGAATAAATTAGATGGCATTCAAGGCGCATTTTGCTTTCATTGCTTTCAGTACAGAATTGGCCGAGCAATCTAAATAATTTATCGGACGACAATCTGTCTCATTCAGAGCCATTTTTTTGCTTCATATACTTTCACTTTCAGTTCCTACAAATTCGAACAAACTACCAGCAGCAGAGTACTGGGCAGCTATCAGTGATCTCAGTATTTTTGCAGTTCGCAGGATGTTTGGCCCGAATATTTACTTCCTTAAAGGAAACTGGTGATCAGCTAGTGATTATCAATTACATAATTGCCACTTTATTAAATGGCATAATTTGTGTTCAATTTCTTCTCTACTGGAACAGTGTAAAAATAAAGAAAAAGGTGTCTTAAGACACACAAACGCCGTCAGTAAATTATTAGATCATTGTCTGATATAAATATAAATGTTTTTGTTTTATTTATTATTTATTTATTAATTTCCAATAAAACTGATATAAAAGAATGTTGCGAAAGGAATGCCAACAAAGTTTCCCAAATCTGCAGTCCTCGGGTTTTTTAGGCATTGTAAGTCTCAATTCCAACAATTATTGAAACTTCCCAGTCTTTTCTTAACCAACTTAAAATTAATTTGCTGTAAGCCATCTTCAAAAGAATCGCTAAACATTGCTTGCGTTGCAGTGTTTCTGGATGTTCTTTTGAATTTGACAAATGACCAAAAATTATCAAGTGCTCTCGATTTATCAAAAGCTGTTACCCTTCCTCTATGTTCTGATTCATCGACTGCTTTGAATTAATCTCAGTTACGGGAGGGAATTCATCATTAGCTCATTACATTGTACTTATTACAAATATAAGAGAATTCGTGTTGTCGAATTCATGTGTTCGTAATCAATAAGGATCAGTAATTTGGTTAAACGATATCATCGTGATTTCGCTGAAGTTATCATAATCAATGTTTATCTTGGAATTACCTAGTTAAAAGTATCAGAAAATACTGCATGCATTTGAATGCAATAGCAGTCACATTAAAAAGTTCTTGTAAGATGAGAGCAACTAACGTAAAGAAACGTGAAAAGATTTGAGAGCAACTAACGTAAAGAAACATGAAGGGATTTAAGAGCAACTAACGTAAAGAAACGTGAAGGGATTTGAGAGCAACTAACGTAAAGAAACATGAAAGGATTTGAGAGCAACTAACGTAAAGAAACATGAAAGGATTTGAGAGCAACTAACGTAAAGAAACGTGAAAAGATTTGAGAGAGTAAAAAAACATGAAAGGATTTGATGTATATTTCATTCTATTTGTTTCAGATAATAATCTGAAAAAAAGAACTTTACTCTCATTAATGAACATTTTTATACCAATTTTGACTACTATCCTTACAGATAGAAATTCTGAACTTTTCATGTAATCATTGTGTGTGGATATTATTACAGACGAATCAATAGCACAATTCTGGATCATCGGCCTATAGACCACTTGATGGATAAATATATAACGGGCCTAATATTTAATGTAGCCAATAGAAAGCACATTTCTTCAGTATCGAATTAACTGTTTTAATAAGGTTAACAAGCCCGATTGGTATTTTGTGGTTGGTGAGTTATTTTGTTGAACACTTTTTACTAGGAAGTAATATAGTGTGAAGTAAAATTAAGGCAATAAATATAGTCTTGAATTTGACCCCTATACATTCATGTTTATTTCACAATGTGATTGTTAGGTAGCATTTATTTGTGGATGAAATTAAATAATAAAATCGAAGAGAGCATTTAAAATGAACTTTAAATTTTGTTTTCCATTTCATGCTATAAGCTTTTTTTTTTTTTTGAAGTGTGAAAATGAAGTTTAGGACGAATGAATTCAGTTATTTGTTACAAAGAATTTTTCAGATTTAGCAAATAATGATATTTTTGAAACGATGGTGCTACACATTCATTGATTATTGGAAAATGATTGGAAATGATTATTTGGTAGTTTATAGAGATTTATTAAAAGATGCAAAAAAAAGACCAATTATAACGACAATTAAACTATTACCACTGAGTGGTGCATTTTATGCTTATCAGACAAATCCAAGCGAAAGGTATATTTAACAATCAAATATGTTCACTATGGTTATATGTGTTTTCTATGCATAGTTTAAAAGCTTTACAATTATTATTTTTGACGTACAGAAGACAGGTAAATAGATAAAGGTTCAGATAGAGAATGATACTTTATCGCTAAAAGTTAAGAAATTTTCTTTTACTTGTAATAAACATCTTTTTTCATACATAGTTTTCGCATATATGTTCTTTGAAATAGCCGATTTAATCCCTATTTAATGTAAGTTATATGTATTTTGGTGACTGCAAAGTTTTCTATATATTAAGTTAGGTGAAGAAATTTTTATGCATTTTTAATAGTTAGACAGTTTCTTTTTTTTTTTTTTTTTTTTACAGAGATATGCTCAATTCATTGGTAGAAAGAAGGCAACAAATGGTACTTATACCAAATTCAATACATAGTAAAAAAGCAGACAATGAAATTGCATTGCGTACGTTGTATACAGATCAAAATCGGCTCAAACTTATTAATTGCATTCTATTTTCCATTCTTATCAAACTATCTGATAGTGATGATGTAAGATGATTATTTCACTATTTTATTAATTGGTAATGACGTTATAGCATTTTTTTTCTGCAATTTCTTTTAGAATCTATCATATCTTTCCCATATTATTTTCTAATTTTTACATAGTTACTCCGTTATGAAGCAGTTCTAAACATTGAAATTCATCGAAATTATATTGGAATAAGATTTTGAGAGTTATGGAAACAGTTATGGGAATTTATTACATGCTATGTGCTGTGATCCATCCGGAATGAAATATCTTAATTGATGATAAATGAAAGTATGTTGCAAAACGCCTAGCATACTATCACTTATTAAAAGATTTCATAAAGAAAATTAGAAATCTGTAGCTTCGATGAACATTTCGGATTAATCTCTTCGAACTGAAGGATGGCTTGATAAAGCTAGAAAGTAGAAAGCTTCTCGCGAAGCATAACTAATAAACTTCCCGCAATCGTTTGCTACATTTGCAGGTATGTCTATATGAAAATCGAAATTCCATTCTCAAACGATGGTGGTGGCAGCGGTACGATGATATAATTGATATTGGTGCCTTCAACAAATGGCTTAGGCTTGGGAAAAGTTTCGAAAACTACGATATTAACGAGGACGAATTTAATAATTCCGTCAACAAACTTGTGTGAATGTTCAACAATAACGGAACGCTACTAAAATTTCTGTAATGAAAATTTGTCGTGTAAATTGTTGATCACCAATAGTTGTTAATTATTTATTAAATGTATACTTACTTAAATGTACATCCCGGATTTCTATTTTGAAGAAAACACTTTTATTTCATAATTAGAAAAAGACAAAACAAAAAACTAAATTGAGGCGCGAGAATTATTTCATAGGCTGAGAACTGCCATTTTCTTCCACGTTAGCGCATCGAAAATCTGCACATGCTGTTACTGCACGTGAAAGATCGGCCACAGATTCTGGTGATGGCCATCGATTGGCAGCCATAGCTGCAACATTAAGTAAACTCTCTGAAATGCCTGAAACAATTTTTTGTGACTTCATAATAATTATTTATCGGTTTCTTGTTCGAGCGAGTAACAGAATTCATGCTGGTAAACACAGTGCATAAGCTTATATCTCTTTAGACAGTTATGTTAGAAAAATTTCTCATGTATAGATATATTCAAGTAATAATGAGCATCTTTGGACTGCAGCTAGACGTATTCCTATTAATAAGCTCTTTCAAAATTCCTTATGGTACTAACTAGGAAGCATTTTAGCTGAAGTTGATATTGCTGCCTATTACTGCTAATTTTAACTTGCAATTTTACAATCTAATTTTTATTTGAAAAGAAGAAATTACATCGAGATGCAGTTATGAACTGTGGTAGCAATGATAACGCATGTTGACTGATATCAGCACTTTTATGTAACAACGCAACAGAATAAGCACTCAAGAAATGAACACTCATCTATAATGAAAATCATTATTGTGAATTTCAACTTGACTTATTATTATTGTTTCTTTCAATTACAAGTGATAATAGCAGCTTGTTAATGCCACTCATTTTTTAAATTATATTTTTGGTATTTGTAGCGCAAATAAAACTGATAAAATAACTCTCTTGTGAAAAGAAATGAAACATGAAAGTAGTTTGGTAAAATAAGGAGAAAAGGTATACAGATGGATTCGAGCAGATATAATTCAGTGCACATTGATAAGCCAAGCTTCGAACTGGACGAGCAAGATCAGTAAATCCACTTTGAATGAAATGCACAAATGGAGCTAAACGATCCGGAGATTCAGTTGTGATAACGCGGAGCTCATCAAAAAGTACGATTCGATCGCATGATGTTTCCGCCGTTTCCATTCTGGATAATAGTGATGCGCTCATTCTGAAAAGTTCAAAGGCTAAAAATTCACTTCCAGTTCTGATAAATATTAATTTTCATAGCTTTTGAAAGTAATTAAATGTAACTGTACTTCAGTTAGCAAAGTGGTAAAGTAAGAAGAGTAGAAAGTATGCATTAATTTTGCCATAGTGAATGCTAGCTGGTGGAGTTTATTTATTTTTTCAGTTGTAAGTTTAAGCTTATCGTTTATCATTGATGATATAGTGAATGCTTTCTGTAAGCCTAATGCTCTTGATTATTTGGTTCAGTAATCAGTTTAGATTAACCAACGAATTTCTTAAAGTATTAGTAATTGATGCACAAATGTAAATTTTTTTTAAATCTCAAATTAGAAGCGGAAAAAGCGGAATCTCCCTTTCTCTCTCTTCTTCCTTCTGTCTGTTATAATTTCATTCCCCTATGTGCATTGAAGAGAAAGAATTAAACAGTAAACAGTAAACAGTAAACATAAACAAATTAAACAGTAAACAAATCCATTCTGTAAAAATTAATTTATCGACTTCATAAGTTAAAAAGTATTGAAAAGATACATTACATTTCACAAGCTTCAGGCAGTAAGATACTCTTCTCCTGCCTGTTAAACAGTATTTAATAAAACATCCAAAAAATTCGTATGTAAAACTTGTCCTTGACATGATCTAAGAAGCTTATAAAACAGAACCTATCGATATTAAATTATGTAAAACATAAAATAAATTAGTAAAATATGAGTACAATTCATATGTATGTCTCAAGACGAATGCATAATTTAGGGTATCCTTTGAGAGAAGGAAAGGCACGTGAACATCCAGAACAACAAAAATTAGCCATTGGAGTCAATAATAAAAGTATCTCTCAAAGAAAGACCGGAAATTTTACAAAGAGAATAAAGTGATTTTTTTTTTGCTACATTTTCTTTGTATTTTTTCTAAATCTTTTTCCCCAAAATGGATTATCACTATATTCTCGATGCTTAAACATCTATTGTATCGTGCCACACATCAATCTTAATTTAGGTGCAAAAAACAAACTTAAATACTACTTATCTATCTCTGAAACATTTTGCAACCTTGGTGTCATCTAAACATATTTCTATAAGAACTTTGAAAAAAATGTCCCTTGAAAAAATGTAACTGCTGAAAGATATGTGTAACTGAAATGGTTAATCGAAATGGATTATGGATTACGTGACCATTTTTGCTTCTTACGATGAGGAGAATTTCGAAAATGATATTTTTCAGTTACTCATATTTTTTCATTTTAAAATACAATTTCAAAATTTAACAGCATTTAAATTTTCAGGACAAAAAAAGATGAAGGAGGGAAAAGGGTTAACTCTTGAAATTCAAAAATTCTCACTACCCAAGATCTTTCTTAAAAAGAGTTCATCTTATTTCTTCATATACTCATCAAATGACATAACAAGAGAGGATTTTATAACAATAAATGAGTTCAGAAGAACAGATAAATCCATTATCAAACAAAACAATGCTCACCTATTTCAACCTAATGATTTCTACATGAAAGTCTGGAGCATAAGGTCAGGATAATTTCAAAGTTTTGAAATAACTTTGCAGAGTTTTGCATTAATCAAATGTATTCTTATCCTTTGTCAACATTTCCATTACAGTAAAATATTTGATTTTTTAATTTGATTTTTTTTTTAGCAAAGTCTGCTAGGAAATTAAATAAAATTTTCTAATAATTGGAAGGTTCACGTAAGACACAGCACAGAAAGAGCTTGCGTGACGTAGAGAAGGCATGTATAGTGTTAACGTTCAAATCCACTGATAAGATTGTTGATGGATCCCTTTTTAACTTTAAAATTGGAAAAATCAGATTTGGCAGACGATAGAGGACCAAATGAAATGATAAAATACATCTCCGAACATCAAAATTAGGGCAGTCTATGCACTGAACAAATGTTCGTTAGCAATTCTTCACGAATCCAAACTTGAAAAAGTTTTTAAATTATTTCTATTATTAAAACATTATTCCTCAGTTCTGTTCAAACACATTATTGTATCAATCAGTATTTTCGACGAAGGCGATTTTAAACATAAACAAAGTTGCTTGACTGCATCGATTTGCGTTAAAAAATACGATTTTGCAGACTTTGCGTTTACCTCCAAATATGCAACACAAACATTCTGTAGAACTTGAGCCAACGGCATCCATGCTCGTCCACATCCAACATTCTACAATACTTATTTATCAGAAGTATTTCATGCAGATAAATAAAATCTTTAAATTCGTGATTAATCATATAAACAAGTTAACTTAGTCTCAAATTTTCATTTAATTCAAATTCGAATTCCATGTAACCAGCTAATTCCGTTCATTTTGAAATATTTTTCAGTTTTTTGTATCATTGGCATTATGTAGTTTGGTTCTTAATACTTGATTCTATAAAATCAGCAGCATCACAATCAGACAAATCGTGCAAAGATTTGGTTTATTCTGTCGTATTACCACTATCTTTTAATGTCATTAATGGCTATATGAATTAAAAGTGCTTTAATTTCATGGATAAATAAAACCATGAGAAACGCTTTTTATTCTTATATTTTTTCTATGTAATAATGGTAAGGATGATAAGAAGGAGGAAAAACAGACCTCGAAAAGAGTGAAAAATGTCTGCAGAATGGATTGCAGACGATCAGCTTCTTCGAAGGAATGAGGAGCCAAATCTAACAATAATTTCAGAATATACTGTAATAAGGACTGATAACTGTTTGTTCGAAGTTGCCGTGCTGGAAGCTGTGCAACTGATGCTAAGCAGGCGGACAACAAGGGCAAATGCCTGAAATAATAATATTCTGCTTTGCGATCGCATAAAAAGCAATGTTTGCATGGAAAGCAAAATTCGGCCATATTAAATGACATTAATAAGCTACTTGAATGATATCCTTTTTGCTAATAAAGAAATTAGAGATTCGCTGTAAAGGAAATAAAACAATTAAAAAAATTAATGTGGCCAATTTTCATACCGAAAAAAATTTGAATTAGACAATGTCTAACCTTAATACGACACAAGGTTGACTGAGCGTAAGTTGAGCCAGTGTACTGATTTTATGATCCAATGAACAGGTAGGCACAGATGCAGCAGAAAATAATTCCACAACAGCATTGTGAACTGTCCGATCTTGAATGCGAACGGAACGGTAAGTGTCGATCATTATTGCATCGTTTTTCAATCGAGCATCTGAAATACATTCAAAAAGTAAGACCATAGTTGTGACTAGTAGCAATTTCAAGAACGCTATTCCTCCTTTTCTTTAATAAGATTTCATAAAGTTGCATGAACGCGACAGAAAGCGTCCCTAAAAAACAATATCAGTGGTCAAATCATCCCTTCAACATATGGACGTTCAAAACAAATTCAAGAAAAATTTCAGTAAAGCAGTAGAACGAAAAAAGAAAAGTCCTGGCACCAATGAAGGTTATAAAAACAGCAAGCTTTATTTGTAATGAATAGCAATAAATAAAATGATACCTGGGAAACGTTTCATGAAAGCATCAGCAATCTGTTGTGCAAAATGCTTCCTTTGAGTGTTGTCCGACGAAGTTAAAGCACGGGAAACCTCTGTTATCATTCCTTGTGTCACATCGCCTGAAAAAAATCTTGGGAACTTTAAAATGATAAAAAAATCATCTTATTTCTCATTACTTCAGAAATAATTAAACTTAGTTAAAGGAGAAGTTTATTCCAAAATAGATTCAGAAATTAAGCAAAATACGCGAATCCAATCTAATGCTAGTTGCAAAAGCAACAAAATCAAAAAATGCAATTTTAAATCAGTATTCGAGAATCCCAACGGACGACATACGCCGATTATTCGTATTATTTTCGAGAAATTTCATTAGTAATGTTATAACATCATCCGAATGACGCTCCATTTCAGCCAAAGCATATTGGATGAAAACACTGCATTGTTCAGTCGAAAATACATATGTTTTAGAAGCATGAAAAGCACTAATAACAGTTCGTATCACCGACATGCCTGTAAATCTGCAACAAAATGACTAAACTTCACGATATAAGAAATATGCTTTTGTATGTTCGAAGCTACCAATACAGAACAACAAGTTAACATTTACAACTTATAATGCTTCTACAGAAATTAAAGAAGGTAAATCATCAGTCATCTCTAGACAGATGGATGAGACTGACTGTTCAGGCATTTATTTGATCCTTTCTGCAAGCAATTCATTAGTAAAATATTACCACATTTTTACATTCCGAACAGGAATTGGAGACAGGACAAAACACTAAGAAATGAGAGTAAAAAAAAAAGTGAAATTATAATTTATCAGGTTTCAATTTCAAAGAACTTACTGAGGTCGATATGATTCAAGCAGGTAGTCAATTATTTTACCCAAAGTGATTAAAGAACATGCTGTCGGCAGCAATGAAATGATGTATTGTAATGTTGGTGCTTTAGATGAGAATAATATTTCCAGAATGGTATGCGACTTACTACCAAGATCATCATCATCTTTACAGAGTAATATCTCTGGACATGTGTCCAAAAATCTTTCTATCAAACGGGTTTGCATATCATCCTGTAAGAAAGAGCTAACTTTCGTGATAATACATAGCACTATACGTTATATGCGAAAATACAAACTAACGATAAAGGCTTATAGAGGTAAACGCAAACAATTAATAAATGATAGAAGTACGAAGCTATTATATGTGACTAAAGAGTCCGTTCAACATATCAAATAGGATTTTCCAACAAAATATTTTACGATAAATATCTAACCATGCCAACAGAATTTGCCAGGCGCATAAGGATACTTTCCGGATCATATGTGTCGTAATTTGGCGAGCATGGACTTTCAGTTTCAATCGCATATTCTATAAATTTTGATTTTTAAATCAAAAGAATTCTTGATAAAAATAATATTTGATTTCAGCACAGTGAGCACTATGTGATAATGAAATGAAAAACTGGAATGAAACTCCAGATAACCGAACAAAGAAATAACAATGAAACATACCACCACCACGACTAAACAAAATCCTGCGTACAGATTCTGGAATATGAAGATTTGATTTTCCGATCACACTGTTCAACAAAGAATCAAAATCACTGATTAGTGAGGCATCCTAAAACATTCGTATTTTGGCGTGAATCAGTTCTATCGCATAACTCATCAATCCTATTCCTCTAGGCCAACGATTGAGGAACAGATTTATATTTCTCAAATTACAAAATGAAACCAACAAGCGACTTTTTCGCCGTTAAATTAGAAACAGTTCTCGAACAGTCCTTAAACGTATACGGAAACTGATTTTAAACATCTGTTGAAAAAAAATTCACTTTATTCCTCGAAATAACTAGCGAAATCAGTATTGGTATAGCAACTGGCGCAATTGATAATATAGCCGGTTTAGCTTTCAGCAATGAAATAACCGCTCGCGAACATTCCAAATCATTTGATAGTTTAAAAATTACTGACGACCATTTTTCCGGTTCCCTGCCTTCTTGAACTGCCTTCAAAATGATGGAATTCTTTAATGTAAATGAATTATAGTTGATCTATTCTCTGTACACCATCTTCAACATACTACTGCTCGTAGGAGCACTAAAAAAGAAACTTCCTAATGTGGTGTCTAAAAATACACAACATCTTCACAAAATAAAAAACATGGCATAACATGCATTTTTTAAAATATCACTTTCATTACAAGGCAGCTAAAAAACATTCAGAGAAATGTTGGCAAAATGATGGAAATTGGATGCCACGTTTTTTTTTTTTTGCAGTCTTTTATGTGTTTTTATAATTTAATACAATTCCACATGTTCAAATATATTTCAAATTTGAGAATAGATTATAAGCGAACAAAATCAAATCCGAAATTTTTACCCAGTCAATACAGCCGATTACTTCCTTGACGCTCATATGATCGAATTTTATTCGTTTCACATCAATATCATCCGCACTGAATATATTTGGCGTTAAATTCAGCTTTATATGGACATCACTTTCATCGACTTCCTTTTTTACACATTCTTTTAGATTTTTCGCTTCAGTAACACGTTTGAGAAACTATAACAGCTACGAAATTTATTCGGCTTTAATCTTTCACTGAATATAATTGAATAGGATGTATATTCATTGAACAGTGTGAGATTTTCCAGCTAAAGCTTATCTCAGCTTTGATTTGATCTAACTTAAAACATCCAAATTTCTTGATAGTGGGTTGTTAGTAAGATTACTGTAGGAATACTTTATTTTTCCTTCCCGTACTGAAAGAAAAGTCATATTTTCTTGAAAACACTTGTGCTGTAATCGGAAATAAATAATTTATTAATATGAAACAAAAAAAAATTCAAAAAAAAAAATTAATTTATCCTTAAATTATAGCGCAAAACTCCAAACAGCATACTATATATGCGATAAAGTGCATTAAATCCTACCTTATCACCACCTTCGGCATTCCTCAACTTATAACCCCGGACAAACATTGACGCTCTTTGAGCTTCTTCTAACAAGTCACCTTCCAACGGTGTTTCATCTGCATCTAAAATTGCTAGCAGCTTCGTGCAACTGTACGATGTCAGTGCAAATGACTGAACAAATCTCAAAGCATCTTCAACTTTCATATCTTCCATTGCAACCTAAAAAATACATTATATTAAGGCAAAAATATAAACTTGATAACTTATTAAATTGTATTATATAAATTAGATTTAAAAATAGTAAATCCATTAAATTGGGCTCCAAAAAAAAAAAGTCTCATCAGATTTTTTTACTTGACTTTGTATGACAGCGTCATATATTTTTTGCTTGGTAATAGTACAGAACAAATTTTTACTTTGTTGCAGCTAAGAGAAAACCCTCAAAATAACGTTATAGACAGAAAAAAAAAAAATTCGATGAAGTTTTTGTAAGTGGCGTAAAGAAAGTCAGATGAAATTCGGCAGCAAGTGATCGGCTAACAGTGCTATATAAACTCGAAAATATGAGGATTCAAATTCCAAAAACTAGAAATTTAGTTGCCCTACGGTTTATCATCCTATCAATAATTTGTCAGTGTCTGTATAAAAAAAATGGATGAAGATGCCATAAAAATCCGAAAATTCTGCTCTGTTCATAAAGCTTGTACAAATTTATGTAGTCCTAGCAATGAACCAAAAATGAATAAGTACGACTAACGCGAATGATTCGATCATCCTCAGTGCGCAGCATTTTAAGTTTCAACCACGTGGGTAAAAGTTCAACACCATCTGCATTGAGAACCTTTAAGAAACAAGATATCAACCTTATGAACATTAAATACTAAAATTTACTGAAGAAGATACATATCATAATTTCACACCTTTGGTCGCATTCCTGATATCGGAAACCATAGATCCATAAGCACTCGTGTAGCTAACTTATCATTCTTCTTCCAATGACTGCACAATAATTGTAGCATCCCATTAACAGCTGTCGAAATCATCGTCAATGAACATATCTTCTAGAGTAATTTTTTTCAATGAATTAAAGATATTTCACAAAGGTAACTTGAGGAAACCATTATGCGTCATAGATTTTACGATATTATTTAATTAGTGATTACTCGCATTACTTGACTCCCATTAAAAATTATAGCGGTAATATTGGTTAATTAGCATTAAGTAGTTGCTTGGAAAATCTGACAATAATAAGCAACTATTTAGCAGTATTACTGTCAAAGATTTCGAAATCACAGCAAGGACAAGCAAAAGCCAATTATGATTCATTGAACTCAATATCTCGTCCCAATCTGAAGCCTTCCAATCCTTAAGAACGATACCAGAAAAGAAAACATTAAGATGAAGTACAAGTAACGATACCATATCTGGTTTTTCGATGCAAACCGTGACTTTTTTAACATCTAATGGTAAAAGCGCTTCTAATTCTTCTGTCCATTCAACTTCGTTTTGTTGAACTTCCTTGACATACCTTTCGTAGAAGCTTACGGCATTTATTCGAATGATTTCTGCTTCTCTGCCATCTTTCAGCCGTTCGATCATATTTGCAATATAATGTGCGACCTGAAGATCGTTTAGCATGGATAGTATTTAGGCATAGCAACATAATAGCAGAATATTTCCGGTTCTATTTTGACAATAAAACACACATTTTCATTAGCACTCTCAAATCAGTTTCTTGCTCATATGCGCCAGAAACTAACCGTGTTCCCGAAAGATTCCAACCAACCTTTGAATAAAGTCACCTAAATAGTAGTGATTACTCATTTTTAAATAATGTAAATCGAATACAGTTTAATCTAGAGAATACTCACCAAATGTAAATTTTTCGAATCTGCATATTCAAAAAGAAATGTCAAGTAATCCGACAGACGATTTAAATCAGTTTCCACTGAACAAGCCTGCGACAACAGCACACAAATTCGATGCTAAAAAAGGAAGAATAAAATGAGACAAACAGACATATTCTAGATGATGTTCCGTTCAAATTTATGTAGATTTTTCATTAAATATGACTTTTCATTTCAATGATCAGCACAATGTGATGAAATGAACAAAAGATATTCAAAAACTGAGGAACAGTGCTAACTGTAATGAAAAAAGATAGTTCTAGTTATAACGAAAGAAACAAAAAATCAATCTATTAAAAAGTAATTAAACAAAGATCTGTAGAGAAAAAGACATGAAACCTTTAAATCAGTGAAATATGCAACTTTATGAAGGCTTCTAGCTGGTGCTGCATTTACTATTATTGGCAATACTTGCGCATTTGTTTCACGCTGCAAATGGAAGTGTGAGTTTTATATATTTCATTTATCAATGCCCTAAAGCAGCCAAATATTCATGCTCCATTCATCTTCGTACGACTATCACTAATTTGAATTCATCAACTAAAATGTAAGTAGTATTGTTCCAGTTTACTTAAAGCTACTCATGATTGCTTCAGAAAAAAACAAAAATTTGGGCAAAAGATTCACAGAAAATCTTGACTTTTATTTGCAGTAAACCAGTGATATAAATTAAAAACAAAGGCACTGATTGCAAAATATATAGGGGTATTGGAAGTTTTAAGAAAATAAAGAGGAAAGAGGAATGAAAAAATTTATATTGCAGGGATATTGAAAATAAGAGAATTTCAAGCATTATTTATAAAAAACTATATCAGTTCTGTCATAATCTGAGGAACAGCTTACATCAAGAAGTAATGCTAACGAATGAGCGGCAGCACTACGTTCAGAAACCGAATAAGCGGCAAGATGCGCTGCCAGATATTCCAGTGTTTCCAGTACCGAAGCTCTGGTAGCAGTAGGACCCGTCAAGGCATTATATAAACGCTGACGCATCTAAACTGATTGCAAAATATATCTTCTACAATGAATGTTGAAAAATTATGATTTATGAAACATACCACTTGATCGCTACATGTGTTCAGATTATATATCCTTCTAAATCATATATAGCTACGCTTTTATCATTTCCCGTCACATGAAATACTTAAGACAACAAGGTAAAGGATAAAAATAATGATTTACACTCCCACTTTGGCATAATCTTTATGATTTAGCACCACCAAAAAAGAGCATGTAGATATAAGATCCATATGTTTTATTATAAGGTTTGCAACACCATAAGTGAAAATTCAAACCACTAACCGCATTCAACCTTTCCGTGTTTGATGTGGTACTGCCATAAGATGATGAAGCTATGTAGTGCAGAAACAGCTCACAGATACATTCAAGAGGTAAGTGAGCTATAGCGTTTGAGTTTGATTCAATCAAATTAATTATAGATGGTAAAGCTTTTGAGCTACCCTGAAAAATTAAAACTGAAGAAGAAATGCGTTTGCACTGGGAAACAAAGTCGCCACGTTTCAAGCAACAGAAAGTACAGGTTATCGAAAGTTAGCAATAAACCTGAGATCTGACAATATCTGCCAACAAATCAGGATCTCTGCATTCGCTCAACAGTCGTGATAAATCTAAATCTTCATTGATTTTTTCCAAATCACGCATGATATTGTCAGGAGGTCGTCGACAGACACCACTAAAATTTAGAAAGTAAATTTAGTTCGATACCAATGAGCAATCATCCGTATCATCCGTATGTGTTTGAGTGACTATGGAAAACAACCAATACAACTTGTAGCTGCGGAGGAGATTATTACAAATAAATAATTATCATAAATAAAAATACAACTTGTAGCTGCGGAAGAGATTATTATAAATAAATACAATACGAGGCTGAGAAAAGAAAAATAGATTTACTTTATATCAAGACTGCACAGTTTGTTCAGAAGCTTTGAATCCGAATCACTCACTTCCATTCCAGCCAGTCGAGCTTCTAAAGTTCTGATTGCCATTTTTTCCTCATAAGCGGCTTTTTCATCATCTTCAATCAATTTGTCTGCATATGTTCGATCACCCATATTCGCCATCGGTGGAAAAGAATAATCCCTAAATTCGGGAATAATTTTTAATTACAAATCATAACTTCACCCTGTATGAAATCTGAACATCTCCACAATCTTTCAGATTGAGGCGTCAATTTCAAGATTTGATTAATGTAGTCATATGGTATTATGCAAAATCATCATATTATTCAACATATACTTTTTAAACTTACCATGTTAAAACAATCTGCATGATAAGTTTTAAATTCGGATACTTGCAGTACACCTCCTTAACCAATGTATCTATATTCAGTGAGGTCCATATCAATGAAATGAGCCATGCCTTCCAATACAACGTTCCAACCGCCAGCGGTGGAAGATCTTCACTGAAAAAAGCAAGAAGCAGAAATTTCAAAAACTGCCTAAGTTCATGTGAAAAAATTTTCACAAAATAACACTCACTTCTGAATGTTGAAAGTTGGCGGTGGTCTGTATTCCGTTATTCTGAGTAGAGTTTCCAACAGAGTACAACTACTGATTGGAATCATACTACCACCTATAACTGATCTACTTTTGTAAGAAATGATTGGTAGTTAATATCGTTAGCTCCTTTCAACAAAATCATTGTGTATGTTAATATCCATATATATAGATGTACAAATGTTGAAAATGTGACATCAAATCACATAATTTTGCTCGATTTTAGCACCCAAGCCAATGCACCACTTTCATTTGCATGATAGTGAATTAGTCCAACTTATCTTTGCCAGTTAGCATTGTTGACTAATGGAAATTAACAAATTATTGCTATAAGGCATCTAAGTCGAATTTGTGGCATGGTGAGAATAACAAGCTGACCTGTCAATGTGGAAGACAAAGAAGCTCGTTTTGTGAGATTCTCAATAACATCCACTGTATCTGCAGCATCAATTGGAACTAAGGGATCAGACCCAGCATCCAGTATAGTACGCAGTAACTGTTCACTGATAGGAACATCGGAAATAACACGCATATACTGCACTACATCTGCTTCAATGGGCCACTGATCAACACTGGCGTAGTACTCAGCCTGTATCAACCAATAATTTGTTGTGAAAATATAATTAATTAACCATACATTCTAAGAAAGAAGTAATAATCAATTCGAAATAGTATCGTGTGGTTCGCAGGGTACGTTTTTATGGTGAATGATGGAAGAGTGAACAGAAAAACAGAACAAAACTAAAACAAAATTGATTCAAATCTAGTTCAAATGAACATTCACTAGTAGCACATCAGTTTACTTAAAAAAAAAAAGAAACAATAAAAAACAGTTCAAAATACCAACTGGAGCCAGATAAAGGACTCGATAGTATGAGTAAACAAATAACCGATTGTCAGTGCAAAATTCATAATGTCTGCGGAAAAAGCATGCACAGATTTCAAAGAAATTCCTTAAATCAGCATAAAACCTGAAAACAAAAACCTGATTAATTTAAAGCAAAGAAAAGCTCTCACAATAAACTTTTATTAACGCTCCCTCTTTCTGTCTTCTATGACATTAATAGTTGAAAAATGTACAAAATCCAAAAAAGGAAAAGGATGGACAGTAGAAACGCAAAATGTAGACGAGAAAATATCAATTAATAATATTAACGTTATAAAAAAATATGCATACTTCTTCAAAGCATCAATGTGAGTTTGTGTCAAACTGCTATTAGCATTGCGTCGAAGTTGAGATGCTTCTCGAACAATGGGTGATATGGCTAGAAATGGTAGCATCACACAGAATTCAACCAACGACTTAAAAAAGAAAGCCTGAAATTAGGTTCTTAAATGCCTTAGATAAAAAACAAAAAAAAAACTGCTCTATGCAACTAAGCCACAGTCGACGTGTTTACATAATTAGTGAAAACATAAGAAAAAAAAAGTTCCTACGGGGGTAGAAAAAGCTGAGAAATCTTCAGTTGCGGTGTTGAACAAGTGGGAAGTGAAAAGAGCAAAATCGAAATCCAATCGTAACAATGACCGAACAAATTCCCGGAGAAATGTTCTAGATATACGCAGATATTCTTCTTTGGCTGCGAGCATTTGGGCAATTTCGCGCGCTATGACCTAAAATGAATCTTGGTATAGACAGAGCTGACACATTCCCATTCCGGCGTAAAAATCCTCCTACTCATCACTATTTTGATCAGAACATTTCAATTTAAATTCAATTTAAAAAGTCCAAAAACATTGAAAGAATATTAAGGAAACTGCTAGGTGAAAAGTTCAAACAATAAATAAAATAGCAATTAGGTAAAGCAAATAAGTAAAAATCAGGAATTCGATTTCCTGGCAACTGTTCTAAATTTCTTTAATGCTGAAATTGGTAATTCCAGTTACTTTAGATGCCGAACGATTGTCAAACGAAAATAACGAGTGTATCATTGTCATATTGTAAGGGAAACGATTGGCCGAGAATTCATTTGATAATAATAATTTCGCTACTGCACAAATCATCTCATTATCACTGCTCAGTATTTCTCTGAAAAAATGATTTAGATTATCTTACTAGTTGTTATTTCAAGTTTCTTTCATTTTAACTGTAGCGATTCTATGAGGTTCCAGTTCTAACGTGATGTACACGAAACTGAAACGTTGAAGAACCTTATACATCTAATATACGATAGCACCAACATGGAAAATACTTTCAGTGGATTCTGAGTAAAAATCTTGCAGAAAAAATCATTTTGTAAAAGGGAGTACTAGATCTAGTGTTCATTAGGATTACTACCAAAATCAACTAAAGTCTGAGCTCTAATTCAATTCATTTTCGATTTTGTCTCTAATAATAATTGCCTTCGACATATTATCCAAAGATTCTATTTGGTTTCTTGAATAAAAGAGAAAAATAATGTGAAAATTTTCTTTACTTACTTTAAAGCAACATTGAACAAGATATTGATTTGTTTACTTTTCAATGCCCGTAATTTCAACAAAGCGCTTAAAGTTTCATTATCTTCTTCAGTGAGCTCACTTCGGCTCATATTACATGCAATCCATAAAAGTAATTCCATGGCGTATCTTTGAAGCTGCAAAAAAAAATTCGCATTTTACTTATATCAAATCGCAACGGGTAATATCACAAGCACTAATTTATATAGAAGTAATGTCCGAAAAATAGCGAAAATTTATAAAATTTATAAAATAAAGTGGAAAAAGATAAAAACAAACAAAGCCAATAATAAAATCGCATTCCAAAAGTTTGATTACTGATGGTAGTAACAGTAACACTTTAATAATATATAAACATCTCATCATTATTATGATCAGTGATTATTATGATTACTATTATCACTGATCTCATCACTGTTATGATCAATATTACTATCATCATTATTATGATTATTATTATGATTAACATCATATTTCCAATATAGCATCATCATCAACATTAAAAATACCTTTCCATTAAGCAACCATGAATCCATTTTTCTTGCAGCCAGTAATCTAATGCTCCCATTTCCTGCACATGTACACATTGTCTTTAACAAATTTCTTGGCGCACTTTCACCTTTCCGTTCACATATATCTCTCATTTGCATAACAAATGTGTCAATTTTCTGCTCTTTATCAATCACTTTTGCAAATCGATTCATTTTAGCCTGTAAAAGAATTCTTAAAAAATTATTCAAAATTATTCGTCTTCAAAAAATTTCGCATCAAGAAATAAGGAATCCAGATGAAGCTGAAGTTTTAAAAAATATCAAAAAGAAACTCAAAAGGACAAGATTTTTGACCGAGATAAACGGAAACCGTTCGTTCAACCTTTGTATCGGATGCGGATAGTGGAACCGCTCCATTTAATCATATTTCCAGATAATTCTTGTATAAGTTGAAATAATTAATACCATAGTCCGATAACGTTCTGGATAAGTCAAATCGCATGCTGCGTACATCGATTCATGTGGAATCCGAGTATCAAAAGCTGTTATGATATTTACAACCAAGCCATCTGCTGATGATCGATCAGTCCACTGTCTTTCATGCAAACTGTCATCCATAAAACTTTCAACCAACCGCCAATTCCAATCGGTTGTTCCCATCAAAAGTTTGTACAGCACTGTAAAGATCAATCGCATATTTAGTATCTTAATTGAAATTAAAATACTGTTAAAATGTGGATTATTTCTGAACTAATTATCATATTTGCATGATTAAAAAGTAATTCAATGAATTGCCGATGGAAATAATAAAAACGAGATCATAAATTGAAAATATTTACGCAAAGGGGCCATCGCTGAACCAGGCGAACAGGTTGGGAAATTCGTTGATAACAGGGAGCAGAGTACTTCGACCAATTCGTCGTTTAGCTACAAGAAAGTTAAATTCTTCAATATAGATTACGAGCTGTATCCAAAGTTAACATATCGAGCTATCAATTGAAATGGCATTCGACCTGGGCATATGTCTCAGAAATTTCACAGAACACTACATTGAATCAATTCAGCTAACGAGGTGCTGCTGTTAATCTACTAAGATAATGACTCTTAAAATACCATAATAAATATAAAAGAGCAACATAAATGAAAAAAGGAATAAAGAGGTAACAAGGCTACATTAGATTTCATGCACCAGTTAATTCAACTTAGTACTCATGAATTAATTGATCAAACTTAGTAAAAAGATTATTTACCAATAAAAATGAAGTATTCATTTTTATAAAAAGCATAAGTGATAAACAAATAATTGGTTCTTCAGCCCAACTACCGGTTTCTTTACGACGATCAATTATTTCTCGTATTGCTGCACATATCAAGCGAACGGCTTTTTGTGGTTTTTGTTTCTCTTTTGCAGATTCCAGCGACGCTAGTAACTGTCTAGGCTCTATCTGTACCTGAAGTATTTCAAAATAAAAACAACCAAAATTCAGTTAGATGTATAAACCTAAGTGATTTTCTGATTCATAGATTTTTGTTGAATACCTTACTTATTCATTAGCACACTAATAAAAAAGAACTTTTCAAGTGCAGTATCAGTCGAAGTGCAATGCAAGAACTTTTCAGAGGTCCAGAATTCTACTGCTAGCGTTGGTGGTTAAAAGGCCTTCCCAGAATTTTAAGCAGAATTAAATATGACATTATGTCTCGCAAACAATAGATCTTTAATGTTTGCGTAAAAAGCACTTACTTCAGCACAAAAATTACGCCATCTTGAATCATTAACTTCGGTACGCTTAATGGAACTCGTAGATGGAGCACTAGTAGGAATTTTCGTAGAAAAGTCAAGACGAGGCTTCTTTAAACCACCACTTGACAACTGTAACCAAACAAATATATTGCAGTAAATCGGACAAATATTTAAAATCATTTAAATTTTCCCGTATAATTCTCTAATACCCTCTTGGCGGAAAAAAAAGGGTAGTATGATGACCAATATCAAAAAACCCCCAGGAAGCGCAAAATGACTAAATGATCTTGGGGAAATGAGATACAATCATACTTTGCTATATTATATCGTAACTTTTCGTGTATAGTATTTTTTATCTGAATAAGAGATTTCTGTCTAATATTTCAATATTATCTGAATTAAAAGAACAATCAATGAGAACATCAAAGAAAATTAATTCTGCGTATATACAATAAATAAAATAAACAAATAACTTTTTAAACGATGTAGCGAAAGTTGCAAATGCTACAACCAATAATTATTATAGAATTAACCTGCGGCAACTCTCGTTTATGAACTTGAGGCTTCGTGCGACTCGTATCAGAAGTTGACGGAACATCACGACCGATTGCAAGAAATCCACCAGCTGGTAAATTTGCTCTTGTTTTATGTCCTTGCTTACTCATGCGTTTTCAAAATTCACTGAAAACTTCATAAATTTGAATTACAATATTTCAACCCATCCCAACTATTCCAGTTGATTCTTCATTTAACTACTTTTAACTTTTACCAAGTCCGCATACGATGTATCAAAGTAGAGATTTGACAAGTATATTCTTACTCCGCATTCTTCCTATTTCTAACTCCCTGACCAATTTTGTATGTCATGAAAGACCGCCAGATGAGATATGTTTCTCTCATATCGGTGATATTATTCAGTGATACACAATACTACCATCTCGTTCGAGATCCCAATCAAAAATATCATACACAGTACTACCATCTCGTTCGAGATCCCAATCAAAAATATCATTTTACACTTTATCCAGTCAAGTTGACTCTTCTCTACTTTTCTCCCGCCCCACATATCCCATCCAAATTTCACCTTAGTTTGTTTTAACAACATCTCTAATCTTTCCCTCCACCTGCTGCCAAAATTTTAAATATGCAAATTTTTAAGAGCAAAATGCTATAAAAACAATAAAATATCCTAAAATGATTATTATTTTTACAATTTTCTACAATGCATTGCGGTAGGAACGATTGCTACATATTGGTGATGCTTATAAAATGTTACTGTTTTTATATTTGCAACTATTTAAAAGCATCCAACTGTTGACATTATTTTTTGACTATTTCTTGAGATTTATTTTAATAGCAAGGAAATAAATTTTAGGGAGTTCAAATATTTGGGAAAATCTTTGAAGATGCTGTAAAAACTAAACAAAGGTTTGCGTAAATTTTAAAATCGTGAAATACTTTGGTGCATTAATTGTATATCAGACTAGCTACAAGCAATACCAACAAAGCTTTTTTTCAATAGATAACGTTAATTTTAAAAAAATCACTTCACTTTTAAAATCTCGATTTATCATTTCACGTAGGCTCAAACCATTCACTAGTTTATTAATTTTTAGAAAACAAAATGCAATATGCAGTATTTCTACAGTGCATTCACAACAGCTGACATACAAAATGTTCAACAGAAGCAGGTCTATTCCGATCATTTCAAACTGCGATTTAGATATTACGCCAACATTACGCACAGCAAAATCTCAACAATGGGTAAATGAAGAGAATTGCTTCTCTCTATTTGGTACATTCCAAAGCCAAGCGAAAACTGCAACTTATTCGAAAAGATACGACCGCAAATGGGTAAAAAGTTTACATTCTTGCAATTATATTTCGGGAGTAAAACATAATTTCTAATTTCAAGGTTAAATCAATTCCTACAGCTAATACTGAGCCCACATAACCCCGTACCATTTATCTAACAGCTAGAAAAGAAGTACTTGCATAATATTTATAATGAACCTATAGAATACACTTACGATATGAATGAATTTCCGTTATGGTTTAGGCAGAAATAATTCTTTCAATAACGAATGATGACAGTATTCAGAAAATTGAAATAAAATTTGATGACTTTAAAAAATCTGTAAAGCAAATAGGCATGACAAACTATCTAAACTTCCCATCTAAACTTTGCAAAGAATTGTTTCCAGAATAAACCGGAATGATTTAAATTTTAACTCTTAATATATGTAGTGAAATTTTCTCCTGTGAGAAATTAAACATGTAAAAATAAGTTATATATTGTCTAATTGTATAACGATTAATAGGAAATTATCAAACAGAAATTCATCCAATGCCAGAAATTCTTGAAGAAAATCAGTGATATCTGGAAAACAAAAAATATTCGGAATTATTCGCTTCTGTATCGCTATACAATTCAAATTAAGTTTTCAAAAGAAAATTAAACGATAAAAAATAAGTTCGGAAGTTACCGAACCTTTGCAAGAATTATTATGCAACGCAAAAGCAATGAATATTTTATGAACAAAAAAAATACAACAGAAAAAAGCAATACGAATTTAGGAAAATAAATTTAATGCAATATAAGGAACCACATTACCCACCAGTTTTTGATGTATTATATCCGGAACCTGTCATTTCCGGAATTCTTTTACAAGATTAATCGAACATTTTTTCTCACAACTGACAATGAATTGAAGAACTATGGAGCTAGAAGAATTTAGAATAACCATTTCTCAAGATTTAACATCCATGTAACTTAGTATTAAAAAGTACCAATCAGTTTTTGCCGTTTCTAACTGTGCATAAATCAAAGAGAAATTTGGTTGATTGCTAGATTCTCATTAAAAAAACTTTCAGTTTTTTATACAAGCTCAGCATGAAACCCAACTACAAATTATCTTTCACGTATCACGTGAATTCAATTAATAATCAGATAAAACCTACGTAAAAGAATATTCAGACATGAAAAATTTCTCACGGTATAAATAATTTAAGCTACAAATACGTACTGCAATTAATTTCTGAACATACAATCTTTGTTTATCCACTGAGTGCAAAATTTTACAACATAAGCAAAAAAGCCAACATAACAAAACATGATGAACAAAAATCAAAAATTGTTTTGATGAACAAAATGAAAAATTTCCAAAAATTAAAAAATAAAAAATCGTTTTTCATTTCAATCACTTAGTCCGGAACCGCTGAGTTACTGCATTTTGTAACCTCATCACTGTTTGCTTTTGATTTTCTTGTTTCATTACAGCGTCTGCTATTGTTTCCTCTAACCGCTTTCTATAATTTATTTTCAAAGTAGTAATATGCTAAGCCAGTATGAGAAATTTCACGCAAATATTTGCACATTTTCATAAACCACTATCACAAAAATTTTAATCGATTCATACAATAATTAGCGCTGATCTATACAAAGTATTCATCCATCGTCCCAAGTAGGGAAATTTCGCGAAATGTTTCACTCAATTCTGTGAGTGCACGAAAAACAGCTTTCCTAAGACTTGAAACAAATTCCAAACAAGACATAAGACTTAACAGTATCCGAAAGTATTCCATTCTCAAAAAACATCAAATTCAAACTGGAATTTTTAAATTTTAAATTACTGAAAAAAAAGTGCATCAAGCTATAATTTATATGGCATATAAGATGTATAAAGTAAAAGCTTTTCTTTTTTCTAAGATTTATTATAGTAAATTGTGATGAGGAAAATAAAAAACGCTTACATTTCATTTGTGATATAATCAATGCGTTTTTCAACATTCTGTTTTGCCTCAGTGAGATCCTGTTTAACTAGCACTGGCCCAATCAATTTGTATACCGTTGCACCATCTTCTAGAAGATCAAGCTCCTAAAATCCATAAACTACAGAATAGTTATGTTTCAAAAATTATCTTTCAGTCTTATAAAATCGACATTCTTAACAATTCTTAAATTTTTCCGTTCCAAAGAAGTCTTGCTAACAATTACCAAAACTCATTTACTACAAAGAAAATAAAGAAAAAGTAAAAGAAAACAAAAAAATTACGGTTTTCACAAGATTATTTTCCGTTAATTGACCTTCAAGTTGTTGTCGATTATGAATATTTTTTTCGCGATCTGCAAACAATAAATAAAAGTACATAATGCTTGTTAAAACAACAAAAGCATCCACACAATCTAACAGTTGACACAATGACTTATTAACTTATGCAAATGGTAAAAGGGCCTATTTTTCAGAATATTTTCTTTCGCAAATATTATTCTATCAAAAGGGGGATTTTCTTGCGTCATTCTAAAATGCAGTAGCAAACCCTGAACTTCAAACTACACTTTACCTATCAGAAGAAAACCAGTACCACCTCGACCAATGATAAAAAAGAATATCGATTTAAAAAAATTTTTTATTGGGAAAAAAGACTGGGAGCACTGTAAGCCAACTGGTTAAGAAAATTGACGAAATTACTAACCTTTCTCAAATTGCTTATATTTGGTAAGCTCTTCTTCGAATTTATTCATAACAAAATCACCCATCCTGTTCTCGAAATCTGAAACTACCTATGCCAGCGGTAATAACAGTAAAGATAAATCTGTTTAAATCTTGAACTTATCTGGTCACATTATGCTGCAAATAATTAATTTGCCAAACTAAAAGTCTAATTGAAAATCGCACCCCATATAAAAATATTTTCATACTCTAGCATTATTTTTTAAAATAGTAACTTTAAAGTTTCAGTACTACGTTTGAACAGAAAAGTTTATGTACAACTGACATCTCAAATTTGAAGAAATTTATACACATGAAAGAAAACAAGAAAAGCAATGCACAGAAACATTTTGCAAGAAAATGCAAAAGTATGGTTGAGCAACAACAACAAACAGAGGTAAGTAAAGCAGGTAGCATAAAAAATTTCTTAGGCAGAAACTCGGATAATCATCCTGGTTCTAAACAAAGTGGACAACGATTTAACAAATCCTACTTACAAATACACACTGGTAATTAATTTTTAAAATGTAAGAGAAGATAATGTCACAGAAGCTGAAATAAAGAAAGGAAGTTTGGATTTTTACAGTTATCAGTTTTTTAATTTGCAATTTTTATAGTCTAAAAAAGTTTTTAATAAAAAAAAATTCGACTGAAATCTATTTTTTCACCAAAAACAGCAGCAAGAAATATTAAGCTTTAAATGAATTAATTTTTCTGATGGAAATAATAACTTACATTTTTCATGCAACAGCTTCTTTAAAGACTATTTCTACTAAATAACTGGAATGTCTTATTAGTTATAAACAAATGGAAATATAATACAGTTTTAACGATCAGGAAATAAAAGAATGGCAAATGATCATGTGATCAATAATATGTAATAAACGCTTCTAAGTTTTTTGAAAAACTATTCCTAGAATAGTCTTAAAAAAACATAAAAATAAAAATGATTGCAGAACACAGGAATATCTCACAACAATCATTTAACGAAGTTAATAAGAAAGATGATCTCATTAGAATCTGAATGTTTCCAAATTTCAACTGTCAGTGGCAAGCTTACCAACAGTCTACTCATTCAATGAACATATTTGATGGTGTGTCAAACGAAGGGGATTTTCCATATGCCGACCACAAAACCATCCCTTTTTGTAAACTATTGATTGCCTGAGTATGTTACAGCCTACCCAGATCCTAATACAAAATATTGCCAAAACAAAAATGTCAATAAAACAAAACAAAATAATTTAACTACTAAAAGAAAGTCTACGCCGAGCACATCTCTTTCGCTTGTACTCCGGATAACGTGTTTCGAGAGCAATCGGTGAATTACTTTCAATAATTTGCCCACGTCGACGCTGTTCTTCTCTGTTTGGCATTCCAATCTCCCAGTAATGTTCTGGAGTAGATGGTTCTTTTGCAATGTCTCTGTGTTTACTAACCTGCAAAGAGCAGGAAAGCACTGAGGCATAGAATATCAAAATTTGTTCCTAAGAATGAATTTTACCAATCAAAAACCGTGAAAGATCCACATTCATCTTTGATATATTGATGCAAGTTCTGCCAAATATATTCAGCAATGACCACCTATATATCTTTGAGATATACAGTTCCTAGAATATAACATTGCGATCTAAATGGAATTTCGACTAACCTGATCAACGCGTTTATTACGTTCATCCTGATTTAATCCCAAAGCTTCGTAGTAATCCGCGCAACATCGACAATCAAAACCGTGCAGTAACTGTCTTTCAGCCTTTCTTCGTCGAACTTTACCATCATCGGCAAATCGTGAAGTAAGATCATTGTCCACATATTTCATGTCATTTCGATGAAACGTTGGTGAGGATATCACTTTCATTAGAGAACGTGTATGCGGTGACTCCTGAACAACATAACACGCAGTTACGTTACTTCGATTCAGCATGGTTGCAAGTGACACCTGCTTCAACGCTTTCGGTTTCCGTAATGTCTTGGGAGGAGAAGGTGTAAGCGGGAGGAAAGAATCTTCAAATACAGAAGATCTATTATACAGCTGATCTTCATTTTCGTCATTTGTTTCTTTCTGATTAGTATAGATTACTGGTAGATTAGGCCCTAATTTTGTTGAAGAATTCGACAATTCGGTGATTCCTTCAGACATTTGGTTTGTCATCGATCGTGAAAATAACCGTGGTGAAATCTGCGCATATTTTGTTATCTTTTCATCTTGACATTCTGTAATATTGGAAGTTAGGTTTCTTAACTTCATGGAATTGTAAGTCGGAAAAGTCGGTCGAATTTGTGGATAAGCTGTCACGGAGCTTGATGAAATCTGCGATGAGCACCAATTTTTGACAGTTCTCTTTGCATTCTTGCCTTTCTTGTTTGCCTTAGCTATGGGATCTAGTTTTTCTGGAGTAAAATCAGAAGTAACATTCAACCAAGAAGCATATTTATTCACATTAACCGGTTTTGGCTTCGATGGCGGTTTCAACCAATTAATCCAGTTGTCCAAGGTGCCGTTACAATCGGTTCGTGATCGTTGCTGCATATGAGCTGAACAAGTCGTCGATGTTGGCTGAGTGGGAAGAAGAGGTGATCTATTTTCTGAAGCTTTCTTCGGCGTAATTACATCAATGATTTCAACAGATTTAGGTGTTTCTGGGATGTCATCAGTTGTATCGGAGATATCACACAGGTTTTCGTTTTTCTTCGGACTTATTTCTAATAGCAGTTGGTAATTTTCCTGATCGGCTGTAGCATCCAGCAAAATTTCGGAAATTATTTGTGATTTTTCAGGACTTTCGATGAGACGAATCGGTGAAGTAGTAACATCCAAAAATGAAATGTTATCCATTGAATTAGAATCTTCCGCGACATCAGTAAGAGAGGACAATGTTGTTCCGGCAACCGATGAATACAAATAAGAATTCATGAATGACAATGATGATGATACAAGTAGTGAAAACAGTACAACTGAATAATCCGCGGCAAACGAAGCCTGCGATGAAAAGAACAGCAAGTGGCACCACGACTTCTTGGAAACCTCAGTGTCGGTCCAGTTAGTAGTGATAATAATGCTGAATAGCAATGATTAGCTAGTCCTGCAAGATGAAAATGAAAACCATTCATGTGCTAAAAAAAAAGTCAAAGAGAAAATCATCGCATCTATATCCCAACAACACTCCCATAGCTTTATCAATAATTTCCCACCGGATAACAAAATTGATCACTTAATCTTTTCAAGCAACAAGCTACCTCTTTCGGTATCGATGGGTGAGAGCAGTTTATGGTAATTGCGTAGGTTTTATCAACTGTTTATCTTTGAAGTATTTTGTCTTTTCGTTTATCATTTTATCATTTGCACTTTTTTACTCAGTTTATCATTTACCTACCACTAGTGTAAGACTTACAGGATTGAAAATGGTACCAAGCCAAGTACCACAACCGGTATATACTGCATTGAAGAATGGTACTTTCATGGATAATATCGATGCTTTCGATCGTGAACAAATACAACCATTTCTACCATCACTTTTACTTTGCTCGTTTTCATCAGCTTGTATCTATTCGGATGAATCATTGGTTAGTTTTCTTCACTAATGACCTAGAAATGCTTCTTTTTCAGGAATGCCAAAATTTCGCTTTATAATAAAAAGGTCAGAATTTTCTTAGATTTTTCTCTTCGCGATAGAAACTTTTCCTTTTGGAAATAATGTGATTATTACTACTCTAGAATCTTGAAGGAATATTTTTTAATTTTAAGTTTTAATCTCTGCTGTATTATGTTTCTGCTTCCAAGGAGACTTTTACCGCCATTTGAAATTTTAAATATTCTAAGGCTTTTGGATATTAAATTAAAAAAAGCATTGAAACTTAAAATTATTCAATGTATGCTTCTGTTGATCGTAAAATTAAAATAACCCGAATAAAGGACGAATCAAAAAAATTTACCATTTTGTAGGTAACGTTTCAATTCGTATTGCAACCATAATACCATTAACGATTTTTCTTTCTTAACTGTGAAAATTTTAGTAAGTCTTGAATAGTATATGATTATTACTGAAATTAATTCTTTATCACTTAGCGATGTATTTATAAACTTTTTAGGATCATCTTCGATGTTGTTTACTGGAATTTCCCCAGTGCAATTCGTTGTTTCAAATTTTAAATGCCGACATTTTGGCTGTGGAGAATGATTTGAATAAAGCAACAACGGAGGATATTGAGTGTATTCTTCAAGTACCATTTGAAACCGCATCACCTCAAACGAAACTCAAGATTGTCGCATTTTTACTTGATCGAAGTTAGAACTTCTCTGTTTTTATATTTTGACTTTAGTTTTTTTCTTTTTTTAATAATGTATTAGGCCCAAAATGGAATGTAGCTTTAATAACTATTATGTCCTGGCTCGGAAAATTTGTTCAAATTCGACAGAAATGAGAGTCAGTTATGTAACAATAGGAATAAAATAAATTAGTATTAGGATCAGATCTACTAATTGAACTGTTATGGAATACTTGGTTCAAACTTTTAAAACGTTTCTGACAAGGTTAATTATATCATAAGTGGAATGCTTATGGTTCATATGGTAAAAAGATGGAAATTAAAGTTCGCTACCAGTTTCGCTATTTATTATTAATTTACCCTTTAGCATCATTACTAGCTTCTGTATTCCTTAGTGATAAAAAATGTGGCTCGATGGTCTGATGTAAGTGGACCTTCTTGGCAGAACTGTATTTAAAAGAATTCTTGAATTGATATGAACATAGCCAATACTTCTAAATATGTTGTAAGCTGGATGTTGTATTTTAGTTACAAGAAATATGAATAATACAGCGAATCTGGATATTTTTGAACAGGAGTCAACACTAGAAGAAGTTGTATGTGCAATGACCGTTTGTGCCTTGTATATGCCAAGTCGTTTCGATCCTGCCTTAATTATTCATCCGTTATTGGCAATACCGAATTCCGTAACTGTGATCACTATGGTAAACGTTAAAAGTTGCTTAATGAACATGCAGAAATCATAATTTGGATCGTATACGATATGCAATCATCTATCAGTTGTTGCAGGATGGAAACGATTTCAAATAAAATACACTAATAACTGACGAAATCTATTTTTTTACAGCTAATATGTAATGTCAGCGACTCACTGGAATTCACTGTTGATTATCTGTTGAAAGCTCATTTGCTGGATGATGATAGTGTTATCAGCAAAAACAGGACCAACTTACTTCTAAAAGTTTGTTAAACATAATGAAATGGACCAAAATTATATTACTAATTAAATTACTGCATCTAGTAAACATTTGAGCTCCTGCCATCCAATCTAGACCAACACGTAACGGTTTAGCTATTAGTATGAATCATTTTTGAATAGTCATATTATGTTGCCGTACGTACGAAAATGCGTTATATTGAATAACGGTATGATAAATATGAAAAAAAAGAAAAAAATAACGTATCATACAGTTTTATTTAACTTGGCTCTTTAAGCTATATTTGGATATACAAATTTTTTCAAATGTCATAATTAAGAAGATGCATTGGAATTAGTATAACTAGTCTTATTTATAATAAACTATATGTGTATAGTAAAGAAACGCAGCACGTTGAATGATGATATTTTAAAATCTCTCTTTACCGAGTTAGGTGGATAATTTCTTTACCGTTATCGATTGACTGTTTATTTGCTTCGTTTTTTACTGTCTTGTTTTTCACATTATCTAACTTACCAGCTACTCGTATATATTGTTTGTGCTTCAGAATCCTTAATTTCAGCTGCTCTCTATAGATCCTTATCTTGTTGAACCAAGCATTTTTCAACTGCTCGATGCAAACACTTCAAGTGGCAATGGCTTGGCACTGATGTTAATGTGTGTTTGTTTAAGTTGCACTCAGTTGATAAACAATTTATTTAGCGCCTTGCTAAACAGGCGTTCTTTGGCTGTCTTCATCCATCGGTCGTCCGATAAACCTGCTGTGAAACTTCTACGCGACCGAATTTCCGAAGCAATAAGTGTATTTTCATCGAGGCTCGTATATTTTCGATATTTTAATTGCTTGTGAAATAGATTTGTCAGTGACTGCGGAATTCATCTTGTGCTTCCAGAAGCTTTTTGTTAATTTCAATGAAATTAGAACAAGCTGATGTTAGGCTCTCTGAGCAGTTGGTAAAGTAAATGGATTAGTTTGACGATTTTTGCAGTTCGGAAATTGCAAATCTCTTTTTTGCTATTTTATCATTTGGCTGTATTCATACCTTTTCAAGTGCAGTGAACAGTTCGAAAATTTCTTTTATCACGATACTTTTGCGTGAGAGTTATTTTCATGGTTTCTTTAACTCTAAATTATAGCCGTAAAATTCAACCCTTCAATTTCTAGGATAAAGTTTTCATTTAATTCCAGAGAAAAGTAGAATTCCGACGTATCAGGACTGGAAAATTAATGTTTTTTAATTATTGCAGTACAATGAATGATGGTACTGAAGCAACTTTAGTTCAGCTACTTGCTGTTCTTCGTATTAGCGCTGGTATGCGCCTGAGTTATGATGAAACAAATTCTTGGTTATTGTTTCTTACTCGGACAGATTTGGACGATGATCAATATATAATGACAGCATTATCTGTTATTATTGCTTGTCCGCAATTAATACCGTAAGTATCCTTTGACTTCACGTCTTTCTACTGGATTTTGCAATAGCTACTTCTCTCAACATCGATATTTTATCTGAATGTCAACAGCTTGGAAAAATTAGAACATTGTGAACAGATATTTAGAAGTCTCGGTGCAGTCGGCGAAGGCATCATATTTCCTCATAATTGACGATGTTTTTCTCCTCTTTTTTTGTCAGTTATGCCTTTTTGTGATTCCCTCCAGTTTTTGGCATAAAATTATCTTAAAAGAAATAAAATTTTTACCGAAATCATCACGAAATAAAATTCCACAAAATTATAAGATTACGAGTTCTGAGTTTTTGGATCAGAATTTGAATTCCAGTTTCTTATCGAAAAATTTAGATTATCATACACAGGAGATGAAATTATCTTAACATCTTTCGAAAAATAATCTTCCTAGTGCGCTACGCATGTTTGTGATCTAAGCATAGAAGTAGCATGTTATTTGTTAAACCATAACTGGTCAGTATTTTACATGTTTCAAGATTGCATCTCGGTGATGAGAAGGAAGTAGAAGCTTCAATTATAGTGTTTCTGGATTGGCTTAAGCAACGAGCTTCAAGCAGTGCTTCTCCAACTCTGCAACAATTCTTTATTTTGATATCAATTCACTTGCATGCTGGACAAAGCGAACAACTTGCTGTTCTTATTTCTAGTGTTCTTGCTTTCAAGGTAACATTTTAGACACTGTTAACTTTCAACTGTGGATAACTTTGATTATATGAAGTTTTACCGATGTTTTAGTTTTTTATGCAGTTTTACACTGCAGAGTATGTAGACTTCGACAATCCTAGTCAAAAGCGATTTTAGTGATTAAATTCGATTCCTACGTTAGGACAGGAACAAAAAGCAACTGATGTCTCTGAGTGTATGAGGACGGAAAAGAACTAATATCAAATCATGAACGTAACATTGTTGTTTTTGTCCTTGTCTTAACATTGGAACTAAAGATATTAATTCCTGATTTATACTGATTTTTGTATTTTTGGTATCTTAGGCCCAGTTTTTTTCTCAGTTAAATCATTTGCATAATATCCGCACTATTTTTTATTTTGATATTTTTTTCCTTCAGTTTTCAAAGAATTGAAATTCTTTTCTGTTATGTGCAAGGTGGTTTTTGTAATATTGTTTTTTAACATAACTTCCAGGTTACTGTAAATGTCCGAAATCTTACGACGTTGAAGAATTTATTCCTGCGACATGCCATGACTGAGCGTGATATCGCAGAACGGGCTTCACAGATGCCCGTCACTCTTTGCCTTAATTCTCATCACCAAGGATTTCTTCCAGCTCATTGTATCACCCAGTTACTTTCGACTAATTCATTTTCGAAACATTCTGTTCCTATCCAGGTTTGTTTTTAGAACGATTTCACTGATTTTGAAAGTGAATTTATAGGTTTGCACTAGAAATCACCCTTCTTCTCTTTTTTCTCATCATCATTAGAGTTTGAAATAGCTCAATAGAAATACTCTGCAACTATAGGCTTTTATTTATGGCAGTTTCACACTGCTAATAATACATATATGATGTATTTTGAATTTTAATGATTTGAAAATGACATATGCTGGATTATTAGAATTATGAATCCACCTACAATGATTTTTGAAATGAAAAACTGCTGTATGTTACTTGAGTAATAAAACTGTTCTACCATACTTGATCTAAAAAAGAAGGCTATTTGAATATGCTTTTTCAATAAAAAAAAAAAAAAAAAAAAGCATTTTTTTTCTTTTTCAATACATGATTTTTTGAAAATTGCAGTTAGGAAAAGCTTCCTGCAAGTTTTCGATATATTAATTTCAATTTGAGTCCTTCTGGTTCATTTTGATATCTTCTTTTTATTTTTAAGTTGTGCTATGCTGAATTTTAAATCGAAATTATTATACTGTTAATAAATTCTACTGTCGTACAGACTTAAGTTTTTTAAAAAACTTGATCTTGTTCTTATTATGCAGGACTGGATTGGTGCGCAGATAACAAACTGTGCAACACCGTTACATCCTGTGGTCACAGATTTGCTGAACGCTTATGCTGCAAGTTGTTTTGCTGCTAGTGAGTTCGCTTCTGCTAATCGTCCACTATCAGAAGAATTTGTATTGGTTAGTGCTGAGAACTGTACTTATTCCTAGGATGAATTGAAAGTTGATGGATATGTAATATAATAATTGCAAAATTTACTGAAAGTACATTTTAAGTTAACATTGCTTTATTCTAACATTTCGTAGCGTTCCATGGGAATAAACAGTTTTGGCCACCTTATTCACTATATATTTCAATTTTTCCCATTTTATAGCAGTTACGCAGGTTAACGACTGACCAATATTTGGTCAATGACCTCAGCGATCTCTGACCGCTATATATGCTCAATGACCAATATTTTAATGATGAGGATATTTTGACAGATAATGACTCAGGTGCTAGAGTTATAGTTTATAATATGCTAGAAGAAAAAATGTTATGGATGGAATGCTGCTCAACAGAGTTCTTTTTCAGGCGTATAAATTACTGTTGAGCTTCCTTTTTTAAACTAATACTTCCTCGATTAATAATTGATGTTGTCTGATTTTTACTGGCTAACATTGAAATTGTTTAAACAGATTTTCAACATATACTGAATTGCGTTTTTCAGAACTTATTTACTGGCGAAGTTATGGATGAAAAAAAATTGGTGCCGCGCTTACTTACACTTTTTTTCCTTCTTTGTTACCGAAAAAGCTTTGAAAGTCATGCTCAGAAAAGAAATGTTCAGAACTTTTATAGGTTTTATTTTGTCTCTCTTTTTCATTATTTGTTCAGCGGATTTTTTATTGGCCTGAACAAAATTTATATATACCAGGATCCGCCGAGTAGCTTGACTAATGAGGTGCGCATTGTAGATTGTTGATTAGATTATCAGCTTATTTTTGTATAATAAATTACAAATGAATTTATGCTAATTTCATATTGTGAAACCATTATAGTATCAAAATCGAAGGAATTGTACCGGTACGTTTCCTGCTAAATATTGTCGAAACTCGACCAGAACACTTTCGTGCTATTCGATCACCACTAGTTTATTTATGTGGCCTCTATTATCCATATATGCTTCCAACTGTTGATTCGTTATTATTATCTGTGGATGACGAATTGAAGAATCCTGAAATCAAAGTTATCCCACGGTGAGATATTTTTCGTTTTAATTATCCGGCTTTTTACCAAGAATTTATGATCTTTTTAAAATCGAAGAATGCGTTAGTGGATTTGTGAGAGACAAAGTTGAGGGAAATCTTTAACACATGCATTTATGCTAAATAAGAACTGGAAAAAATGCCAAATTAAAATCAATCACGCGGTTGTGTTTAGCGCTCTAAGGTAGCGCAAATCGTTGCTTGCTACTCGGTCATTTTCCTGATTAAATAACTGTTCGAGCCGAACATTCTCAGAAGAATTAACTTAATGAATTAGCATTATTGCTAGTTGACTGCCTAGGATGACCAAAAAAGGTCACCATTACGCTATTTAATCATTCGCAAAAAACAAAGTGGGATGTTGTGTTTTCTAACATTCTTAAAAAATAAAATTTCTCAAATGAAGAAAAAAAAATATGTATATATGTGAGAAAAAAATATGTATATATTTCTGCTGTGTTAAATATACGTTTTTAATATCGGCTGTTGAAGCGTAACCGATTAATATATGACTCTTTTCGTATGTGAATCTGTTTGAAGCTTGTGAGAATATGCGTCTAACCATGCTATCAGATTCAACAAAAATTATCGGGTCAGTCAACGTAAAAGAAAAATACAAATTAAACAAAACTAATATGTAATAAAAAAAAAAATCTAATCCATCCTCAAGTCAGATCCCCTCCCCATCCCCCCTATAAAATGAATTTTGTCATAATCTCCATGACAATACATAGAACTAGATATGTATATATATATTTTCATTTTTGTCAAACGTCCGAGTAGAATTTTATGAAGTTTAAGTGTATTCATACTGAAATTATTTTTCAATGAAAACATTTATTGTTGCAGAAAAATCCCATTATCAACAGGCTTACTGTTGAAAGCTTTCGATAGAATTAATGAGAATCCTTCAAATTCTATGCGGTTTTTACGTTTGCTGCAAAAAAGCACACTGCCAGAACAAGTACAAGTGATGGATGCCATTATACATGCCATGTTCATTGCGCTCAATCCATCTACACCAGTGCCTTTTGTAAATGGAGTAGTAGCGGTTTGGAAACGTCTGGAAAATATTGTCCCGAGATCACTTTGTGAAGTTTGTTAATCAGAGCTTTAGCACTGTTAACTATTCTACATGCGCAATTTTTTTTCTTCTTTTTTTTGAAGTTTTGATTGGCTTAGGTTTACATATTGAAAATGTCTTTTTTATGTTAACATCAGTAGTCTAAATAGGATTGGTATCTTACATCTTTTGCTGGATGATTTCATTTGTTAAATAATTAGATATGTTTAAAATGTATGAATAAACTATTAACTAAACGAAACGTTTTATCTGCCCCATCTTCTAAAATGATATTGGGCATTGGTATTTTCTGTTCTTTTTTTTTAGCTGTTTAAATTGCTTATAATTTTTCAATTGAAATTTCAGACTACAGTTTGTGCCTGGTCTACTGATGAATTGAATCATGATATGCTGGTTGAACAACCGTTGTTTTTGTTCCGTTGCGATGAACGAGTATTCGAAAACGATATTCTATTTCCATGTTATTTACGTATTCTTTCATTCTATTTATCCGCAAGTCGCACACACTTGCTGCAAAAGTTACAGATGAACAGGAGCGGAAGGTATATTACTTGAAAGAAATTTGAGAAAAAAATTGTCAGACTATTTGTGGTATTACCTCTTTATTTGTCACTGGTAAATTCGGCAATCAAATCGTTTTGTACCCAAAAATATTAATTCATTTCATGTTTCAGAGATGATCAACGAGTGGAACGTGATGAGTTAACGCGCTCATTAATTGGAGCGCAGGATTCAGCAGTTGTGCAGATTTTGTTAGAGATATGTGGACGTTTCAAGAATATTACTGTCCGACGCCTTTGCTGCGCACATATCCATCAAATGTTCATTGCTGATCCTGTCCTTTCCAAATTGGTTCACTTTCAGGTATTTGTTGATCTATACAGAATGAAAATTGAAAAAATTTCTTTCACTTCGAGTATATACATAGAAATAAAAGAATGTAAAAAAGTATAAAAGAAGTACAGTATCCAAGAATTCTTGCTAAGTTATAAGTGGGAAATATGGTCAAGAATTTCATTTTTTATCATATAAACAGTACATATGTTACTCTGTGTTTTTGTATAAATCTTTATAAAATTATTCAAAATAACATTCGTTTCCCAGTTTCTGTTAACACTTTTTCATCTTCATTGGCAAGATTAACATTTTCGTTTTTGTTTTTTGAATAAGAAATAGTAGTTTAAAAAGTTTTTCATCCGAAATCCGAAGTTTGTTTTCATTGAGTTTTAGGGTTATCCCCTGCGATTAATTCCTCTAGCTGTACGAGAAATACCATCAATGCATATTTGCCTGGAGTTTGTGCATGAAATTCTAGCGTTGGCGGATATTTCAAAGCGCGTCTTTGCTATTGTTCTTATTGCTGAGTTGGCACAGCAGGTACATTTTTATTTGAATTCGTTTTCTATTTCGATTTTTTTTACATTTTTTTTAAATTTCAGTTTGATTGTGAGCTGCAATTGACAGAATATTTATTTGACAAAGTCATTAAGAAAGAATTTCCTCTTTTTATTGTTATTTAATTGGTGTAATCGGATAATTAAGAGATAGCACTCCATTAACCAAATGTGTTGCTAACATTCTTAGGAAGGATAGATTTAAATAGGTGATTTAAGTTAGCAATATTTTTTTAGTGCAAGAGAAACTGATATTAAATGATTCTGCTGAAAAATTGCTGCTAGACCGTATCCAGTTCATTTGTAGAATGAACAGCTCTGAATTAGGACTAAGGGTAATACTGATGTACTATGGAATTAAATTGTATAAAGTGCACAGGTTCACGTCTTCTGAATTTCTTTAATGTCTGTTTTTGATCTTTATTACTAATGTTTTTGATCTTCATTACTGACAGTTAGTGGTTTTCCCACACCTTTTATCCCTGGCATTAACACCTATTCATAGTTTGATGATTGTAATCAGAATATCCTGATTACGATCATCAAACGATCTTCATCACATATCTTCAATGTTCAAAAAAGTTTTAGAATTTTGAAAAGTTCTAAATGCAAGCCTAATGTTTTTCTTGATATATTCACTATTTGGTGAAATTAATAGACAGAATTTAATGCTCCAATATTATGGTTAAGGAAATGAATATGTGAACTGTGAATTACTAGTACACTTTGCAACTAGATCAGTTATACTTCAATGTATCTTAATTGTGTGGCTGATTAATTTTATAATGACTGATTTTTTTTCTTCCAGTACAAGATAGAATCATCATTTATTCGTGTGGAGCTATTACTCGATGTTTTAACAACTTTGTCACGTGCTCTGACTACCGATGAAAATTTACGTTTGTTATCAAGAGCTGTTCCATCGCTGGGCCGTATGATGTCCTTATTCCCACAGATATCAGCTGATGTTGCACATTTGTTAATACGTATTTCCTGTGTTGCCGCCTCACGCATATCAGTTTCAGCAACCGTGTCGAAAACTGAATCATGTATGGAAAGGCGTCTAATCACTCTTATAAACAGTATTCTTTGTGAAAATTTGTCTGATATATCTACCCTTTCCGTGAAGTTTTACAGTAATGAAAGTCTGTAAAAATTGGTATCAGATGGCTAATACATTGAAATTCGCTCACTGGCTAAAAGAAACACTTCTTTCATTATGCATTTCAGTTCATTTAATGTTGCGGAACAGCTTTATTGAAAAGTTCAAGTAAATTAAAAATCATTATCTGCCTTGTAGCTATTTCTTTCATGCCACAATAAACTAAATGATAAGGTAAAAGAAAAAGATTTAATTATCCATCACTAACTTTTGTAATTATTCGTTAATGGTTCCGTTGAGATTAAAGAGTCATTACTGTTCTGTTTTTCTTCTTTTTGATACTCGTAACTATTATGATCTCATTTTTTGTCGTTTCAGAATGGTGTAGGGAATGTTGCTCAGATATAAAACAAAGTTGGCTTTTTTCTAATTCGTATCAAGATAGTTTGCTTTACGATTCTTGTACCGTGTTAATTGTTTGTTTTCCTCTCCTACCTAGACAACTTCCCCGAAATTCTCGTTATAATCTTCCGTCAATTATAAAAGTGTCCAAGTCAGATCCTTTCAGCGCTTGGTAACTGTCAGTGTAATTTGATGCATAATTTAAGTGAGCATTTACTTAGACACAAACTGAAAATAAGCCTTGTTCTGTTTCGTTTCAATGAAGTCTGTAAACACCGTATTCCATCCTTATCAAGTTTCAAATGTAACAAAATATAAGAGGTAGTGAAGTAATAGGTTTCGTCATTGAGTAATGCATTTATCAACCTGAATTTCACAATCATTAACCCATATGATTTCGATTTTTAATTGGGTAAACAGCTGATTGTCGCAAAATATTGGCGATTTCTATATGCTTGAATTTTGACGTGTATTTATTTTGTAATGTAATTTTAATGAAATTTCCATTTCTGAAGTAGCAGATTTCATATATGAGTAATCGTTTGCTTCTTTCAGATTCGGGTATATACTATAGATAAAACTGATTATTCCAGGTGTTGTACAACAGTCAGACATATGAATCATGAATCATCATTTATATTACATTAGAGTTTACCGTTTGATTATTTCGGAAAAACTACAATAATCAATAAGTAAATAATTCATCTTGTCATTAAAAATAAATCGTTGCTTAACTGCAAATAATTCCTATTTAATGACAAGTTTCGACTACAGCACTTTTTACCAAAGCAGCAATCAGAATAACTTCATATCAGACCTTTGTTGGGATGCTGTCATTTGTTTTGTTTATTTTTCAACTAAATTAACAGATTGAATTTTTTTTAATATCCTGTCACTGTCAGAAAAGTGTAATGAATGGAAAGCACTCTGGTTTAAAGAAGAATGAATGAGAAAAGATTCCCGTAATGCTTCAGATCAAGTGATAAATCACCTAATGAAAAGGAAAAATATCTCACTTCGATATCCGAGTCTGATCATAGCATTGTCCATGTCATTCAGATATTTGATTTAAAGCTTCGTAGATTTCTTCCGGTGATTATAAGAGAACTGGCAGGAAGCTCTGTGTAACACTCGATACTTTTGCGTATCTACAATGACATTATGACACTTAAGTCTTTTGATATTCATCTTTTCCTTCACTTCTTCCGTTCTCATCGTTTAGGAAGGATTGAGGAAGAAATTAACTCTGAAAAAGTTCTTTTTTCCAAAATTTAACTTTTCAGCTTTGCCATTTTTGATGCGATCCAAAAAATTCAATATGACTTCAGTAACATCCAGACTTTTCCAGGCTGTATTACCATCTGTGAACAGTACAAATTTTAGAGGACATTATCTATTGCTTTTTACGCAAGGTAAATCAAATGACATTCTCGCACTTCCCGAAAATCACAGTTTTATTTTCATCAAATAAATAGAACTAAAGACAACGGAACTTTCAACGTAACTGGAAAAGACATTATTGATTATAAGTTGTGACAATCCAATCTTTGTATGGATTTCAAGGGTCTCCGTTTCTTGGCCATACCCGCCCTTTATTGACCATAAATACTTGTTCAGTGATGGGATATCTTGGAAGAGAAAAAGTTTTGTTAAACCTTTGAAATTGCTGTTGAAAACTTCTCTGTTTTTGTTATCTTTTCCGTATTTGTTGACTTAAAATCAAATGAATAGAATGAAAAATGATGAGTAGATTAGAATGCATAGCCCATTATAGCTTGTTTCACATTTCTTTTTTATATTTACAAATTGGCGTATTTTGATAAGGTCAAACAAGTAAATGGGAAACTGTGCCTTTAAATACCTTTGATCACACGTGCGCTGCATGTACGACGTTTCCGCACACAACTTCGAGCTGCTGGATAAGAGTAAAGCGCAGAATGAGCGGAAAAATTGGTGATAGCCTGCGTTTTGATAAAGCCCAGCATTCAAACATAAGCTTGAATAGAAACCTTCATGGAAAGAAATTAAAAAATCAGGTAATAAGCCAAGAAGAAGAATAATGTCTGCCAAGGCATTGAAAGCATTCCAATAAAAAATGATCGTTTCAAGCCTAGGCTTCTTCTTTCCTTCTAAATCCGCGGTACATTGATTACAAATAACGTGTATACAATAATGAGAAGCATGAAAAGAGGACCATATTGTTGCATTCATTCCATCGACAATTGCAAATCATAATTCAATCGCTTTCCGTTCGTATTTTATTAGAATGAATCTATCGGAATGAAAGGAAATTGCACCGATTTGCACGTCTTCGCTACGACATATATTACAACAATTCTTTTAATTTAAATACATGCAAAATAATTAGTAAAATATTGACATGAAAAACAAATTGAAGGATATCATCAATAAAGGGAACGCTTCCCTCGAGATTAATCTTTCCACGCTCGCACTGCGTACGTGTACGACCGATTGAGTCAAGTGGTCAATTGAGTCAATTCAAGTGTCCGGTATGATCTATTATGAAATTAGCTCTGTTAATAATGAGTGCATTGCTGTTCAGTAAGGAATGTTATTCATGCTTTTTTTATTTGTTTATTGATAAATTAATTGGGTAAATAAACACCTGAACGGTGGGTAAATGATAGAGATTATTTAGTAGGAGTATACTGTAGATTGCTAAAAAATAGACATAAAACTGTGAATAGTAGAGATATTAAGAAGAAATTTGGAAAAATTGTGGAAAAATTGCAGAAGGTTTAAAGCGAAAAGTCAAAATACATATTTTAATGCTAGCACCTATTAAATCCCATTAAATTACATCAGGTCATGAATGTCAAGGAATTGAATGTCGCAGGTAATAAATTTGCTAGTAATAATGACTATTCAAAATGGTTACTGCTGAAAAGGGAAAGAATGTATTGGTGATAACAATAGACAGGTAAGTGATTTTCGAATGAATTGTATGAATTCCAAACAATCCGTATCATTCATAGTAAGGAACGATCTTTTTGGAAAATGAGATCTGATCACAATATAATCCAAAATTTTAACCAATTTTTGAGAAGAAAATAATTCAGCATAACATGTAAAGCATTACTTCGGTGAGAATTGCTTAATTAGAATTGTATTTAATTGATATAGCGTAATTTGACAGAGAAATTCATATAGGAATCACTAAAAAACGAGGAAGTGAGCGGTACATGTTAAAAATTTGAACATCTGGAAGTTGTATAAGAGATCTATTCTTGAAATGGAGAGTTGCAAAATTAAAATGATCGATGTGAGAAAAATCAATTACAAAACAAAATTTGGTATAGTTTTATTTTCGCTGCTATGAAATGAATGCACCAGAATTAAAAAATGAATGATCGTTTGATCCTTTTCAAAATAAATGAAAAATTTTAGAGTAAAAAAGAATTAATACCAGCTATTGATTACTTGAGATTATATTGAAAGTTGTTAACTTTCAGTATTTTTGATTATATTTTTGAATGAGTTTTTTTAACAATATCAGTCGTTTGAGATTTTCGGAAAAAAATCGCAATGGTTGCAGATTTCGATTGCTGAAACTAGTTTATTCAAAGTAACAGTTGGTATCAGTGACGGAAAAGTAACATTATGAGTGATATTTTACATAAATTGAAGTTGATCCTAACACAACAATTCCCTTAAAAGATCAGGGGATATTATTGAAACAGAACGAACAATGTGGTAGAAATTTCAGCACTTAAATGTTATCACCAATTTGTGTATAAACATCATGCTTCGATATCAAATTATAGGAAAGCTCTGAATTACCTATAATCTGTTCAACATCAATATCAGAGTAAAAGTTGATAACCGGTGTAAGAAATGAACCTGGAACAGCTGGCTCATAATAATCGTATTCCAGATCGTGATCAGTATTAAATGAGAGTGATGAGTGTGCATCGTTACGCGGCGTCATTTGCGATGAATTAGTTTCTCGAGACCAAAATATTCCTAGAAAATATAGAAAAGGTTATATTCTGAAAGAAAAGATGCCAAAATATTAGATCAGTTAGACTAAAAGGGTAAAATTATTAAGTAACCCAAAAAAACCGAACAGAAGAATGCCACTTCCCATGAAACCTTTCAAAAATTACTGATTTTCAGCAAACATTCATACTTTTACTACTTTTTCTTTTAAATGCTCCAAACTTAAAAATTTCATATGATAACATTTAGATTTTTTTTTATTTTTTTTTTAAATTTTTTTTTATTTAGAAAACTTAAACCTTCCATAAAATCTCAACCTTTCTCATGAGGAAAACGTGGAGTCGATAATGCTGAAAGTTGTATACCGATAGAACGCTTCGTAACAACGGTTCTGTTAGATTTAATTTCTGTAACGTCAGTTTGACCAGACTGTATCATACTCAAATCAAACCTGAAACAAATTTCAAGAAATCGGAAAGCTCAATTTTAAATTTATGATGAAGCACACTTGATCGTAAAAGAGCACTGTCAGTTATTTAATTTGTGAAAAGGGTAAAAATTCCTGAATAATTATGATACCTCGGTTCGTCTAACGAATTGTCAATCCTTAGCTGTCGATTTTGCTTCCTTTTTGCCTTCCGAATAGCCGATTTGGTAATACAGGAGCAAAGAAATGGTGGGAGAGATATGATTAAAACAATAAATAAGCTTGAAAGGAGGAATGACAAATTACGATGACAAAACATAGAGATATGTGATAATCCCAGTGTTGGAACTGATGGTAGCATCTCATCGCTTGCTGCAATAAAACAAATATATCATGAATTCTGCAATTAATCTAAAATATAACTTTTGAGAGTAAACATGGATAATTTACATCTTCAGAATTAATTGATCATCGTTTGATGACGAGGAGTTAACTCTCATTTCAGATTTTTTGTGGAAGATATCGAGTTCATGTTAGAGTGGAAAGTACGCTGATACGCTGACAGAAATCTGCCAATTGAAGTGGAGACTCACAATTGATTTGCCATCAGTTTACCAAGAAAATCAATCATGCAATTTTGAATTCATGAAATCAGAAAATTTTTTGGGTTAAATTTCGGAGTATGTCAATATTGCACTCATAAAGCTAACGGAGAAAAGAATTATTTTGAATTATGGCAAACCATTTTTCCACTCAAAACTTATTTCCACTCCTGAGTTGGTGTTTGACGAGCTATTTATTTTTTGAAGTGAAACGACGAAGTAATCTTCGGAAGTGAACCACAAATTGCTTTGAATATGTCTGTTTTTTCCGGAGCTGTATACTAGTTCCTGAAATTACCGTATTATGTCGAAATTTCCTGGAAAAAAGAATTCCATGGTTTTGTGATGAACTGCTTTTGAATAGCCGATGAACTTTAAAAAAAACAAACGTCTTTTTTTAAACCGCGAAAAATTGCAAGTCTAAAATGACTGATAGTTGAATCGTGTTTTAATTTCAAGTCCAGAAATCTTCCATGAGATTTCAACACCCAATCTGTTGTTTCTTTACATGTTCGAGCGAAAAATCTTCCAGCGGTATAGCTGAGTAAACATCCACAATAGCATGATGTATCGCTTACTGCAGTGGTTACAGTTGCCAAGTCTGGAAGATGCCGGATTTCAACGGATAATTTTATCCCTCTTTTCAAGCACGGTGAAATCAGCGATTGTCAGGCAACATAAAGAATTTTTACCTGTACAATTGTCAGCATAACAATCTAAGAATTCGATAAAATTGCCTCCGCACAAATTTCCGCCGTTTTGTGGGACAGGTGAATCACATAAGCGCCATCGTCGCCGTAATCCATGTCCACAACTTGCAGAGCATAAGCTCCATGCAGACCAATCTCGCCAACCACCCTCAATCTGTCCTACTGAAATGTTGATTAAAAAATTATCCATATATTTAGCTAAGGCATTACACATCTCTCAGCTCCTATAACATTTCGAAAACTCCAAATACTTTTCTCAAAATTTTATTTGAAGCAAGGCAATGCTACTTATAAGCATATATTGGAAGGATAACGTAAGGCCTCTTTGCCCAATTATATAATCTGTTTTAATTTTTCGATGAATATTCTGCTGCATATATCAGTTATCAACCTTCCTGAAAAAATATCTTACTGTTACAGTTTCTGATTTGTGCTAGCCTGTATGACCGCGACATAAGTGATCTCAAGAGAAGCATGAAAAGACTCTTCTTTCCTTTTGTTCCTCAACTCTTCTCTTTACCCTCTCTCACTAATAATAATTATCATTAACTATTCATTGCGTAAAGATGATTTGCCGTAATTTGTTGAATGGAAATAATAAAGAGTACAATTGCCCCCGTTTTTGTTACTGGCTATATTCCCTCCTTTCTATTCTTCCTACGTCATGATGTTCACTGCGTTACTCCATACTTCTTTCCTTTGTATATCAAACGTTTGGGTATATCTTTTTCGAATCAATGAACTCGTTTATAATGTATGCTCCATTAAGTCCTCTAGCCTAGTCTTGTCGAGCTAATACTGACACGAGTGAGTACCTTTCGCATAGGAACAAATGAAATTGCGACATTAACTCGTTTGTTGGCGATAAACTCGAATCGATTAACCTTCCATTTACTATTTGTGAAACAAATACTAGTGCTCTGGAGTGCCTGATGATCACATTAAAATAAAAAATTTTGCAGAACTCCAGACATTGTAATTCCCTAAGGAAGCCAATAAACCCCCCATAATAATTACTTCAGTCTATTAATCAAATTTAACTGTTTAAAAAGAATCATTCCATTATTTCAATTCGTCTAAGATTTAAAGAATGCCATAATTTCAGTGAATCGTTTAAGCTATTACTGAGCTCTACTGTAACTTGAATTACTTTAAGTAAAATGAAGTGAAGCGCTATAGAATGAAAGTTGACATTTAGAAATGTACATGAAGCACAAAAGATATAAGCAGAATTTGAAAAGAAATTGGAATGGATTTGCTGAATAAGAATGGATTTGCTCCTCAGTTGAACGTATTTCTCTTTTACTGCTATCATAAACTCCCATTTTCCTTTTACTGATATCGTAGTCAACCATTTTCTTTTTACTAATATCATGACATGCATTCCATTCAAATGTATTGGTACTTGAAATTTTCTTTAATTATTATGAGGGCAAAAGCAGACTGCTTGACTGATTTACATAGAATATTTCATTTATTTCAGTCACGCTACCTATAATTACTGTAATTGTTCCCGAATAAGTGCTCAGGCAATTGTCCAGGAATAAACAGTCTCTAAAATACTTTTATCATTCTGCAGCAAATGTTTCGATAAAGAATTAGAGCTCTGTAAGCTTTATCAAATCAAAATTTGAAAAGCAAGATTCTCAAATTTCGAATCGTATCACAATAACTTCATATGATGCAATCCGAAGTTTGCATGTTTCCTATTAGAGAGAATCAAAATAAATCAGTTTCTAAAATTCATCGATAAAATTTCATTTCGGCTGAATTTTTCAGCCTTCAAAATTTCCATTCTTTAATAATCGAGTGCTTTTGTTTCTTTGCGACATTTTTCAGTCTTAGCAGTAAGCGAACAGTTCGATCTGTCGATTACTTCTAATAATTGTGTTAACACTCATTAAAGCTATTCAAAGTTCCATTTTTTTCTCGATCCTTCTAATAAAGTTTTTACAACGAGGAATGGTACGACTTTTGAATCAATTCAAAACTGTGAACATTTTAAGATTTCCAACTAAATCTTAAAATGTTCGAAGCAAAGTAACAATTCCTAATAAATTGCATTTTACATTTAAAGTTGTCAAGCAATATGGAAATTAACTGTTAAATGAGATTAAAATATGGAATGAAATGCTATTGGAAGAATGAAGTATTCAGTAAATTTTAGTAATTCGTCAAAGAATTGACTGGAAGATGAAAGTATAAAAGCAGCAGCATATGGCGACGATAGCGCGTAAACAATTTCTCATTTTAATTAAGCTGTCAATGAATGCAACTAATGAAGCTTATCCATACAGCGACATTGCTTAAAGATAATCGAAAATGTAGGCGTTCATCAGTGGGCAATAATATCCAAACGAAAAAATATGGTTAGATAACGAACAATGAGGTTAGGTAGGCTTCTAAGCGTAAAAAATGACCCTGAAGAGGTAGACAGGATCATATTTAGATCATAAACAAAATACTAATAGTTCATTGGTAGATTATCACTGCCAACATGGTCATAGCAGTGTAAATAAGATCAGTAATTAAAATCCCGAATGAAGCTTACTGTTTATTATATTTCAGTGAACAGTGAAAAAAATAAGAAGCTGAAAACTAACAATTTTCAGTATAGACGCATTGTCGTGCCCATTCACTGAAGCGTGCGGTAAATTTCTGCACTGATACAATTTCAAAGCAGAATTGCGCATAGATGATATCGAACTGATAACATGGCAGTTCAAGTGCTTGCTGTGATAACTCTTAAAAGACCTAATGCAATTAAATATTTAATGTAATTAAATATTTTAAATGAAAGAGTAGGATAGTAGCTCTCCAAAGTCTAAATTATAGTGAAATTTATTGAATTTAAAAATTTTGGAGATTGAATACTTACAGGATTTAAAAATTTTGGAAATTAAATCATCGAATGTTATAGCTATCTAGAAAAGCAATGATTTTTCAAGCTGCAATATTTGTGTTTTCCATTGATATTTAATAACTTAATGAAACTAAATCACATGGAAGGATTCAGAATCATCCCACGTAATTTGACCTCCACTTTAGGTTACATTTCTCTCAAACTATGATAATTTTAATAATTAAAACTATGATTGCAAACATTCTAAGAATTTTTCGATTGTCTGAACGATAATTTATCAGAATTAAATGCCAACTAGTGTATAACTGTTAACTATGTCAACCAAAAAAGGCTAAAGATTAAAAAGTCGATGATAGGAGGCATCAGGTGAGTTAATTGACCAAGCTTGTGAAAGGCCCGCAATCGATGACCGATTCTTTTTTGCTTGCGGGTAGACAGAGATTTAATTGAATGAAAGAAAAAAATTAGCGGAGTCTTTTTTAGGTGCAGAAATTTGATTACTTATTGGATGAAGAGAAATCTGAAGTTTAATTATTTTGTTGAAAAGCCTTTTGAGTGGATGCAACTTTTCCTTATCTCACTGTTGACATTTTATTCTGGCCGGAGGCGATAAAAGTCTTTATGGGTTTTATTTGCTGGAAATCAATGTCTTAGGAGAATTAATTTCTAAAGTGTCATTGAATAAGCAGTTTTGATCTTAGGTTTGCGTCTTGCTCCAGATGAAAATCAGATTAGTTACTTGCAAAAGATTTCTTTAGCCTGGTTTCCAGTAGTACTGAATTTTGCATACGGGATTAAACAAGCGCGTCTCTAATTGCCCATAAAAACGAAATAAAAATGAAAAAGCAAAGAAGGAATGCCTTCGTGAAAACTTTGAACAAATTTAGCAAATGAGCAATTTTGTTGAATGCTTATAAATGCTACCGATATCGTATTCTTCCATATAATACGATCGCTCGAAATTGGAATCTTCCGGAACAGCAAAAACACGCATTTTAAATTCCAAATTCTGAATTGGGCATGATAAATTAGTCCACGTTATTTTCAAGTAATCGAAACAACGAGGAAAAATGTATGGCCTTGGCAGGCTTATTGAAATTTCATTTGTTTGTTGTAGCTGAATCGCTTTAATTGCCTGTAATGAAAAAATAGAAATGGAGGATAATTTGAGGGGAAAAAACAATGTCATTATTTTTTCGAAATATTACGTAATAAAAATTAAGAAAGATAAGGCAGCTAAAGATGGAAAATTTTTTTAACATTTCAGTTCATATTTTAGGTAAGAATTAAAATATTATATAGCAGTGGAAATGAAAATTAATTTAACCATAATGTAAGACTGCCATAATCACCGGCAAATACTGCTAGAGGAAGTCATTAACCTTTTTGCTTTGATAACATCCGACAAGGACAGAAAGGGAAAGGTATATTAGTGATTTATCACTTACAGCGAAATGTTTCTTCAAGTTCAAAGAAAAAAGCAAAAGAAGAGGAAGCTTTTAATAGGCTAATGATTCCATTCATTGCAAACCGATTGCCATCTATTTTAGCACTAATTAGAGAAGATGTCAGCAAAGCATTACGTTCGTATAATTACGATCATTACGTTCGGATAATTCTAGATTGGAACGCAACCTTATATTAGTATGAATATGTTGCTAATAAGAAGGGAATCCGAAATTTAGTATTTAAGCATCTCCTTTCACAGTTAACTTCTAGATCTAAAGTTACTCTTTAGTTAGTAGATGGAAGAAGTATGTTAGGAAGAAAGTAAAATAAATATTCTGTCTTATTTGGCCTGATTTAAAAGCAAACGATTTTATGACATATCTACAAATAAATTTGGACAATTTACGGTAATATCAATTTGCATTTAGAATTCTTAATTATCTTTCAACTGTGTGATTAATTTAAAAGTTACTAATTAAAAAAGTTAACAAATAGCATGAAAGAGATCTAACCTGCACTGTCCATCCAGCATTCATTATGACAATTCTATAGATTCCTGGAAAACATAAATGATGACAGGGTAATATTACTTTTTTCCCCAACGGCATTTCAATTCCAGCATTAAATTTCAGATCATCAGTTTTTCTAATATTTATTATAGATGGAGTGTACTGTAAATGCAGTGACAAATTCAATTCGCTACAAAGAATGCTAAAATCGAATTCGATTTCCAACGGTTGACAAATAATAGGATTTTCCGGAATTTTCCAAAACTTCTTCCCGACGATAACCGAAAATTTGAGAGTTAGAATATTATTGATTAGCAGTTCATAGTGATCGGATGGAAATCCAAAACATCTACATGGAAATATTGCATTTCCCATCGCATTTAGTGAACAGATGGAATGATTCATATGCCGAATCCGAAAGAAACTTGCTCGAGGACTATGAAAAGGCACCGCTGTAAAAAGAAGAACTTCCCGAGGAAAAATGATTTCTTGCGACTTCGCCAAGTTAAAAACGGTCCGATCAATCAGCATAAATAAAACTGAAATGAGACATTGGAATGCGACAAGCATAACAAGACATCCACGGAGTAGGAATAAAAAACAGTTCAGTAGCTACGAAGATCAGAATTAAATATACAGAAGGTTACGGTAGGATGACGCCTTAACGCCATCGCTATTTCGAATTCGAAGTGGAATGTAATTAATTTGTAATGCAACGGTCGCCTGAAACTTTGCAAGAAATTCTGTTAATAATTTTAAGAAAGCGTAGAATTATACTAAAATCGCAAAATATGTTCCAGTATGGACAATTTTTAAAAAAGGAATAAAACAACAAAAGCTAAAAAGTTTAAAGTTTAAGATATTCAAAGAATAACGAAACAGAATTTTTATTGAGAATTTAATAACGTCATTTGTAATTTGTCACAAATATAGCCTGAGCATCACAGCGCGACGATGCAATTGAGATAGGGCCAATGCCTAGCATAGGCGGGCAATTCAAGAATAAACTCTTCCTGAAGGCCACTTCATAATTCTATGACTGTAGTAATAAAGCTTTCCTTCGGGCCCTTAGACATGCACATTTTTAATAAATCCTTGATACGTAACTTTTTTCTGGAAAGGCGAAGAAAAGAGAAAATTGGATTGTTACTGAATTTACAAATCTGCAGATAATTCATCTTACTTTTTATCAGCTGATCAGTGAGAGTTGTTTTAAAGCAAAAATTGTGCAGCAAAGATGAAAGTAGTCCAAACCAGTTAAATGATACTGGTGATAACAGAGTGATTAAAATTTTATCGAACCAACCATATATCGATCAAATTTCATTGTAATGGATCAAAAAAAATTAATTAAAGCAACTATGCAAAGAATTTTTCCCAAACAAAAAGTTACATTTCCCTCAAAAATGTTTTGAATAATGGACCAACCGTTAATTTTTTCGCGGTGACGACGGAGAAATCGTAAATTTATTGGTAAGGAATAAAGAATGGCAGATGTCTGATTATGCAACAATAAAAGCGTTGAAAAGACAAAAGCGCATCTGAAGTAGACATGTCGGTAAAAATGATTACTACTTAATCACATGTCAACATCAAATGCTTCCCTCAAAAGCTTTTAGAGCAAAATAGATTTATGGAGAGGAAACGAGGGACAAGAAAGGTAGGCACAGAAGCCCGAGGTATTTCAAAGCAGTCAAGTATACCAAATTTTGAAGTGGGATAAACAGCTGTAAGAAATGGAGGGATTTAATTTAAATTGAAAAATTTTTTACGGATTAAACCATCCGGTATTGTTGATGGGTCATTTTAAAGAAATCTTTTTTTTTGTTTAGTTAATCCATCGATGAAATTATTTGAGAATTTGATTGTATTTTTTGATCAAGCGTAGTTTTAAGAATGCTATTAAAAGGAATCATTCCGAAGACAGCTTTTGGGCTATTCTATTTGTTCATTGATGAAAAGGGAGGGCTCTCATTTATTTGTAGAGACAAAAATAGCCCGTAGAGATATAATTTTAGCTTATAACGATTGCAATGTTGTTATGGCGGATATATATTTTTCCTGTCCCATGGATCATTAGGCGTTTTTTTTTTTCCACTTGTTGAATATCGGAAGAGGACATATTGATGACAAGTTGACACAAGAAAGTTTTAGAAATATCTTTCTATTCAAACAGAAAACAAGATGTGAGTCAAATAATATGAAGAATAATGAGATTATTCATAAAAAGTGGTAGTGGAAGTTGGTCGATAAACAAACTGTTGTAGTCCTCCTTCTCTTTAGAGCCAGAACATTAGGCCACATAAGAGAAGAGTGGACAGGGGGCGAATGTAATGCACAATGCAAGCCTTCGTCGAACACTAGGAAGTATTGGGTGCAGAGACAAGAGGGCGGGATAGGATTAAAATTAGGTACAAATTAATTGGATTAGGAACGCAGAATATAACTGCGTCAATCTCATTACTACCTTTGCCTCTTGTAATGATCATTAATGCATTCAGAAAGTTTCAGATTTTAATGTTTCGATTTAATTCTTAGTGCGATATTGTGGCATATTATTTAAGGTTGAATCAAACAAATTAAGTCAATTCAGAACGACTGATTTCATTTCACACGTGTATATTTGGTGTATATTTGGCAAATTAAAACATAGAACTTTCCAATTTCCTTGAAAGTATGACGTGAATAGTTGGTTAGAAATATATAAAAAATGACTGTTAAGATTTAAAAAGCGTGTCATTTCAAATCAATTTTTATTTTTAAAATTATGGATAAAATCAGTGCTCGGAATATTTAACTGATTTAACCAACTTTTTCCGAATTTCGCCTTGGAATTATGAGCTTTGGAATATATATTTTCATCCTAGTTGAACTGTTAATTTATCTACCCTTAGGTGTATTGAATTATTGAACTGTTAAGCTGGTAAAAGCAATTTTCTCTAATAGGCTCGAAAAGGCTTTTTGCTTTGTCTAATGAATATTCCTGTCTTATTTTTCTGCAACCTTTTTAGCTAATACTGTTAATTTTGCAAATTATCATTCCATAGAGAACTATGTGGTCATTTCATTGTTTCAGGCTTCATTTAAGAAGCAGTGAAACAGTTCTGAGGACTTCATGAAATAAAGTTGAAAATGATAAGTTCGTACTCCTAGTTGATAAGACTTTTTAGATAGTAGTTTGTTAGATTATTACGCTCAATTGTGGCAAATTCATTTCATTTTCATTAATTTACATTCGAATTTGATTCATCATCAAAAAAGTCTAATTTTCATGCTTTTTGCATTCCCAAAAGAAGAAATTCTTGCGGCACATATTAGTTATTTGTATAAATTATTCATATATGGCACTGCGAATTCATTATTGGAAATTAAATTTGGAAAGAATCCGGATGATGGACATATTTGAAGCAAAGAAATGCTTTAAAGTAAGCTTGACTCATTTGAGTACTTCTCCTATTGGTTTCCTTTTTCAAAATTTCAATTTCTACTTTTAGTACTCTTTCCTGCTTACTCTTTCTTTCTTTTATTCTTAATAGTTTTTTCTTTTTTTTCTTTTTTTTTTTTTTTTTTTTTTTTATATAGCTTAAGATCTCAATTAACTTTTTTGGACATAGGAAAGGTAACTGCAGTTCAAGGATCGCTTCATTAAATGAAATTAGTACTGAAGCATTGCTTATATATCGAATTTCATTAGCTTCAAGTTAAATTATTCTCATTTGATTTAAAAATTATTTGACTACTGTGACAGGAAACTTTGTAAAACACAGACAATATCAAGAAATCTTAATCTATTTGAAACTGAAATGCGTTTGAAGATGACAGATATTATGATAATAGCCGATGACAATTTGATATTTTGGAAAGTTCGCCTCAGAAAGTTATTTAGTGAAAAATCATCGTTTGTACATTTAATGAACTAGTGCTATCCTCTTATTATATTAGCCATGAAATGATTACTTTGTGATACAAGATCGTGAAATTTGGTACAATATAATGAAATAAAACCTTGATTGTTCATAGAATCCACTCATTATGCATAACCGTCTAATATCGGAAATAATCTAAAGATAAGAAAGAAACAGAGAAGAGAACAGTCCCAAGCTTTTTTTTGTAATTTTCTTCAACTGAGAACAATCAATAAAATGATGAAGACAGAATTCTCGTGAGTGACTGCGACGCGTCCGTAACGTCCTTTTTTTTAAAATATGTTGCTAAGAAGCATAGCCAAGATAGATAATTACAAATATAATGGATCATCATAGGATTGTATGATGACATTTAAAGTACCAATTAGACGATTTTCAGCAAAAACATCATATTCCAGAGATCGCGTATCATTGTCAACATCTTCCTCAATATCTACTGCACCCAAAGTTAGATCACGAATTGCTCGATCTTCCACTAATTTTATTACAAATTTATGGGTCATATCTCTTCTAAAATTATCATAACTGCAAGATATGAATATTTTCATCAAATTGTCTGCATTATATTTAATATCAAAAAAAGTTTGACATAAATTGTCCAAGTTCCTACTGATCATTAACAATAAATTAATGTTGACATGACAAAGTTATCGGACTACTTCTCAATGAAATAGCTCTGTACAACTGTTATCATTTCCTAATTAACGTTTAATTTAGAACATAGATGGATGATTTTGTAAACCAAACCTATAAAAAATGAAACATTGGTTCCAGGAGACTTTAGTACCTTCAGTTGTTTTCGTCCGCACCATTTCTTTATCCCACTTGATAACAGCATATGTACGTATTGCTGAAATAATAGAAAATCTGTGAATAGAAAAAAAGTTTGCAAAATAGAAGGTTCAAATGGTTCAGAAAATTCAGTAAAAGACAAGAACATGCTAGATAAATCTTAAAATTGCATGAACAAGCTGATTCTAAACGATTTATGAATTGGCATTTAAAAAGTTGAAAACTTTAAAATTGGCTAATTTTATTTTGTTTAAAAACTTAGCAAAACGAACCTTCACTTTTATTGTTCAATTTTGCACCAACAATAGTAATTCGAGCAACAGAGTTCATTTTTCTGCATGAATATAATCCCCAACCGGGCCTATCTTTCTTGAGTGCTCGAGGAGCTATATTTTGTTCCGAATAAATTCGAAGCAAAAATTTAGCAAATTCGCGAGGTGCAAATGTCGTCGGAAATAGAATGTAACGGCCCTGCCGTAAATTTTTACAGTGCAAATACACTGAACGACCATAGTTATAATCTGATGTTGCCTCTGGATTTATCGCCTGAAAAGAAATTCGTCTTCTTTCATGAACTTCTTCATTCATTTAAATGAGCTAAGTGTTTCTTGAAATTCTTTATTAATCCTTTATCTAAGTTCATACGTGTTCGTGTTCTACTGTATTGTAATTTTCGTTCGAAAAAAGTATAAATTTTCAACGGCAATCATTTGATTTCAAAATTTAGTTAAATAACAAAATAGCATCTGATGAAGAAATACATCTGCTGATATCTGTAGATATTTTCAGCTTTAACCCAATGTAGCAAACCTGATGTATTCTGTACATTCGATTATCTTCCACTTTCATCAGATGCATCCCAATAGTTACCAATGGTTCAAGGTTTTTCTCACCTTCATTTTTCACTTTTTGTGTTAATGCAAATCGCACATCAGAATTGTCAACGTCGATATCAAATCGATACTGAAATACAGCAATATTAATTTTCTTGATATCTAAGTTAATTTTACCAATATCAAATGAATAACATCAATTACTAAGAGAGGACTATTAGAAAACAAAGAAAATTTTCAGTCTTGCATCAAACTGTTTCAGCCCATATTAAAAACTAAAACTAAAGTTAAAATTAGGTTTATATTAATAAAACAAATTAATTCAATGATTCAACGCAGTAATTCTTCAAGCAGTGGATGGACTAAATTAAAATTCTCCTCCCGAAATAAAAATAAGCGAATTTTTATTAGTGGATGAACTATTGGATACTTGATGTTGTTTCATTAAATGAAACATATTTCTGCGTACATATCTTACTAACACATTAATTGTGGTAAAAATAAAATATAGCATCCATTTATTCTGCTTAACTATTTTTATTATCGTTATAATTATAAAATTCTCCAGAAAATTTACAAAGATTTTTGATGAAATTTCATTTTTCTGGATATTAGGGGGAAAACCTGTGGATTGCAGCAAAATGTTGCCATAAAATTGATACATCCACCCGCTCGATCATTTGGTGCACCTTGTTTAGTACCATTTGACTTCCATTCGCCGAAAAATTTCCATTGATGAAATTTAGAGAATGACGACGTATTGAAAAGTTGACATACGCTAAGATCGGTAAAATAACGGATGAACTCATTCCATGGCATCCTAAAAACTCATTAATATCCTGGTCATCTTCATATATTTAAAAGTTTGTTAATTACTATGGATATAAGCAATGGATACAGGACAATAGCAACAGTAATATTCATGTATGGAAAATTGCGAAGTAATACAAGAAATGAATACCAGAATTCGCCATCCTCTTCAACGATAATACCAAGCTCTTTCTTATACTCATCTGTTACCTAAAAATTTCTTTCCATTCTTTCAATTCTCTTGTAAAAACTCTGCTCTTGTTTAATTATCCAATAATTTCAAAAATTTCTATGAGGAGTGCTACTGAAAATCGATGGCTTTACCATTGCCTCCTAAAAATTGAGTAGATTGAAAAAAACGGTCCAATGCCCAATATATTGCATATTTAAAAGTAAAATAATCAATTCATTTTTTAAGTAATTCTGGTAAAAACTGAAACATACTAAAAAGAATCTTACCTGTTCCCACTCTTCAGATCCATCGGACCAGGGTCCGTTCCATTCCTTTTCACCCCAAGGATTCTGTAGACGTATCAACATCTGACGTGATGCTTTAGTGAAAAATAAGGATGAACAACATTTGGCATCTAGCTCAAGGAAACGTACTGCGGTAACTGCATATGCATGACCCTTTATTAGGTCACATGTTAAGGTTTCTTCAATCTCTTCCTTGCTTTTAGCCTTAAAAAAGTAATCATAAAAACTTAATGTTTGAGATGTTAAAGTTAAAGCTTTCTTAAGATACCTTAGATAGATTATGTGAAAGAAGTTATATTAAAATTAAAATGTACAACAATTCATCAAGTTTGTTTACTACCAATATTCGATTTCAAATGAGGTAATTAATTCAATTTTTGTTTTCGATAAAAAAAAATATTTTTCTGTGTAAAAAATTACAGTTCCTAGAAATGTTTGCTTTTTTGTCATACAAATCACCAATTAAACTTTGATTTCTTTGCAGAGAGAGAGAGAGAGAGAACATGAAAAGAAATGGTTTCGTTATTGAAATAATTTCCTTTTCGACTATCAATGTTTTTTTAAATACGGAAACTAATAATTATCAAGAAGATTTATAATTGTTTGATTAAAATTCGTAACTTTTTCAAATGTACATTTTCATTGATTAAACTTTAATTAATCAATAACTAGAGGCTCTAATTATTTGAAAAAATTTTTGTCCTAGTGTTAATAGCGATTTTCAAACAATCTCAGACAAATCTAACTGATGATCAATCTAAATTAACTTACAAACTTTTACTTTTTGCTTCTCGAGCAGCATCAAAAAATATGACATTCAATATAATCAGGTTGTCTTAACTTCCTTATCATCTGCATTACTTCAGATTTTTCTCATTAAGGTCAAATTTATTCTTAGCTTCCAAAATGGCACACAGTGTAATTTTTTTATCACTTGAAAAATAAAAGACAATTTTTTCAAAATAATTTTGAAATTTCACATTCTAAATTTCTGCTTCTGATATTAAAATTTAACAAAAAGCGAACTTTTTAGCCTATTTTAGCGCTAAGGTGCAATTACCCATTGGGTGTTGACAAATTTTTCTTTTTTTAACTGTTCACAAATTTAGTTCGTTAAATATTAAACCATCAATTATACTCTCAGTGCACATCTATATTGTACAACACATCACCACTGTTACTACCTATGTGTAATTACTGATTAATATACAACTGTTTATGTTTCTCCTCTACAAAATTCACCTGAATAATTTTAAATATGTAAGAGTTTCGAATTGATAAGTGAGTGAACATATAATAAGGCAAATTTTGGATTTCAAATTGATAAAATAAATCTGAACCAGTTCGGATCATTTTTACGAAAGAATGGTAATATCAGCTATGCAATCATCATCATACATTGAGCGTACAGCGATTGCAGCAACGATGAGTGCCTGTTGATCAAAAGCTTCTTTTATTGTATGAAACAATTTTTCCGAGGAATCAGTCGAATCGTTCATTAGTTGCTTTTGGACATAAATTGTTTCCGCTACGCCACCTGATATATCTTCCAATGCATCAGCTAATTGACCACCAACTAAATTTTCATAACAACCATATAATCTGAAATGCAAAATTTTCCAAACAATTAAAATGTCCATCAAAATTCAATTATAGATCGATCTGATATTAAAAAATCTGATACAAAAATGTGGTCAGATCAAATCTTAAGTAGTTACTGCAAAAAGCCATGTAAAAATGTTTGTTTCAAATTTCTTCAAATTTTAACCATCTTTGACTATGATTATCATCTATAAAAATATTTTTTATCCGAAGTTTTATCGCCGTCGGTAAGAGTTATAGTAGAAGTAATGGGAAAGATCTATTTAGAATACTGTTACAGAAGAACTTGTTGAAATTTACCATTATTATTATAAGCAAGAAAAAAAAACTTGGCAAAAGCTTTTTCGAGCAAAGCACTCCAAAATTCATTGGATGATTTTGATCGCGCAAATATGAGTTTTCCATTTTGAGTTGGTAATAAATCATCAATGACAACTTCAATCCACTCATTGAAACGCCAGAAGCAAAAGCGGAATATACCGCAGTAATTGTTATTGTCTGTCCACTCTTGTCCACTAGCATCCGGTATCACCTTCCGATATATTTGCTTCATGATTAGGTTAGCAAACTGATTTAGTGGTTACCATTCGGTTAATATCATAACTATTTAGCTAGTGGAACGCTTAATATTGCTCTCCTCAGAATATTTTTACATTTTCTCTACTAGGTTAATGATTACAAGTTGTGTGAAACAACTAAACAACTTTAAAATTAAACTTTTTTGAGCAGTTCTTGATTGTGTGTAAGCGCGGAGCAGGCAGATACGAACCAACAGTTACCGAGTATTCCTTGGGTTACATCATTCGCCGTGGCACCTTCCACAAACAATTGTGGATTGTCAACAATGTCCTATAATTTTAGTATTGAAATGTGGAGTGATGCATGGAAGAAAAAATATAAGAAAGACCAGACAATTATGAAAGACTTCTTAATTAAAAAATCCATCCGAAACATATGTGCCCACTCTCCGAATCACATTGATCAAGATAAATGAGAAACTTTTGAAAATTGGCTTGGAGCTAAATTTCAGAACTGAATTGTGATTCAAGTTGATGATTATAATACGAAATGAAATGACATTTACGTGACAAGAAACAGTTCAGCCAACTAATGATAAGAAGAATGATGATAAATTCCACGTTAATTAACGTATGATATTGCGTATTCTTTTTCATTTGTCGATATTCTTTTACATTACATGAACGCATTATTTTTAAAATTCATAAATGACAATTTAAATTATCGCCATCACATATTCCATATTGATTAGGTCAAGTACAAGGACTTGATCAGTGATAACTTTCGAAAATGATGGCCGAGTAAATTACTATAAATTAAGTGTACTTTTATCCGATAGTAAAGTTTTTTATATTAAAGATAATCTTTTCTGATAGGAGCGCTTGCTGATATTGATTATCAGTAATCAACTGGTTTAAATTTTAACTATTGGAATTTGAATTGATTATATTCAAAGCAGTATTTTGTTTTTATATGAAGCTGATGGATGACTCTAAAAAAACGCTATAATATTAAAAGATTTAAAGTTAAAAAAGTGATGGGGATCAGAAACAATTTTCATCCTTTTACACTATTTAGTCCTTGCTTTTCAAGAAATTGTTTGCAGATGTGATAAGTTTTGAAGAGCAAAAAAAAGAAATTACTTACACCTGGTCGTTTCCATATAATATCAATTTCTGGATTAACCGGTCCCAGAAACAGGGAATCACTGGTGGGCGGAAACTGGACATCAACAAAAAGCTGTTTTTTCCGAATACATTCTGCTTTTAAGCGTCGATAGTTTTGTCCATGAAAGTATCGACTTTTCATAGCGACAACGTTATTATGACAGTGTTCGCTTTACATCGATTAAGACGACAGCCGGTGACGATCACTTCACCACGATTATCAATTAGAGGGTAATGTGTAATTCTAGAAGGGACATTAAAAAGGTATGTCTATGCAAGGACAAATACATATACAGTATGCACACACACTATAAAAGTATCTTTACATAAGAACGTCTGTTTAATTTGTATGGAAAAAGTTAAAATTTGGTTAAAAACATTTGAAAACAATCATTTTCCTTCTTCATTCCTTCTCTAAAATTATTAAATAGATCTTTGCAATTGCTTTTATGTCTGGTATGTTTTCCTTCAAATTATAATTAATGTGATATTGTGCAGTGATATACTAAAGATACACCAGCAACCCTGGATATTTCTGTATTTGTGGTAAGAGAAGAAAAGGTTATAAGTAAAGATGCATAAAAAAACGAATATGAACTTTCAGAAAATATAACTTGAAATGATTTAGTGATAACTTAACTGGTGAATGATAACTACCTTTTTTTAACCCCTGTGTTATCAACCCGGATGACATGACATGATAAATGCTGCAAGACTGCTTTCCAACAGGTTGAGAAAATGTGGCAGGGAATTTATAGGAAAAACAGGTAACGGCAGGTATTCTTTTATTTTTACCCTTCTGTCCCACATCTTCATGTAGGAATGTTCTACATTAAACATTAATTTCTAGAATACAAATTCAGATATCGACTGAAAAAAGCAATGTATGAAATTGTAGAATGCAAAATATGGTGATAAGGCGTGTCATAATAACGGTACTTTTTCTTTAACTTGACTTTCACTGCTGTTAAACTTAATTGTTCTTATTTCCATCTTCCTCATTAATTTCTGTTCAGCAAATAATTATATAAGCTAGTAAAACAAGGATGAGAAATTTGCTTTTATCTCCCAATAAGCTTAAACAGTGCAATTCAATTTCAGTCCTCTTATTGATCCTACTAGTGTTTGAGAATTTTATTTTACAATAATGAGGTACTATCATTAACAAGGTGACAACCAAGAATGTTTTTTTTAAGCAATGAGCTTATCGTAGTAGTGATGCTAAACTGTATTAAGATTACTGCGTAATCTCGGGGTATCGATATTTCCTTTTATTGTTAGAACAATTTGATCATAAAATAATGACGAGAAGTATTATAACGCATTTCTTTCCCTCACTGTAGCCCTAGAATTCACTAGACAGTCTGTATGGAATGTTAAATGGCATGAATAGTTGACATTAAATATCATTCTAGAATTCAAGGATCATTTTTACAATTTTGTTTCGACTAAACGCCATATTTATTTATAATCTTTCGTTATGTATTCAGTTGCAACTCGAACTTTAATATCATCCCTTCCTTTATTTGACGTTAATTCCCAATCACCGAAGAGAAGAGTGGTAAAAACAAATAGTTAAAGTATCTTTTAAAACAAAAGTATAAAACGACCCCAGAACGAATGTTCATATCTTCGTCTTCTCTACCTTAACGCGCATCAATTTGATTTGATTGGGAAGAAATTTCTTTGTACAATAACTAAAAATTTTTTATCGAATAGAAAGAAATTTTTGTCATGTATCAGATTACTCTGCTTTGTTCGTACTTTTCGATGATTTATGCATACTACGATGTAATTGACGTATGAAGTACATTTCCTTGCACCTTCATACAAAAATTCAGTTCCAAACTGTATTTTTCCGAAGAGAATTGTAAACAGCATATTGACTTCTTGAGATATTAAGTTTTGACAAATGAAATTCAAGACAAAACCTGCGCATTTTACTATTTGCCTTCGATGAATCGTTAGTTAATGCAGGAAGAAAAGGCAAAGTTATTAAAATATTCAAAGCAGCTACATCTGCTTCCGAAACACAACGACAATTACTCAGTTCCAGTTTCACGCCAACCATGATCACTAAAATCTAAATATAGTATAAAGGTAAATTAGCTGAGTCCTTAACAGTCTAGATTAAAGTCTGCTATAAAGTTGGACAGATATTTCCGCTTCAATTAACACAAACAGCGCTACTCGAAGATAATTGGGAAAAAAACCAGCTGGTAACTCTTGGTACGATAACACTGCACTTTTCTCAAATTTCTCGTTCAATTGATAACTGCATTCAGTGACGAAGCTTTGATATAATGTTGATTTCTTTTATCTAAAAGTTTATCCAAACTTTTACAGATTGTCATTAAACGGAGACTTGACGATAACAAAGTAGAAAAAGACAAGTGAGTTGTTGCCGGATGCTATCCATTAAATCTATAAAAAAAAAATATCGAGACACATATCATTTCAGTCTAAAACTACAACCATGACAGCTCTTTGATGTATTAAATAAAGACGAAAAATTATTCGTCAACTACAGAGGATAATAGCGTGAATACACACAGTATTCACTTTGCTGAGGGGGAAGAGGCAGATTATTTCCAGTACGCCTATGTACTTTTGTGAATCGTCTTTTTTTTTCTAACAAAATAAATAGATTGCCTATCTAGTCATTTATTTGCGTTCTAAATAAATGAACTTCGCACTTTAAGTCTACTATATGCAATTTGCAGTAATAACAGTATCACTATGACTCATAAAATTTGAAGTTAGGAAGTTAGAGAGAAAGGAAATTTCCGAAAACAAGTCAAGCAACTACTGTTACCAGCCCAAACTACCCCAAATTAACATCATTGGTTGCCCTACGTTAAAACTATTGTCACAATTTCAGAATTGCTTTGAGAATTTACAGATAAAGACAAACTAAAGAGATCGAGGAGCAATGATGCAAATCAAATCTCATCATTAATTTAAAATAGAATCTAATAATCACAGTGATACGGTCCACAACTGATCTCAACATCACTTTAAATTCATTCAAAGTGAAAACTTGTTTCAAGTTATCTGAGAAATTTAATTTTAAGCCCCCTAAAATTCATAAAATTATTAATTTATTCCCGAATTAAGAAAAAAAAACATATCAATCAAATTCAGTTATTCAATCTGATCTAAAAATAATTCTGAAATTACCTATAGCATCAGTCAGCACAAAAATGAAGCAAGGATAACATTAATGTACCAGTTCTTATCTTCATCTTGTAAGTCACATTAGTACACAGGAAGCAAGATAACTTTCCTCTCATAGCATCTGATGATTCTTTTTTTGAAAAATACTTATATCGTTGATGTTACCTATTAACTCCAATTTAGCCAGTTTAATATGTAATTTAGCATAGACGATTCACAGTTCACTTATTTTGATTTGTTTTCTTAGATCTTCACACAAAAGGAACACAAAAAAAAAAAAAGAAAATGGCGAATATCTGGCAATCTAGCAGAAAAGCTGCAAAAAGAAACAGAATTACCACTTGAACATTAGCAGCACATGTTCGATGATAATAAATCCCAACAATGATAATGACCTGGACAACGAAATTTATGTTTTTTTTTGCTTCATCGTTTTCACACATGTGACATTCAGCTAAATAACCAATACTATCTATTTATAGTGAGTATTAGCGGTTTCTGTCGACTGTATCATGCAAAGACCGAATGCATTTGTAAAAACATTCACGATTTTCAGCAGAAGCGACCAGTGAATCATCCACCATATAACGTTCAAAAATTCAATTCCTTCATAATGAGGAATATCCGGAAGATTGATAGCATGAATTATGTGTGTTATCCCAGGATCTTGTAGTTTCTGGAATCATCACAAGAAGAACCAAGACAGCAGTTTCCTTAATGTCTGAAGTCTTGAAATAAGTAATTCCAAATCAGTGCCTTAGTCAGTACATTGTCTTAGAATGTTAAAGCACTTTTTTCTTACACAATTTTTCTGAAAAGCACAATTTCTAAATCATAAGTATTTGTATTTTTTTAAATAACGGCAAGCCAGGCGAAATACCTTCTTATAAGTCTTTCTAATCATCTACCACTTTTTATTCATTTTAATCCAGATTTTCAATTTTTGTGAACTTTTATTTTCGGGTGACAGATTCTAACTTATCAAATTGTAATGAAACCCGCTATTTCAGAGAAATACAATAGTGACCACGAATCAGTATACAATAAAAACCTACTACTTGAGAAAATGTTAAACTTGTAAAAGGCCTAAAATATTCTTTTTCGTTTTTTGCAAATTAAAATTTGCTGTTAGCAAAATGATTAAAAATCCTTGTTTGCAGCGAAACTTACTGTCTGCTTATCTATATTTTAAAAAATCTTTCAAATTTAAATCTTTAGCAAAACATACCGAATAATAACCACTCATTCACATTTCATCCCCAACAATTTCACCACAACTTTATATTACTGTTTATATTAAACACAACTTTATATTAAACTTTATATTAAACAACTTTATATTAATTTTACTTTATATTAATGTGAATTTTATTTTGCTTTTCATTGCAAATAAATAATACTTTCCTTTCAATTATTATTCAAACTATTATTATTTTTCCTTTTGCTTTGGTAAGCATTATGAAGATCTGAGCAGTTTTATTCAATTTTTGTATGTCTTATAGAAATAATTAGTTGAAAGTAATTAATCAATATTGCGTAGAAAAACCTCTTAATTTTTATTCAGAAAAATCATGCGATGTAATAATCGTACAATTTTATAAATTGTAATGAATTTAGTGTTCAAAACAATCAATTCTTAAAATGTGATATTCCGAATTAAATTAATTCGTACGAAGTCTTCAAAACATTTAACAAATCAGTTGTGGTGAAAACTATACGATTATAGTAACAAAGGTTTACCTTCTCCGTAATGCAACCAAAATCATTTAAAAAAAGATAAAGTTGAATTCCTCAAAGTTGAAATATCACATAATTTTGGGGGTGACCATTTCTGTGGTAGTTCGAAATCAAAATGAATGATTTAAGGAATTACAATTTCTGGATAAAACGAGACACTTCTCACGAATATGATAGCAAAAGGTCAAATATTATTGAAGAGAGGAGTTAATTACTGGTGAAGTTGTAGAGGGGATTAAGTACTCTTGAGAAAAAAGTTCAGTACCTCATGATGAACTGAGGAAAAGATCAATCAATGTCAAGCATCAAAATGAACATTGACATTAATTTACGGATAATTGAAAAGTAAATGTCTTTTTTTGAGGACAATATCAGGACAGCTATATCAACTATAACACTTTAAATCATCTGAACCGAAGTTCAAAGCTCTTAATTATTATTAATGAATCACCTAAATAAGTACGTGTCCGAAGTGAAAAGCACGACACTCTTCAGTTTTCCAACGAAAATGTGCCGTACGGTTCTTTGCGGCGCATCCCATTTATTTTATCGACTAAAACGTTTCGTAATGTTTGTCGATTTCGGGGTACTTTTTGATTTGTTTCGTGATGTGAGTTATAATTTTTGATTTGTTTTCGTGAGTTATTAACACGCTTTTAAAGTACGTAATAGTTCCTCGAAATTGAATCTTTAAATATACAATTTAGTTGGTGAAACAAATCCAGATTAAGCGTGATACGCTGTGGTCATATGTCAGTTACGTTGCAGACGACTTTGGGTGATATCAAAATCGAATTGTATTGTGATTTATGCCCAAAGACGTGTGAAGTAAGCATTTTTATCTGATTACAAAGCTAAAGTGACGTTTGACTCATTTTTTTCAAGAAATATGTTTTGAAGTGGAAAATACATTATTCAAATACTTAAATGAAATTATCATATGCGATTTTTTTTTTTTTACATATAATCAGATTGTATAAATATACTTGGCTTTTGTTAGCATGAATCATTGGACAATCTTGAAAACATTGTATTATTTGTGAAAAGTCACTTCTGAAAGTTTAACTGACACATTTTAATTCTTTTTTACATTAAATTGTCAATTTGCAGAATTTTTTGGCATTGTGTGCAAGCGGTTACTACGATAACTGCATTTTTCATCGTAATATCAAAGATTTTATGGTGCAAACTGGTGACCCAACTGGTACAGGTAAAGGAGGTGATAGTATTTGGGGTGGACCAATTGAAGACGAATTAAACGCATCCTTGAAGGTATCTTTTCTGTTGCAGTGTGGCTGATGTTTTTTATGTGTTTTCATGTCAACTTCATTCATTTTTGCCGTATTATCTTTTGTAAAGTTCCTTATATGATTCAGTTTTTGAGCTGTAGAAATAAAAAACATATTTTTAATGACCAATATATCATTGTAGCACGACGCCAGGGGCGTTGTGTCTATGGCTGGTAACGGACCAAATACAAGTCGATCGCAATTTTTCATCACATACGCTAAACACCCAACATTGGATTTGAAATATACAATTTTTGGACGGTTTGTTTTGCTTTTTTTATAGTTTTTATTTTTGATATGTGTAGACTTGTTAAGATTTCTTTATTTTTTGTCAACATCATGCTTATTTTGCAAAATAATTTTTGTACTTTATGAAGTAAGTCATGAGATTCCTGTCGTTTGTATGTGCGGTAAATAGCAATCAAAGTTAATATTATTTGTAGCGTAATAAACGGATTTGACGTATTAGACGAGCTGGAAAAAGTCAAAGTTGACGCCAAATACCGTCCAGTTGTTGAACAGAAAATTCAAAATGTTATCATCCACGCTAATCCGATTGCCGAAATGGCGACCAATATTTGAAATTAGTTGTTTGAGTCGTATTTCAACATACGATATTGCATATCATCATTTTATTTATGCTTCTTCACGGCTGACCAAAAATAGATCATCAAGTTTTCATCTCACAAACACAAACAGGATTTTACTACGACATTTAAGCGATACAAAAGACATGAAACTGTTTAAATCCGACGAAGGGCACCCGATCGAGATAGAAAAAGAAATAGATTTGGAAACAATTCGAGAAATGCAAAAGTATTTTGAGCAGTATACTGAGGAATATGTTGAGATGGAAGCAGAGTCAGAAACTCCATACAAAACTGTAACAAAATCAGGTATGTATTGCTTACCTTTTGACCTGGAATTCTGCACCAGTCAATGTTGATTTAATATTTGAGAACGAATGACGTGATTTGAAATGGGCGTTTTCCTAGGGCAGCCGAAAAGGTGGAACTATCAAATTTTTATTACTAATGATTCCTTTACTTTATGATTATAATTATATACTTTCACAAATTATGAGATGATGTATACAGAGATTATTTTTCTTTAACTTTTTTATTTATTGCAGATCGCTTATGCCAACGGCTTAAACCTTTGTTGGATTTTGAACAAGATTCTTCATCAAGTCCGCTTAGCGTGAAAGAGATTGTGAATATACTGCGAGCCGAACGCTCCGAAGATATCGTTTGTATCAAAGTACCCATGGATGACGCATATGACAGATATTTTATTATTTGTACGCCTCATAATATGAGGCACGGTGACGCTATTGTGCTTGCTATACGGAAATGTTTCAAGCTTAAGACTAATCAACAAGTTTGTTATATTGCATTCCTATCTCAATTTTCTGTTCAGCTTTTCATAAATTGAAATGCGAACTGACTTTAGTTTTCTAAAGATTTATATGGGAATTAATTTTGCGGCTTTTTTTTCTTTTTTCTCACGTTGCAAATGCAGAACTGGATACTTCTACTTCCCATAACTTTGTTTTTTTTGCATCTTTGGTGACTGGAGTACCATTTTTGTCTGTGTGTTACCACTAGCGTTTTATTATGAATGTGGTCTAATCATGTCGTTATCACAGTGTTTTTTTTTTCCAAAAACTTTTGGATTTAAAAAAATTTAGGTAGAGCCACCGAGGAAAGCGAAAGTTGGTCGATGGTTGTGTTACACTTTTGAGAATATCTCAGTACATATAATGACTCGTGAAGCGCGACTTAAATATGATCTTGAAAGCCTTTGGGGCATCGGATGGATGGAGACATTCGACGATGCTGCCGATATTTCAAATTCAGAATTTTCGATACCTTAATTAAGCTGTTTTTCTTTTTGTTTTTGTTTTTTTTTTGCTTTTTTATTTTTTTCTTTTTTGTTTGTTATATATTGATAAATAAATAAACCTGAACAGAATGTATTATGCTTCATTTGAATACGACAAATGTAGAGCTTGGTTCTTATGTTGTGCTTTAACAGTATGTAGTAAATTCATAGTGTGTGTTTATTTTTTGGAAGTTTTATTGACAGATAAATATAGATTCGGTTTAAAACAACTGACGAATTATACATATAGGTTCTAAGTTTTTTATTACTATGTTAAATAAAAAAAAGTAAATACAGCTGTTGTTATCAAGTTTGTCTATCATTCTGATCTTCGTGAGAATATTGAACCTATTTTTCCCAATCAATTTTGACGAAGTTATTATGGCCAGATGAAATTCGTCGTTGCTATGTTGCTTTTGACTTTCTTCGAATTTCACGAAGAGAAAGGAGGAACACAATATTGCTCAATAGTAATACTTCGCATAAGGTTAACAAATCAAATTAACGAGTACTCATTAATGAAGCAAGCGCCGAAACTATAAATAACAATAATGCCATTTCCTGTTGTGACGTCATCTTATTTCTGAAGTGGTGAAGAAATAAAGGATTGTGGGTTTATTTCCAATTAAGTTTGAATTATGCTTCCATAATTATCCATAAGTTAATTAAGTTCTCTTGAGCACGTTGAAGGAATTCATTCTTCTAAATAGTTTTGTTTTCGTTGCGAACTATCTGTAACTTCGTTAATTGGAACACTTTTTTTTTCATAATTTCTTCAAAAGTATTCTTGATAAAGATATTGAAGACGATAATTCATGCTGCTTTATGATTAGCCAAATATTAAATTTCAATTATTTATATGATGATATAAATCAATCTCAATTTACTTACCACCAATCTCAATTTACTTACCATCAATCTCAGTTTACTTACTTTTGCCCTTCATCGTTCTGTTGTCATTTGTTTTGTTCATCATTTGTCAGAAAGTTTGTTTTGTTTTCATTAACCTTCAATTTTTTTTTTTTTTTTAATAATTTTTTGTAAATTCGGTTATTTCATACATTGCATATTCCGTTAAACATACCGGATCACGCTGTTGTTAAGCATCAAATTCCGAAAGCAAGCTCCGAACAGACTGTAGTAATGCTGAGAATATTCCTTGTTATGCTTTAAAACACTAGATCGTTCTTCCCATTCCCACTGTTTTACCATTATTTCTGTCCTTATCTGTGATTGCAGCAAAAACGAAGAAATATCATTGAAACATAGCGAAATATGAAGTCAACATGAGTATGAGTGATAGAATTTCGGGAAAATTTGAGAAGTAGGAGATAGAGGTGACAGAGGTAAAAGTAAGAGAATAATCATTGCATAACAGGGAAAAAATTCAGTAAAAATCCATATAATCGAAGTGCAGTACTGAATTTATACAATGGAATTTTTGGAATTTTTATGTATGAAATATCTATCAAAGTAAAAAGTTAATTGATTTTAGTAAAATGGAATTTGAAAAATTGGAAAATGAATAATCCAAATATATTTGTATTCTTTTTATTTCATTATTTTCCTTTTTATTACCAGTTCTTTACTACCAGTTTATTACCAGTAACCATAACTGTAACGTTGGGAGAAATTAGTGGCAGATTTTGTTACCTGTTAGGTTCAGATTAAGAGATCCGAAGTAACTTCTGATAATAAGAAATAGAAACAAGAAAAGATCGGAAAATGTCAAAGAGAACTTAAGAGTCTAAATTTAAAGAATTTTAATTCTAGTTTAAAGTTTCCTACTTATCTAGCAAAATTCATTGCCATTTTTTTTCAAGGGTCGTCTTCTCGCAATAAAAGATTTTTTTTACGCCTAAATTCAAACTGTTATTAAAATTTTGCGATTTATGTTATCAGTCTTCTTTGTTTGTTTATCAACTAACTATCGATTTGAACATTTACAATGAACAATTAAAGCAATTAAAGAATGATACACAATCATTTAATAATAACATCATTTGATTCAAAGAATTACATAGCACTGAAGAGTCCTTTTAAATTTTTGATCAATTTGAGAAACATACATTAATTCGGCTCTGTTCGTTCTAATAAACGAAGGATTAAGTGAACAGTACTTTGATCATATTGGCGCTAAGTTGCGTTCAACTTACAAAATTTGCAACTAAAATTTTTCTTACTAATATAACAATAGCGGAAGATTTGTCTTACATGTGTACTATGTGAATTGTTGATTCACTGCCGGATTTTGCTAAATGTCATGCATAACATTTGTAAATTTTGTTTTAAAAAGCTTAAACGTTTTTTAAAAAATCCACAGCCAATTACTGTAGCTAATTTTTTGTGGCCATTTCTATTGAGAAACTAAAGTTTTGTCAATTTGTCAATTTCATAAGAGTCCTAAATGATAAATTGTCAAAAATAGTAATGGAATAAAGAAATGAGTCTTTTTTTCAAGATTATATAATATTTGATTTATGCAATATCCATCACTCGTTTGCCTTTTGCAATTGCATGCACGATGTGAGAGACGTGAAGATTGCTTATTCGTTAATTATAACACTATTAATCTAAAAAATTACATGTGGCAGTATGAAAGAAGTAAGCCAATAATACCGTTTGCATCAGAGCTGTAATTATGCCAGGGACGAAATTTTAAACATCTGATAGAAAGGAAAATGGAAACCAACATTATCTTCATGGCATTTTATATTACTGTTGGTCATAAAGCAAACTTGAACATATAAAGAAATTGTTCAAAACATCCTACTTCAGTTCAGCATTTTTCTAATTTAATATTAATTGATAATGAAAGTAATAACATTCTTATTACGTCATATAACTGCAACATCCTGCTAATAATTTTGTTATCGCAGGCTATTAGCACACTTGCTAATCATTTATTATTAATTGGGTAAGTTGCAGAATTTCTACTAATACGTTAATTAATACTTTGCTGCCTTGGCAGATTTAATCATTTAACATAAAAATTTTGTCTCTAAAATTTACTTTTTCTTTTTAAGCGAATTAACTTACTTTAATGCATATCAATAAATTCGATAAATTCAGTAAAATAATTTCATTTTTTAGAATTCAATATTAGTCAGAAGCCGGGCAATATCATGATATAGTAGTCGGTTTAGTTTTGAAATATATAAACTTAAAAATTAAATTTACTCTGGTTGAGTATAACAAATAAAATTACTGTAATTTAGTGTATACTGTTTGTTGTTTTCGGATTAATTCCGCATATTCATTTCATGAATCTAACATTGATTTTTCCAGTCATTCTGTCTATTCTCTCCATTTTTGTGCATTATAGTTCAGCTTGAAGTAAATGAATTGCAAGCTTCATATTAAAGAAGGATAGAAATTTCATTTCATAGTGAAAAACAGTGTACTGAGTAGTTGAAGGATAATTTTCACTACAACTCATCGTTGTTATATTGTTAATTCACTTCGATTACTTCCATTTACGTCAATTGCACCCAAGTTTGTGAAAAGATATAATGACAAATAGAGTATGTTTCATGAAATTCGGCATTACAACTTTTCGCTTTTTGCTGTATGAAGCTTTTAATTGATGTATATAAAGAGAAAGGAAAGAAGAAAAGAAAAAGTATTCTCAGAGTTATTCGTCAAAATAACATTTTCTATCTGAAGTCTGACCTACGTGATCAATGAGATAGGAGAGGAATATATCGAAATAATGAGTCGAAATGTTTGGCATCACTAATAGAACCAGTATATCAGGCTAGTAAGTCCTTTCATCGTTATTAACAAGCCATAAATGCTTCCCAAGCAAAAACGCCGATTGTTCTGTCTTGAAAGTTTCTTGGCGTTTCTTTCGAATTTTAGGCCAAATTCTAAATGACAAAGTATGCTATTACCATAATATTTTTTTAGAGCAATTATGTCAACTGTTGCTTAAAGTTAATTCAAGAATTAACATAAATATCAAGCTGATATTTTAAACAATACCATAACCTCAACATTAATTTGTAACCAGATGATTTATAAAACGATAAGAATAACTGCCATCATTAGGCTACCAGGGACTAAATGGAGGTGGGATGTTTAATTGTTGGAATAAACTTAACAGAGGGTCAAATAAGCTAAACTTTTTTTAATAGCGGTTGAACTTGAGCACAGTTAGTACAAATAACTTTTGAGCCATGGAGTGCTTTGTTCCTTCCTTTTTTCAGATTCAAGAATTTCCAATGAAAGACTATAAAAGACATTACTAAATTCGGTAAATTTAAGTCTTATTTAAATTTAGAAAAAAAATGCGATGGTCCTAACGTTGTAAAAGATAGAATCATCACTTTAACAAATGAGTATTGGATAATTGAAGTTCACCATTTGATTGACTCATTTTAGTATTTACTTGACCATATTGCACCATTTTAATCAACTTTTATTGTTTCTACAAAACAATTTTTTCTAAAATATTCTCAACAAATATTTACAACAATTATTTACTTCATTCATTTCCTAAAGATGTTTGTTAAGTCTTTCTTCCCGTATTTCGTCCATCACTTTTTTCAATTTCTTACTCTTATCAGAAGTATATTCTCTTTCTCAAATGATTATTTTATTTCAATCTTCGAATCGATTGGCATTCATATTTTCTTTTTCTTTAATCAAATATATACTTCTCGAATGAATTTAATTTCTAAAGTTACTTAGAATTGAAACCAAATAGTGCTATTTGGGTTTAAACCAGAAAGTCAGAACAATTGGTATTAGTGTTTTAAAAAACTGCGTTTTCTTTTGAGTAGGCTTCCGGCATTAATAAAAAACTGACATCGAAATCTTTTATCTCTTTCGGTAGATTTCTCTTCTCAACTTTTTTTTTTGATTGCTAATTTTTATTTATAAATAATGATTTGAGATTAACGTTGGAATATCGTCAATAATAACAACAACTGTTACTTCTATACTTGTCTTTATAAAACGATTTTTCATTTTATCATCTCTTCAATGATAGAAAGTTTTATGTATTCCAAAATACAAAAGTTGAAATTATTTTTAGTCTGCAACTGAAAGACTAATTTCTTATGTTTTTCTATGCAACTTTGTTCGGTCAGTAATTTTATTTGTCCTTTGTGAGATTTTCTGTTTATCAGTAATTTTATAAATTATCGGTTGTTTTATTCTTATCAACGATCGATGAATTCATATATTGCTTTACTGCTAGCTTTCCTGATCAAATGAGTGCAATCAGTGCAATGGATGAACGTATTATCTTAAACGTTGGAGGAATAAGACACGAAACATGTCAAGCGACATTAAAGAAAATTCCGGCTACACGTCTTTCACGTTTGACACCATCAGTTGTAAATTTCGACCCGTTGCTCAATGAGTACTTCTTTGATCGCCATCCTGTTGTTTTTGCTCAAGTATGTTTTAAATAAACGAAAAAAAAGTTTACACGAAACAGCTCATTTGAATGTTCCGTTAAGGTACCAATTTTAATAATAAGCCACATTTAAGCAAACTACTGTCTGTAATAGGCCATAATTTAGGTCTTTTTAATAATGTCAAACGCACTCAAAGCTATTTTTTATTTCCGGCAAAAATTATTCGTCGATTTGCAATAGAATTTATTTTCGTTGTTATGGCAAAATAAATTCAACACTCTCTGGTTTCTTACAAAAACTTTCTAATGATTTGTAAAAATATACGCATTTATAAGAAGCGCAATTTATTCAATCACTGTCATATCATTCACATAAATATTGCAGTAAACAAAAAGTTTGAAAAAGTCGAGAACTCTCTTAAATTTATTATTTCTTTAAACAATTCTTTTGCATCCTTTTTCTGATATTTTAAAATATCACAGCAGCCAATCAAACAATACCTGAAACTTTTTACTAATCATGACAATATTTAATTGTATTCTCTCCCAGTCATTTCCCTAACGAAAACATCTGTTAGTCTCGGTCTGCTACTCTCTTCTTCTTTACCCCTATTGTTTATATTTAAAAGCTTTACTACACTTTGCTTATAATATTCACTTATTACTATAGAAAATTAAGTCCTTATGTGATTGTTTCAAAATTGCCCAGAGCATACTAAAGAAATGCCAAGTATTTTGAAGCAGTCTTTAAGTGCTCAAGATTTTCATTTATCAGTTGTTAAACAAAATGAAAACGCGAAACAATGATTTTAAATTGCATTTTCATTTTATAAAATTTTTTAAGGTAAAACATCACATTAAATCCAACGTGGCGAATCAAAAATTGTTTGATCATAAAGTTAAAAAATAATTTTTTCTAAAAGATTCTTTCAACTATTTTAACAATAAAGAATGCTGCTGTTTGTTACAGATACTGAATTATTACCGCACTGGTAAATTGCATTATCCTACCGATGTATGCGGTCCACTATTCGAGGAGGAGTTGGAATACTGGGGTCTTGATGCGAATCAGGTTGAACCTTGTTGCTGGATGACTTACACTGGACACAGGTTAAGGAATTCCTAAATGATCTTCAAAAGGCGTCAGGAAAGAATTAGTCTAATTAGTGAATAGAACCTTCATTAGAAAAAGTGAATGGTTGACAGTAAAATCATAAATACTTGCTGACATGTCAAAGGTAAGCAATGGGAATTTAATTTCATCAAAGAAACAGAAACAAATACAAAAACAATAAAAATGTTGGAAGTTTTATTTTTTTGAAATGCTCAACATTTTCTTAAGAAAAGTATTAAAATTTTTTTAGAAAAAGGAATAATTGAAGGATTTGCAGAAATACTCAAGCAACATTGGCAGTTTTGGATGCCTTAGATAATAACTGTAACATCAGTGTTGACTCTGACGAACGTGAAGAGAGTACGATGAAAAAATTTGGTTGGGAAGAGAAATACAACCAGGGTCGTGTTAATTTTTGGATGAAATTAAAGCCCAAAGTATGGGCTTTATTCGATGAGCCTTACTCATCGAAAGCTGCAAAGGTATGGTGGATTGAATATTAGGAGTGGAAACTGTTTTAAATTTGAGTTTTGACTAATGCTTCATATTTAGCAATCTGAGACAAATGATATTAGGTTAAAAGAATATCAGTTCACATTTGTGTGGAAATATTGCGAAAGAAAGATATTGGACGCTATTGGCAAATGACTCTAAAAATAATTCATTGAAAGCTAAATTTCAAATGCGTCAGTTATTTTGTCTTTATCATTTTGTATGTTTTCAGTATTTTGCTTTAGGTAATAGAAACGATATCGATATGTTTTATAGTAATTAGCATAATATCATTCTGCTTGAAAACACATCCGGATTTTCGTACGACCGTTTTGTCTTCCGTAAGCATTACGAATGACTATATTGGAATCCAGAAGATATCCTCAGAGCCTTATCCTGCTTTCAGTCAGGTAATGACGACCATTTCTAAACCACGAGTAATATAATGATTGAATATAATGGTAAATCGGTTAATTTTTAACCGCCTGCGACACTTACGATAGTATCAAGTAGCATTCTTCCTTCACCAACACAGTTGCTACATATGGATTGTATTATTTTTGTCATTATTAAAAGAAAAAGAGAAATGAAGAAGGTTACATCAATTTAGTTCAATTTTAGATTGAATATTTATGTAATTTATGGTTTACACTTGAAATAGTTACGAAATTTATATTTTGTCCAAATAAATGGTATTTCTTCTGGTCAGCGATTAACATTATTGATTTGGTTGGTTCTTCCGTCTTGAATTTTCTTTTATTTGTTAAATTTCCGTATTGAGCGGTTCCAAAAATCTTTGAGTGTTTCATTTGACCTGTCGGATCCAGTCCATTGTTGTAACTGATACTTTTGAAATCTTGTAACTGACCAATCATTAGCCTTTTTAGACGACTTGTTTGCAGCAACTTTTGACCCATAAAATAGTACATATTTCTGGCTTCAGTATTTTATTATTAAAGACCGCAACGTTTGGTTTCTACGTGGACATTATATTAATGCGTGTATTCCACGAAGAAGCGTCAGAAGGTGTAATCGAGTTCCTATCTATGATCCGTATATTAAGAATGTTCAAACTGACCCAACATAACCGAGGTCTTCAAATACTCATTCAGACATTCCGTGCTTCTGCCAAACAACTCATCCTACTGGTCAGTTAATTCACTGTTACAAAAAATGTTTATACCTATTACTTTCAATTTCTTACCATCCAGCAACTTCATTTCCAGACTCATGCAAATAAAGTCCGAAAATTAACATCCATGAATAAAAAAGTGAATACTACATGTAATCAGTGATGAAAAAGTTACATTTCTTCATTTATAAATGTGAAAAAAAGATGTCACTTGTGTAGTACTAACGTCATACTGTGCCAGATGGCGTGGTACCGTACTTGTGGTACCATTTTAGTAGAGATTGCAATCCTTAAGTTTTAAATGATTACTATAATTGCTGCGAAGAAAAGTAACTTAAACACTCACAATAATTTTTCCAAAGAAATTCCCCTTTTCAGGCATTTTTTCTTGTGCTTGGTATTGTAATATTTGCAACATTGGTATATTATGCGGAAAAACTAGAAAATAATCCTGAAAATCAATTTGTTAGTATACCAGTCAGCTTATGGTGGGCGATATGCACAATGACAACGGTTGGTACCTGCGCATCCCATCCATTGTTATAGTACCATATACAATATCTGTGTAGCACATCATGTGGTATGATCTTATTATTTAGAGACTAAGAATTTCTAATTTGAAAGCCAATGGACATCTTGAATGTTTTATTATTCTCCCATGACAATTACAAGAGAATGATGGGAACAGAAAGTATCAGTAGTCTTATCAGGTTGGTTACGGTGATTTGACGCCGCGTACAACAATGGGGCGTTTAGTGGGAAGTTTATGTGCCGTGATGGGTGTATTAACAATTGCTCTTCCGGTACCCGTCATCGTTGGCAATTTTGCAATGTTTTACTCTCATATAGAAGCCCGAGAGAAATTACCAAGAAAACGTCGACGTGTATTACCTCGTTCCGAGGTAACCAACCTTTAAAAACAAAAACGTCATTTTCAACTTCCTTTTTCTTATAGATCTTAATGTTGAGGTATTGTTTCTAAAAAAAATTTTCATTTTTCCTTATAACTTATGCAAAACGAAAGCTTTCCAAATCAGTTTATGTTAAAGTGGATTGCTTGAAATTTCACAAAGATAAAACTAAATTAAAGGCTGAAATTGGAGGATAGCGAATATACAGTGATTCATTAAATTAATAATTTAAGGTTCGTATGCAAATGCGTGGTTTTGAAGTTATCACGAAATAATGTCTCGATATTTCTTCTAAACGATTCTGGTTTCTAAAATATTTCAAGTTTTGAAATCATCAAAGTGAACCTGAAAAGAACAGGAAGACGTTCAATTATGTCTTGTTTTTACGACCTTGTCTCATAGGAGACCAAAGGCAACCGTGTCCACCAAGCAATGATTGTACTACTTTGATTTTAATAAACAATGTGTCATTTAGAAATGATGTCCAAAACAAAGAAGAAGTCGATTTTGCATTTAATTTCTAAATCGGCAACTTTCTTATAAATTTAGACATTTTTAACACTTTAAAATGTCATGAAAGTAAGAAAATGCTTTTTTTCAGAATAAAATTAACGGCTAAAAAATTTGATATTTAATGCAATAAGTTTTTCGAATGATAAATTTTTTTATTATATAAAGCAAATTTTTTTAATGGCTAAGAATTTTATTCTAACTAATTGGATTAACATTGAGAGCGAGATGAAGTAAGCATCCTTTAGAATTTTTCTATATGATATGTATGGCGAGATTAAGTTATTGGGTGGAAAACAACTCTAATCACTTCTCATCAAATTTTTTAATTGTTCAGTTCGAGCAATTTCGCGAATAAATAACGTTCTCCTAACTTCCATTTAAAAAAATCAAATAAAAATCTGTCTTTATGACGTTTTGGAAATTTTAAAAATTGAAAAAAAATTAAAGAATTTGATGCGAAGTGGTTGCATTAATTTTGAGAGGAAAAATTAACATTCGATTGTTCATATTCATTTTAATTGCATCTAAGTTTTCCTCTCAGTTTCATATATTCATATTAAAGCCTAAAGTAATATGTAATTCGTGGAATTATCATCACCTTTTTGTAGGCTGAAGTCCATAAATAACAGTTTAAACCATTCGCTGACCATGAATAATAGATTTCAACCAGGTCATTAATTACTGGTGACAACCCATCGATGGTATGCATCGCATGTGTAAAGTAGAAAAGTTCCAATTGTAAATATCTGCAAGTTTTAACATTCCACTGAAATCATTTATTCCATGTTTTGCGCAGAATGTGACTATTGAACTGAATGCTGTTAGGAATTAAAAATATACTTTTCATTGAAATATGCTAGCGCGAAAAAATTTTCCTGAAACTTAATTCGTCGAAAATTTAAAAAATTAAGTAGTTCTCCCATTGATTCTAGTTTAGTGTCATTCATATTAAATATGTTTACAAGAGATAAATTCAAATGACGATTGAAATAATCAGAAGAAAAGAATTAGGCAAAATGAATTATATATTGAAAGATGATCTCAAATATCATTGATGAGATGCTGTCGCCAAACAGATGTTACCACTTCCAGTGCGACATCTAATTAGTCTATCAAAGAAGTAGAAAAGTAAATAGAACATTAGAATTGCTGCTGTTTCATTGGAGCTATCCTTCTTATCCACTAATTTATCACCATTAATACACATTTCTTGTCTTCCTTTTTACTTTTTCTATTCTCATTACCTGCCTCTTGTTAGGCGCCTATTTATTTTATTTCTTAAATAAGGAAATTTCGTCAATGATTACAAAGATTGCAATTTTTTGCTGCAACTAACCATTTCAATTGCCCACGGGAAAATGAGCTTCATTGGTAGGACTGCAACAAATAGTATTATCGTTCCAATGCCATAAAGTACACATGTTAGCAATGTATAGAACTTCTCCTAAAAATATGAAGAATCGTTTGATTACCGAAACGTTCAATTTTAAAATACTTTAAATATTAAACGACAAATTTGCTTATTATCAATAAATTTGTCACTTCCCAAAATATCTTTTTGGCTTGTGATAATGCAAGCAGTTTAATTATTATATGGATGAATCAGAATAAATGAATATGCATATATTCAAATAGCTAAAGAACATTTGGTGCAAAAACTGTCGCAATGCCGAGAAATATTGAGACAGCTTGCTTTCTCGATCTTTGATAGTTGAAATTTTATATTTAGCATTCTATATTTAGCATTTTTGATTATTATAGCCTATGAAGCTACTGAGAGGTGAAATCATTGAGTAAGCTGACTATCAAATCTTTACCGAGTCTATGCGTTCCATTTACGATTTACGATTTTATGATCACCGAAATAGGTACTCGGTACAAGGTCACACAATTTAATATCCTTAACTATTCAGTACGGATTTGTATATCTGTTGACCATTAGTTTACTGGCAGAAACCCTAATAACCTCTAATTTTCCATTTATGAAAGTTGATCAAAAAAAAAAATCACCAAAATAGGGAAATTAAACCGGTAGTAGGCATCCGGTATACTGCACAAATGGCACAAGGTTAGGATAGTGGTACAAACGAGTACGAACGAATTTACACATACTATTACAAATAGGTGACCGAATGAATAGACATTTCGCGTACATTTCAGTTCAGTATTATTCGGGAAGCAACCAATGGAAAACCCGACACATATCAATCCAAAAATCTGAAAAACAATTGAGACGAATAATTGATATGCAGCATAGCAGGTTACCATATTTTGGCAAATACTATGCTTGATAATAATTAAGTAATTAATACGCCATTTAATGGTTTAGCAATTATTAAAATCTTGGAACTATACAATAATTCAACATAGTGTATGCAGGTATGGAATATCATTTCGAAATTGTATGCCGGAGAAGGCCAAATTATAAAGCTTAAAATAAGTTGGATAAAATTCACTACGTAAAATGTTTAATTAATACAAATTTTGATCCACTAGTTAATTAAATTGATTGATATGTATAATCAGCAAAACTTTATCTTATTAATTAATAAGAAGTTAAATGAAAAAACTTAAAATCAAAAAGCATTGAATTAATGAAATAATTTATGAAAAGAATTTCTCTCTTTTCCATCTCTTCTTAGCAATTTTTACTTTATCATTTTATCAACGTTTCTTCTTCCATCATTGATTAATTGATGATGAACACAGAGAACAATCAATGTGTCCCAGAAAAACCACTCAAAAATTGATGAAAAGATAAATCAACAATGGAACATTCGAAAATATTAAATAGATGCGAAGAATAATTTCAGAAATGAAATAGACAGGAACAGTTATACTGTTCCTATTGCATTATAAATACATTCTATCGATCATAATTTTTAGTTCGTAATGTTTTCTTAGTAAATGAAATAAATTTTAGCAACACTTACGAATTCCAATAATTTCAACAAATTTGATGTCTCTTTGAGAAAACTACGATTGATGCGAATTGATGCCGATGCTGTCATCCTTCTTCAAATAATACTGAATAACAATGTGCTCTTAACAGTTTCGTACAATACAGTACGTTTATCAGTGAATACTATAAATACACACATACACACACACACACACACATACATACACATACACACACACATACACATATACACACATACACAGATAGATACAGAGAGACAACACTGTACTGATGAGCCTTATAGTATTGGGGAAAAGAATATGACGTGACGTGACGTGACGCAGTGTAATGTAATGTAATGTGATTTGATTCATAGCGCTATTTACACTAATCTTTCATTTTAATCGATTTTGAAAATGAATAGGAGGAAAAAAGCGGGTGAAAGAAAAGGCTTTCTCTGTTTCTATCAATTCTAATCCCGAATTTCAATTTTATTTTACCAGTAAATGGACTACCTCAAAACTACCTCATTTTCATATAATATTTACTATTATTTGCAGTATTTCTGCTTTACAAGGAAATTAGCAAATCTTCATCTGCAGTTTTCATGTAACACGCACCAAATTCTGCAAATGTTGTCAAAATTCAACGATCATCAACGGGTCATTCTATCATAGATTGCAAGCGATTTTGCAATCTATTAATTGAGATATTTTCTGATAATGAATTAATACTTTGTCAACTTGAACATTTTGAAAATATTATTTTAAATAATTTTTGATTTATTTCACTGTCTATATATTTTTCCTGCTGTAAAGCGAACTCTTCAGATTCTGTCTTTGGAGTTCGAAGAAGAATGAAAAATGTCTAAATTAATTGAGGTGTTGATGCAATAACATTAAGTAATAGGTGGGAGAAATCGATGGATTTGATTGCTTACATAGAATTACTATCTGTTTTGATGGAACTCAATAATTTTTAATTAACTTTACTTCCTTCTATGTACTATTGATTTGTGTTACTGTTATCAGAGTCCTGATATTATGAATGAAAATTTGTTTGCATATCAGTGACTTGAATAATGATGGATGGAGCAACAGTAAACAGGAAACTTAGATTTCTCTGTTGTTCATTTGTATCGATTCAGCTTTTGTCCTTGAATTTATCCATGAAATTGTTTGATGACCATTCACTATTCACGTTGAGGTAATTTATAAGTCACTTTGGTGAAAATTAAAATATCCATTGACTGGTTCAATTAGCAAGAGAAATTGATACACATGAAGTCGTAGTGCGATGAGTTCTATTTACAGGTAACCATTTTGGTAGACAGAAATGTTGAATCCGGAAAATGTTTATCTTTTGCGATAAAATGCAGTTATCGAAGAATCACTTGAATACTGAATTATCAGTATGAATCTCATTTAGTGACATAAACGTCCATTTAAATGATTTCCAAAGATATCTTAAGATAATTTTACCGCTAAAATAAACGAAAAATATGTTAGAACAAACTCCACTTGATTTCTTTCGATTTAGACAATCTGTTGATGAATAAAGGGTAAAGATGCTGTGGCAGTGCCATCGAAAAATACGGAACATATCTATAAGAAATTTTTTTCTTGTCCGGAATAAATTCCTCTCAGATTCATTTAAAATCGGTAATCATTTTAAGTCTGCTATTTTTCATTAAATTCTTAGGGTTCTTCACATGAACATAACTTTAGATCAGAAATATAATTTCAATCCCATGACTCATGCTGAACATTAATTGTTACCGGGTACGCAGATCTTTGCGAAATATATTATATCCTTATTTGGAATGTACTCAGCATTTCCAGCGGGAGTAATTGATGTGCTGACTAAAATGCATCGTTTACTGATCCGGTTGTATTGGGCATTGTGACATTTGACCGGTAGAAGATTTTTTCTATTAAGCTGAAAAACCGGATGGAGTGAGAAACATCTAAAAGTCGTTTCGGCTAATGTAATTTCAACTTTATGCTTGAGATTGGCGGAATGGCCTTACAGTATAGCAATTACTCAGAATTTTCGTCTTCAAAATCAAAGAAGAAATTTAATTTTACCGATGTTACCTTATTTTTCACGCAGATATGCAAGCATACTTCGGGCGTGTGTGTTTGAAATGTTGCTACGCCGTCAGAAACCATTTGAATACCATCGATAGCTTCAATATAAGTTGAAAAATTAGATGCGCATTCTGAAAGATTATGTTTTGGAATGACTATATATTTTAAGATTTAATGTTTACTTTCGATTTTTCACGACACAAATTTAAAATTACATAATGACATAATTAGACTAATGATTTGTTAAAAAGGTCATTCGCTCCTATTTTTATGATTGTTCTAGGCTTCGCCTTTATCTGTCTCGAAATCATAATCATTTTTATAATTAAAAATGAACTACGTGATTAGAAGGATTTATCGAAAAACGACGATAAGCCTACTGTGCTAGATAAATTAGCAGATACCCGAAATTTATGCTGTAGTTCGCTGATGGAAGAGTACTGATAAGATATTGGTACCTCTAATTTGGATGTGCCGATTATTGCACTTGGTTTAATAATCTTTTGAATTACTAATTTATTATCTAGTATTGGAGACTTCCTCTGTTCGTTGACCGTGCCGACACTGCTACTATCTGGATGGTAAATGCCTTTTGCTCAGAAATAACATTTCCACTTAGGTGATCTGATACTTTTAAATTACAATCATGAGTTAAATACAGAAGGAAGCCAACAGCTGATGCTATGGATGATACCCATGATTTCATCCTGAAATAAGTCCAATTTTCATTTATTACTGAAAAATATTAATAGTCAGTTAGTTGGTTATGGTTACATTTTTAATAATGATATGTTATCAATGCAATAACTTATGTTTATGACAAAAAAAGACATAACAGTTTTTGCAGATGATAAATAAAGATCAAAAAATTGTATAATTTATTGTAAATTGACAAGAAAAGTGAACCAAGGCAAAATTATTTGCTTTCTCTTACAATTCCAATCTCCATACAGAAGTTAGGTGACCTTCTGAAAATAATAATATAAGCACATAAACTATTTATAAACAAATACATCAGTCATTAAATCTGTCCATATTAATTAAAAAAAAGAAAAGTCAAAGAATGTTTGATTTGGAAACCTCAGTAAAAATGACAAAAGTAATATCATCGAAGGTTACGGTTCAGTTGGACAACTTGGAAGCATCGATGTCGTACGTTTCAACGTTAATGCGTCTCTCAGAAGTGAAAAATTCTCTCAGAATCCCTCAAAAAGTGTAAAATTAAAATTAATCTTTTTGCTCCGGTTGTTTTCTTCGTATCGTAACCACAATATCACACAATTCTCATTCATTCTAAAATATCAATTTACGAGGAAGCGTATTCAGAACTATTAGGTACTATATAAAGATTACAAATGAACATTAATCTCGGAAGCATTATTAGAACTTTCACCAAAAGAAAATTCAAATGTTAACCAGTAAATTATTCTTTTTAATCTTATTCACCAATTAGAATAATCAGCAAATAGTGCACGCAATAAGTAGTTGAATATTTGTATAAAATTCATTAAATTTAAGATCGGCTTGACGGTCAGAAGACATAAACAATTGCTGATAAAAGGAAAAAGGTCAAACAATTCTATAACATTTGTGTTTCACGCGGAGTCCTATAAAATAGAATCATGAATTTATGAAAAACCTTATTTTGTTGTACTCGCATGTTTGGGCGGACATTTTCAAATACAGATCATGATTTATATCATCAAAAGGCACTTGCTGATGAGCTGAAAATAATGATTGCTATTGGTATTCATTCAAATGTTCTGTGCTTGATCGACTCCGTGACGAAGCTAATGGCCAAGTAGTATTAAATATTTTGTATTAAATATTTTAAGTCGACTACCTCTTTCAGAATGCTATTCTTGCTTCTGTACTTCTAGCAAAAAGATGTGACTAGACCATAAAATAAAGGCAGTGTATTGCAGTGGGCTGTTCTACGTGATAATGGAATATTGCGAGAATGACAATTTGAAAAATTATTTGCCGAAAAATAGTGCAGGTTTTCTGAATGAGGTTGAAGTAAGTAGAGAACCATTAAGCAACGATGGATACTTATTAACACCAACGCGGAACGGACAACATGAAGCTCAGATATAATTGGTTCCTCTGTTCTTATTGAAAATTGATTTCCGTGAAAGTGTGTAGGGAATAATTAATTATTTAATAATTTAGATAAAAGTAGCAGTAGAATGTGAAAACATTTATGCAATATTTATGTAGCTTTGTTTATAACAACATCTGCAATTCATTTCGTCATGTCGAAACATGTTGTTGTAAATCTATATATTTGAATATATGTTATAGGCTGAGCTAAGACCCCAGTGGGCCACTGAAGTAGATGAGGCACGGATGGCTGGTAAATTATCACCAAGGATTTAATCTCATCTGGATACCAAGTTGCCAATGGAATGGAGTACTTACTTGTCGAGTAAAATGGTATCTTTAACTGTTTTGTTCAAAAGGCTTATCTATGCGTCATCTCCAGTTCTGAAAACAATTAATACTATAATATAACGCAGTAAGCATTATTGTTCTTAGAGTATATGAAAGACGAAGTTATGCTTATCTTGGGACATAATCATTATGTACCAACTGTTGATTGTCGGAAGGAAAGATTCCGAGTGGTTGGGACCAACGGGAATGAGTAGGAGGAAAGTGGAAAGAGCACTGTTGTGTGGTCTCTGTTTTTGTGATAGCTTACCTTTTGAAATGCTTTCATAAGGGCAAAAATCGAAGAGAAAGTTATTGAAAAATTGAAGGTATCATCGGAAGGACTGATTTCATGGCTTCAACTGAGTGGTGAAGGGTTTCAGGTGATCTGGATACCGTGTTATATAAATTAGAATATACGCCGGGAACGGCGCAATTACAAGTTGGATATGCATGTAGCACGAATATGGATAGGGATTCTATATAAATAATACAAACGTAGTCGGAGGCGTACGGGGAATTATCAAATCTATCAAATTGCATAACATAATCTGTGGACTAATTATTGAATGAAAGTAGAAAGCTTCTTCTTGGTTTTTCGATATATAGTGGGTATTGTTTTCATTAATTATTAATCATAAAGAATAGCATTTTTGTTTCTATCAGATATTTCTGAAGTGCTTTCTACTGTGTTATTGTTTTGTGTACTTTCTCTGATTTTTCATAGGTTTCATTCTTTTTTTCGAAATTGGTAGAGGTTTCTGTATCCATTTTTTCGTTTTGGTACTACCATCACGTTTATCAGTCAAAACAGAGTGCTTTTGGAAATGGAAGAAAATGCGGTATTTTGCTGCATATGTTTGGGTGTTGATTTTCTTATTTCGCTCACTGAAATAGGTTATATTTGTAACTATATTTTTAATTATACTGCAAGTGGGCTTCATGGATGCCAAAGTGCAGCGATTAAAGTGTTTTTTCTTTTCTTTTTTTTTTATTTGATCATTTGTTTATTTTACCCTGGGAGCTTGCCTAAAGCATGACCCAAAATATGCGAACATACCTTCTGTTATCCGTGCATCAATAAATGGGTGAAGGTCCGCTTAACTGACTTCATATTATAAATTGCTTTTAATATAATATATCCAAAAGTACCACGTTTATAAAATTATGTTTCGAAGTTATTCTGGAAGCATCTGTTGGGTTTATATTTTACGAATACAATTCACCTCCAGCGGCAGTGAATTTGTTTTCTGAAAACGATCGGAATGTCCGCTTTGTAAGAGGCCGGCCAACATATTTGTGCTTATAAGCCATGATGGTACAGAATGTAAAATATTTGTGAAAAAAAAAAGAAAAAAAATACTTCGTTCAGTATCATAGGGAAATAATTTTATGTGATCTTAGTAATAGCTTTTCGTTCAGTCTAGTCCTCATATTGACTGCAAAAAAGAATACTAAATTATTATATTACTAGCATTAAGTTATATCATTTGAAAATTGGTAAAATTTGTCACTTTTTCAAATTAAAATGATCAAAGTTTGGTTGGGCTTATCAAAACTTATATTATGTAATTTATAAAATTAAGACTTTGAAACATGTGATATGAAAACGATAATATGATAGAAACTATTTTTATTAAAAGAAGTCGATTAACCAATAAATAAGCTTGATAAGACGTCAAATAATTAGTGAAGAAGAAACCGATGAAAAGTGATAGTAGCGGAAAGTCATCTCATGTTATCAAAGGTCAAAAATATTGTTCAGCCACCATAAAAGAATAAAATAGAAAATGAATTTTGACATTAAAATAATCTTACCAGCAAAAGTATTCAGAGTGAGAAATCGAGCAGTAGGGAAAATGAACGGATCATAACAAATTCTATGATGCAAGCAATTCTGGGAATTGTGAACTGGAATATGTGATTGTTCTTGATCCATTTTCGGACATAAACTCCTCACTGAAAATGAAATGGGTCTTTTTTAAAAGTTATCAAAATTTTGGGTGACATTTTTTTTGATGCTATCACAATTTCAGCGTGAAATTTCATTTCTTCTATTGCTCTATTTTGATGCTGTAAATAGGAGCAATATATGGTTGCAGTATTATTAGAAGAACCAAAATAAAAGGTAGGATAAGCCTTGGAGTGAGGCAAAAACCGAAAGAATGTCATACCTAAAGAACAAGACAAATAGGCTCAAGGATTAAGAGGCAGGTGATGGTTGATGTTAATGCATGACGGATTGATTTCCTTTGGCTTAAATGTAATGCAGTTGCTATGAGACCTTTAATTAGCATTTTAATATACTTTTTCACTTGATAATTGTATCAAGAAGGAAAATTTTGTTTTTAATCTACCCAAACGTCGGAATAAGTAATTTTAAAAATGAATTCAATTATAGAAGTAGATTACTTGTGCAATAGGCGGCAGTGTGGGAAAACAGAACGAAACACAAAAGCTTAAACTTTGGAGAGAAGAAAAAAGACAAAGGAATGTTTGATTCCTCAAACTTTGAAGATTCGAATTTGAATTACAAACTTTTCAAATGTTGTCAGATTAATCTTTCTATCATTTGCGAAATTCAGACATTCGTTTGATTCTTGTGAAAAACAGTTTTTTCATTGATTTGACGGTTTCATTTTTGTATACTTCACGTTTAAGTTCAATGGATTTGCAATGCTTCAATGCATTTGATTTAAGTTCATCGTTGTATAAATGAATTTACTGAATAAATACTTACCATTCGCTCGTGAACATTGCATAATATTAGCTAAATAAAATAAATAAACATCATTACGTTAGATATCACATATTATTGAGCTTTACTTTTCTGCTCCTCACCACTCTATTTTAAACTTCAGAAAATAACTAATAAAAAAGCCGGAAAATAAACACTACTATGAAACTGGTATACAGATTTGAAGAATTTTAACCATGAGATAACGAAAATGGAAACATTTCAAAGCTTCTGGTGAAAGTGAAATGAAGTGAGATCTTTTTCAAATTGAAAAAAGCAGAGTATTTTTAGTTTGCCGTTTTGGCCGCTTACTTTTCTCATCATCACAAATTCATATTATTGTCCCCACTCAATAAAAATTTGTTCATATCATAAATTGACTGGCAAAGCATTTGAATGAATATCAATTATCTTCATATTTTCCGAAGATTTGCCGTGTGATTCACATTATTCACATCCTGTAATTTTCCGGTAGTTCATTTCATTGCAATAAATCCTTTCCTTTCCACTTTTCAGTAATTGTCAACAAAAAAAGTCTTTAAGAAAAGTTTCGCACTTCCATCATCCTTTCAAATCAATCCTGCTGCATTCTTGATGGATCACATTTTTACTTGCTTCCTGATCTTGCTTCTACACTTCCTGTTTCTTCGCCGATGAAGTCCTCTATTGATCTTAATGAATCACATTGTTTCCTCGATATGAATTCTTACGCAAAGTGCATTATATTACGGTTAATTCTTAACAGTTTTTATGTATCATAAAAGAGATAAATTTAGCTGTAAAATTCATTTCGAATTTGTTTTAATCGATTGTAATTGAAATATCTTTCTTTATTTCATCTGTTAACAACTACTTCAATCGAATTTTCTCTCTTCACTTTTAAACCAATTTTTTGGTTCATTTATTGCTTCAACAAGTTATTTATAACAAACTTCATATGAATTAAGTTGTAATCATTGTTTATTTTTCTTCAGCTTGACGTTTTTTCTTTTTTAATTAATTGATGTCTGCGATTCAAGTTGTCCACAATCCTATTACATTTCATATTATATCCTACTATGCGAAGTTAATTATTACTTAATGATGACCAGTGGCATGCTTGGCCTTATCTATTCAGTTCCCTTGGATTATGATTAGCTGTTACAAAACAAATTGGATACTTCAGAGATCATTTAAATTCACGTCTTTTGATTAACTGTTTTAAATTTAATCAAATAAAGAAATTTTCAGTTTATTATACGCTAAAGATGGAAGAAATGACTAATTGACTGTCCTGTTTCTTCACCGGATTCAGATAATACATTTATGTATTCATTTGTACACTTTTCATTTCTGATATTCATAGCATTTCATCCCCGTGGTAAAAAGTCCATAAACCCTCCTCACAACAATAATTTTCGCATTCTGCAAATTTTTTCTCAAATTTCATTAAGTTCTCCAATTGCCGAATATTGACTGTTATGTTTTTTAACCGGATTCAACCGATTATCTTCCACCTTCATCAGTTTTTCGCCTGCTCTCAACTTTCTTCACAGCAATTATGTTTGTAATTTGATGGAATATGTTACGGTCATCAGTTCCATTATAACAAAATATTTCTTTTCGGTAGTGTGTGCATGACACCTACGCTCATTCCCGCATCGGCCTTGGTCATCAGTCATTGGAGACAGAGTGATTTGCTTTGCTTTTTCCATCCATCCTTAGGCACATTTTGTTCGTTCGACTTGAAAGGGGATTCTTCTTTTTCTTTCATTGATATTATTTGCTGACATCGCATATATTACTAGTTAAGCGACATCTGTGAAATCCATAAAAAAGTCTGAATCATGGGTATTGGAATTACGCAATTTCAAACTTGGCACTAATTTTAAAGAAAAAGAAACTTGCCAAAAGTAGGATGATGAAAAAAGAGAGGATTCTTCCAGCTAATATTAAATACCACTTCCCGCAAACCACCAAACATTTCTCACAATCTTCTGGTGGATTCTCTCTATTCGATCCTAACCCGTAGTAAGAGCAAGTCCCGAACTTTCAAAACATAAGCCTACCCGTTCATAGATGATTCATCTCACTTTACTACCAATGTGCTGTTTTTTTATTCCTGAATACAGAAATGAAGTGTCTGCTTAGAAACGAACTTTCTGCTTAATGCTAAATTGAGTGGCATTTTCTGGAGGCATTTTGCAACACAATTCTTCGACTATTTAATCAAACAAGTAACCTATCTGATTCATCTGATCGACAACTTCCTGGATTAAACATCATTAAAAAGTGAAAAAACACTGTGCCATCACACATTATTTCTGTCAAAATTGATTTTTGAATTTTTAAACTTGATACACTCCAAACAGAATTGCATTTTTTAAAATTTAACAGGAATAAGTTTTACTATCTTCAAAACTAAATTTGATAGAATAAAATAGTAAATTCAGCCAATTGCTCTATGTTTAATTTTTTTTTTAAATAGTCTGTTCATTTTTTCAATATGCTCTATGCTTTTCTTATTATAATTTTTGTCAATAATACGAATTGGTTAAATTAAATGAAGAATAAAATCTGTCATATTCATATTCTTAGTAAATAAAACTATTTGCATAATAGAACAGTGCATAAATTTTAAAAAGAAATTCTCGAGATATTTTCACTGCACAATGATTTTATGTCAAAATGTTTGCATTCAAATCTTCTCACACTTCGTTCTTTTCCCATCAGGGAATTTTCTCATACTTAAATTTAATTGAAAATGTTTAATCAATGAAAAGAAATCTCTTTCCAGTGATATTTTATTAAAACTTTAGTTTATAACAGAGACCTTGAGGATAATTTTTGAAGAAAACAGACGATGACTGATACTTTGAAAAAAAAAAAAAAAAAAAAAAAAAAGAAAAAAAAGGAAAGGAGAGAAAGAGAAAGAGAGAGAGAGAGAGAGAAGAAGAGGAAAGAAAAAAGGAAAACAAGAATTGATAAAAAAAAAAAAAAAAAAGAAAAAAAAAGTTAAGTAGGATTGAACGGAAATCGTGTGTTTCAAAAATGTCAAGAAGGATGATGATGATGATGATGATGGTGTCTCATGTATCGTTTGTCGTTTTTGCTACCAATCGTTGCTGCCGCCAATTGAGAGAGAGGGAATGATTGGTTGAGATGGGAGGAGATGAAACCAGGCATATCAAAAGTCGCCCCGCAAAAATTTTTTTTTTTTTTTAAAATCAACAAAAATTTTTCAATTTGATGTTTTGCTAGATTCAATGAATGAATGCTTTTGTCACATCCTTTTCAACATATTTTAAAATCCTCTCTCTCTCTCTTCTCTCTCTCTCTCTCTCTCTCTCTCTCTCGAATGATTGATGAAATAGTAAGGTAAAAAAAAAAAAAAAAAAAAAAAAAAAAAAGGTTTAACCTAATTTTTACTCTTCCCCATCATTGGCTATATATTTCTTTAATCTTTAAGCTCTTTTTTAACCTTTGTACTAATTTTCATTTTGTCAATCAAAAAATTTTCCAACTAATTTTCCACATATATTTCCCATATTTTTGCATTCATTTCTCGTTAGTTAGTTTCTATCATCAAAAATGGATAAATTGCATGCATGTATGATCTTTGATTTCATAAAAGAACAAAAAATGACCACCAAAAATGGACGATACAATTAATCTATTATCGATTATCATTATCTATTATCATTAATCTATTATCATTAATATATATATATATTAATTTGGCATTGTAACTTATACATTATCTGTTCATTTCTCTTTATCTTTTACAAAAAAAAAAGCAATTGCTTATAGAGATATTCAAATAATTTAAAATGTAAAAATTAAAATAAACTTAAAAAAAATTTTAATTCAACAATTTCAATTAATTACTTACAATGATAAAATAGAAAAAAAAAAAAAAAAAATGACACATAAAATTTACAGAGTGAAATGCTCAATCAATTTTCTATTTTAAATAGCTAATAATAAATTTTAATAGGAATGATGCTTACGCAAATAATGCACACTGTGTGTTGTGTTGCATTTAAATTTTCACACAGTGCAATTAGAAATTTTAGCAATGAACAAATGTTTTTATCAATCATTCTTCTGAATTCATACTCTTTCTCTCTCTCTCTCTCTTTTTTATGTTTGCATTTCATAGTTTGCTTATTATCTCTTATCTGTTATCAATAAATATTGGAACAATCATTGTTGTCTATTGTTCACTGTTCGATAGGAACAATGATAACGATGATAACGATGATAACGAAACAGACATTTCAAAAAAATTTTTTTTGCAGATGACATTAAAATAAATTAATGATACTAAACAGTAAAGTGAAATAATTTTGGACTTTATGATCAGTTCTAGTCAATTGTTAATGAAAGAGAGAGAGAGAGAGAGAGAAAAGAAAGAGAAACATAGTTGAACATTAAATATTTCAATCCCTTAACTAAAATAAGAAAAAAGGAAAAGAGGAAGAGAAATGACTAAGAAAAAAAAAAAGGAAAAGAGGAAGAGAAATGACTAAGAAAAAAAAAGGAAAAGAAGAAGAGAAATGACAAGTGTAATAGGGTTTAGATGAAAAAGTAAGAATGAAAAAAGATAAAAAGTGAACAAAATAGATAATAAATTATTGGAGGAATGAAGAAGAAAAATAGATGTGGTTAGAGCACCATATGTCTCTTTTTTTTTTTTTCTTTTTTTTTTTTTTTTGTAATTTGTGATCAATAATAATATAAATTCTTTTTTTCTTTCCCTTTCTCTCTATCTCTCTCTTTCTCTCTCTCTCTCTCTCTCTCTTTCTCCAATTGATAAAAATAAATACAGACAAGGGGGGAGAGAGAAAGAGATGAGTGTGATAGAACAAGAGATATTTATAAACAATGTGGATAAAAGGGCCTGACGTCTTTTCATAGCAATAATCATCATTACGACGTTCTATGATGCCAAAGTAGAGAGAATGTGAAAGTTCTTGTGGGAAAAACTGATTGGTGTCATTTTTCGAATGAATTTTCAATAGATTGAAATGTTTTAACTACTTACACTAACTACCTGTCATCATATGCCATCTTTCTTTGCTTGGTTTGGTCGATTAAAACTGATTTATGGCATATTTTAGGCGTTAAATGATTGACTATTTCAGACAATTTACAAAGAAAATGTTCGTTTAAAATGCAAAAATTACACATAAAGCTAACTATAATATAATTGAAATTTAAATTTTATCAATGAATATAACTAAAAAATTAAAAAGTTTAAGCAAATTATATGTTATGGTACTATAAATCTATCAAAAATATAATAATCACTTGTAAAAATTGCTAATAAGAAGAATTATTATTTTTATGCAATAGAAATAAAAAATTTTCTTGTAAACAAATCTTACATTTTTTATTTCTTTTTCACATATAAACTAACTATTAAGTAACACACACACACACACACACACACACACACACATCGAACATCGACCAATTATCATTTTACTATTAAATTGTATCAATGCACGTGACAAATGGATGATAGATTAGCACGGTTTTGCTATTTAGGATAAAAATGTTTATGATTTACATTATGCCCTACGATAGCCTGTTATTTCATTATACTCCCACACACGCATCTCAAATCAAATGTGTATTTTGTTTGGTTTATTTCATGAACACATGCATATAGACATGTACACACATGCACACATATATATATATATACGTGCATACAATGATAGACAGACAAACAAATAGGCGAAAATTTTTGCACGTACAAGGAGAGCATTATTTATTCGTTTGCCGACATTTTGGCTCCCCGTTGAAATAATGATTTGATGAGTGAAAAGGACAGATGAAAGAGGATGTAAGAAGGAAAGGAATTGATGATATGATATACCTTTAAGGCAATATAATAGCATAAAAATTCCTATAACTATTATAAGGGATAGTTAGAAAAATTGATATGATATGATATGATAAGGACCTAAAAAAGTAATCATCTCATTCAATTGGATAATTTAAAATGGCCTCATAACAGTTTGCACGTAAATTGTTTTTATATATGAGGAAGTGGATGATAATATTTATTGTATCGTGCATATCGTACAATTATGTAGCAATGAATCTCTCTGAAATATTCAATATCGTATGGGTAAGTATATTAGGAAATTCATAGAAATCATTGCAATTTTTCATATTATGAACAAGGAAAGCATTGAGAAATTTCTTCGTAATCAATACTAAAATGAACAACCTAATAATGTAAAATGTGATTATGAAATTTTGCACGTACGTGATGATACACGAGAAGTTGGGAGAAATCATTGAGCATATATGATTTGGGATTATGTGTGATGATATACGGGAATTGGGAAAAATCATTGAGCATATATGATTTGGGATTATGTGTGATGATATACGGGAATTGGGAGAAATCATTGAGCATATATGATTTGGGATTATGTGTGATGATATACGGGAATTGGGAGAAATCATTGAGCATATATGATTTGGGATTATGTGTGATGATATACGGGAATTGGGAGAAATCATTGAGCATATGTGATTTGGGATTAAAAGTATTCTCAAATGCTTTGCATTGACAATATAATTGATGTGTTTGTAAATAAGTTAACGGTGATTATTGATAAGATTACTCCCCCGAATAAATCCATTTAATCGAAAGAGAGGACAAATTATTGATATTATTGACGAGTTTGTGGGCAGAGTGTGGCAAGATGAACTTCTCTTTCTCTTCCCCGACAGATTTTTGGGGGGCGGGGGAGGAATCAGTAAGGTTTTAGAGGAATTGGTAGTGTATGGACCGTCACCTCGAGGAATGTGCCCAATGAGTGATAATGATGATGATGATGATGATGATGATGATGATGATGATGATGATGATGATAATGATGGTGATGATGGTGATGATGATGATGATGATGATGATAATGATGATGGTGATGATAATGGTGATGATGGTGATAATGATGATGATGATGATAATGATGATGATGATGATGGTGATGATGATGATGATGATGATGATAATGATGATGATGATGATAATGATGATGATGATGATAATGATGATGATGATGATAATGATGATGATGATGATGGTGATGATGATGATGATGTCTGAGTTGGAGCAAAGTATTGATGATAGCGAGAAGTAAGAGAGTGAGAGAAATGAATAGAAGGGTAATGTATAACGATGGCGAAAACTGAGGAGTGAGAGAGAGAGCGGGAGATGAGTAAAGGATAGGCTATGATGATGGCGAAGGAGTGAGAGAGTGAAAAAGATGAGCAGGGGGTAGCCCATCCTGCGTCTCTATCCTCCTGCAACTTCAAAATTGATATATGAGTCGATGACGTCATAGCAATTTGAAGTACAGAATAAGGGAAAGAGACAAAAGGGATGATGAGGAGAGACGGGAAAAGACAAGGAATGACGAACAGAGAGGGGAAAGAGATAAAGAATGATGAAGAGAGAGGGGAAAGAGACAAGGAATGATGAAGAGAGAGCGGAAAGAGACAAGGAATGATGAAGAGAGAGGGGAAAGAGACAAGGAATGATGAAGAGAGTCGTAACGACGCCCGATGGATAATTGTGAATTTGAAAGGAAGATAGAGAAGGGTTGCCCTAATCTCTTTTGATTATTATTATTATTCTACACAGTGATTTCTTCTTCTTTTTCTATGTTAATCTAACAAATTTGTTTTTTCTCTCTCTCTCTCTTTACTTTTAAATGTATCTGAAAAGATGCTTTTCATATGCTTCTTCTTCTTCTTTTGCCTCATTCAAATATAGGCTTAGTCGTTGTTATCCTTTGCAAGCATTTTAAGGCCTATTCCCACATTCATAGGCCTCTTTCTCTCTTTCTCTTTTTTATAGATATTATTTCATTTTATTTCTATTACTTTTTAGCATCTTCATTTTTTTTTTTGTTTAACTTTCATAGGCATTCTTTTACAACAATTTTTTTTTTTTTTTTTTTCTCCCACTGTCGTTGTCGTTGCAATTGAAAGGAAACATACATACAAATATGCTCTGAGAGAAACTAAGAGAATTGAGAGAGTATCGTTGATTCAATTCTTCTTTTCTATTTCCATTACTATACACACACACATACACACACACACATACACATACACACATACACAAACACAGACACAAATACAGACACACACACACACATACACACACATACACACTCATTCATTCATTCATTCATTCTACGTGTACCCTTTTTCGCAAAAATATTTCCAACCTTTTTGTGAAGGAACATACATCAAACACATCAACTTGCAAGCTTTCTATGAGAGCTACACTCTATGATGCTTTCTACAGATAGATACATGCATACATACATATGTAATATACACATACATACATACACATACATACATACACATACACATATATACACACATACACAGACACACACACACACACATACACACAAATTTGTTGCTCTTCCATTTCCATTCTCAGAGAGCACTACCGACGATCGAACAATTGTCCGATCGTCGTTTCCCTTTACCTTTTTGTTTAAATCCTGGCAATCGTTGTTGTATCGTAGTTTGTGAGATGAAATTTGTTGATACTATTCTTTGTTCAATATTCTATTCTATTCTCTTTCTATTCTATTCTATTTGATTCGATTTGATTCGATTCTGTCTATTCAATTCGATTCAATTCATCTTTTTATTTAACGTATCATTTGGAAAATGATCGCATCACATCATATATATATATATCGTTTATATGAAAGATATATTTGATCAAGAAATGGATAACATATATATATATATATATATATGCATTTGTTGTTATCTTATTTGCTCTCATTTTATATATGACATGACATGACCCCTGAGCTCAGTTATTGATAATATGTGTATGTGTATGGGATAATTTTAATCAAATATATTAAAATTTATCTATCATTTTTTTTTTTTTTTTTGCATAATTTTACACAAATCAATCATTTATAAATGTTTCAGAATAAGTATGAACAATAAATGGAAATTGTTTGAATAATGCTACCAAAAAATTTTTATCTAAAACTTTTCATTTCTTTTCTTTTTTTTTTTTTTTTTTTTTTTCCTTTTTCTACCCATAATATATCTCAGTCTACGTAAAAGTAAACAGAGAAAGAAGAAAGATGTAATAAGTTAGAATAAACACAATTCATGTTTAATTAAATTAATCAATTAATTAAATTATATGTTAACATATGCTTTTAAAGGGTATACAATAATTGTGAATAGCAATAATGTACGCTATATGTGATATTTTTATATTTTAGTTATTTCTAACAATTGATCACTTTAAATTTCTAAACTTAAACTTAATTTATATTATTGTTTGTCATTTAATTGCCTATCACTGTAGTTTCTCTTTAATCTTTCATATTTCTTTCTTCAAAAAAAAAAAAAAAAAAAAAAAAAACTTTTTGTGATTGCTCTCTTTTCAATTATCAAACTAATACAGGTGCCAGTAATTTTTCTTTTTTTTTTTTTTTTTTTTTTTTTTTTTTTTTTGATAATGCTTGAAGGAAAACTAGAGAAGAGATGGAACATAATATTATACGATACACAGGCACATAAATACTTTCCACTGTTTACTGAGGTCATCAGATGAAGGTCAACAAGTCATTGAAGGTCGAGAGATTGTGCACAGTGAATGAGTGACAAGGGTCAGTTCCTCTCTTGATATTGTTTTGTTATGTGCCTGTCATGTTATGATTCTTAAATTGATCAGTATGTGAGAAGATAGTGAAGAATATGATTGTTT